>CM039120.1:13025778-13358810 GCA_022036555.1 Microstegium vimineum
GGACACGAGTGTCACTCCTTTGTGGAATGCAAGTTTCATAGTAGTAGTCAAGGGAAACTAGAGAAACGCCACATAAACTTTGAGTTAGTTTGTAATATCTAACATATAGTATATTTGGTTCATCCAGATGAATCCACTTTGCTACATGTCCACAGATGCATGTGGCTCGCACTTGAACAACTCGACACGTCTACTAGCTTAGTCCGAGTTATGAGTGGTCAGATCGATCAAGGAATCACACAAGACGACCTGCTATTGACCTCAACATGATCACACAATGTATGATGATAAATGGAGGTATACTCTAGTTTAACTAAGGCTTGTGTCTGTGCTTAAGGGGATGCGAAGTAGTGTGGCCCTATTTGGTTCATAACAGAACTTGTAACATCACAAATTAGGCATGTTGTAATTTGTTAGACATGTGTTTTGTTCATGAACAATTATGGCGTGCCTAACCTTGTTACTAGATATTCCACGTGTCATATATTCATTTGATGCCAAACTTATCACTAGTGTAGCACCCAATTTTTTGGCCACACCTTTTGGGCAACTACACTTTGTCGAACCATAATTGTTGTAAAGTTAGGCATCAACCAAACAAGGTTAAAACAAAACAAAATTGCTCCCTTTCTAGACTAAGTTATAATTTGTTCATTTGTACTAGACTATCTTTAGTGTGGCTCAAAATGGAAAGACATCTCTTTGTCCACATCTACATTTTGATTGTTTCTAAAAGTAGATGCCCAAATGTCTACAAATCAATTTCTAGAAAGATTGGGAATATGAGCCGACCCTAGAAGTCAATTTAGAGGTGGCTTGAAAGCTTAGCCTCCTCTTGAAATCTGCTTCTAGAGATGGCCTTGTTTTTGTTGTTTATGGATGTTTTGCAACCAACATTGAATTTTCAAATTTTGAATACAATTGCCATTGTTGGAACAACACCTATCCACACATTATATCACATGTAAAATCAAATACATATCAAACATCATGTGAATAACAAAAATATTGCATTATAATGCACATTATCATCAATGACCTAAGCTTAAGACTTGCCACCATGAGGATTTGTGCAACCAAACTTGGCATTGTATAGCGGGCAATGGTCATGGAAGTCACCATTCCTATGTATAACTTCGTTGATGATAAACTATTTATCTCCAGGAGATCATTGCCACCAGAGTTTTCTATATATTCTTAATAACACGGTCATTATATACCATTGCAAAAAAATTAATTTAAAATGATGTCTATAATATACACATGTGTTCCCCAACTTATAATGGTGAATGACTACTTACATTTTGGGTGTCTCGTGTACCTTCGGTGACACTCTCGTAGACATAATATCCACCAGGTACACTCCTAGAACATTTCTTGTGGCCCTGCCTTGATGTTGTGTGCTTTGCATATTGAAATACCATGTCTTTTGGTAGAAATGTAATGCATCAATAGTGTTGAAGTACATTTTATAGTTTAAATGGTACCAACCATTTTATTTTGATATCCTTTTGTCTTATTTGATTAAATTTCCCATTAAGTCATTTAATGCAGTGCCTGTAATGCTTGTGTGAAGGTATTTAATCAAGTGAGTATTGAAAACTTAGCATAAAAATCATATTAGCATATCTTAGTTAATGAGAATGGTTCATATAGTCTACAGAATGGATAGGAAGTATTTAGGTCTTCTCGTCCTTACCTAGCGGATCCATGCCATCCTACTTTGACACCAATGACTATGCAAATCTAGTGATTGTTTCATAAATTGAAGCCTATAAATATATAAGTTATAACATATCAAACATAATGCATATTCAGAAAGACAGAAACCATGGTAAGACAATGACTAATCAAACAAAAGTTATAGGGGTAAATTATGAGACATGTCTTCCATGTTGTTCCAAGTTATCATGCACTACAAGATGCAACCTTAAGCATCTCTGTGTATATTTCTCTACTATAGATTTTCTTTCTCCTCCATGATCACTCTTGCTTCTAACACTTTGCTATCAAATTTCCACATTAAGTGGTAGATAAAGGTTATTTTTGCAAATCATTGAGGGTTTAAGTACCCCAAAATTGTCTTTTCAAGTTTTTTTGAAATATTCATTTGAACTCTACAAATAAATTCATGGGTAAATATATAAGCATATATACACACATTTAAATGTTACAACCTATTAAAGGGAGAGGCACTTACAAGCACCATAAACGAATATATTGGTTTCCTTGCAAGTGAGCTGAAAATGTGTCTAGGCGTTGTCAATATCAAAGTCAATTGATCTTACTGGGCCTCCAAATGTGTTTTTCGAGAATTTATCACTTATTAGTTATCACTTTTATGTTCATTGAAAGTAAATGCAAGTACTAATCTTGAAACATATCCATTCTAGATCGACATAATTCGAGTGCCTAGTTGGTTAGGAAGTTCCTGCCTATTTTATATTTCTTTGAGAAATCTAGTGTCTCTTTGATGGCCTCCACATTTGAATACTTTTATTTTGTGGCTTTTGTTAGTGATAATTTTTAGTCATGCCTAAATCTTGTTATCATTTGTAGCATTTGAGAACTCTTTTTTGGTGCGTGGAGCTATTTCCTTCTTGTGGCCTACCATTGATAGTCACTTAGACACTCTTGAGACTTCCACCTTCTCAAAATGCATTAACATTTTTGGCACCTTTTGACGATGTTCTATTTCCTTGGAAGTCCCTCCTAGTGCATGATTTTGTGTGCTTGCGGCTGTTGTTGCTGGTCATTATTTACAAGCTCTTCAGGTTCTTACGGCTGCTTCTCATGGTGCATAGGCTCATCTTTGCTTGAAGTGGTTGAGGCCCTAGAGACTCCTGTAGCTTAGAAAATTGTTTGTCATGAGGCGTTGTAAATTGATGAACATGTAGTATAAGCCTAGTTGGTGAAGGAGCAGTCAATATGATATCCCCCATGTACCACATGATGATGATCGTTCTAGTTCATGCATTCTCCAAACCAAATGTTCCCTTTGGAGTTGAGTGGTCTACCTTCCAATGGTTGAACTAACATTTCATGGTGCTCACCTTGACCCTAGTGTAGTCTATTGGGATTGATCGGTAGTGACACGTGCCGCCAAAATAATGTGCCTCACCCTTGGCCACCTCAGCTATTTCTTTATGTCTACCCATTATAATAGTCAACAAATAATGAATTGGTTTCCTATATGGAATCATCTAGCACATGCATCACCGTGGATCTTGCATGGATCGATTTTTCATCTAAGGGCATTAGTTGTGTTGACAGAATTGTCATTACTAGCTTCACAATGGGGCATGACCATCATTGTAAAACCTTTAATCATCGTTTGAGATAAAACTCCCAATCTCTATTGTGCTTCTTGTAGTTTTCCTAGGCTTCTTCCCTTTCCGTCCTTCTAAGTAATTTTTTTCGTAGACACCCCCTAATTCAACATGTGGGCTTGGGGGTGTGAAAGCCGATGCTTTGCTTGGGAATTGAGTGGCAACTAGTGACTAAACTTTGTCTTAAAGTGTTCATTAAGATAGGTGATGTCCACACCAAGGGTTGAGCAAGAGGGCATCCATGGAGGTGATGAAGGAAGCAACAATAGATCAAGTGCTCAATATTTGAAAAATAAGAAAGATAAAAACTATAGAACGAAGGTAAATGTATATGCTAAGGATTTTAGTTTGACAATCAAGATGCAATAGAGTGCATGATCAGGTTTAGGATAGATAGTCATACTATTAAGAGTGTAATTCTTAAGTTCAAACAGTTATCTAGTGCCACTAGCTGAGGTTCTCATCATGTGTATTCGCATTAAACTTAGTGACATTGCGAGAATACATGAAAAATGTGGACACTACATGTAGATAGTTTTGCATGTATACCCTTTACCAGATAAGGAATATCCATGAATATTTTGTACATGTTCCTATTCTTGGCAAGGGCATCTAAGACCTTCTGTTCAGGCAACCGCCTTCCCTATGGGCCTTTGTTGAGTCGAGCCTCAGCCTTTCGTGGGTAGTCATGGATTCTTGTAGTGTGTGATGGTGCTAACACCGCCATAGATGTCCTCCTCCCACTTTGTGCCATGAATCATTGATCACACTATCCTCTCATAGGCCTTGTAGTTGTATCAAGGTCAT
Source organism: Microstegium vimineum (assembly GCA_022036555.1). Lineage (NCBI taxonomy): Eukaryota > Viridiplantae > Streptophyta > Magnoliopsida > Poales > Poaceae > Microstegium > Microstegium vimineum. Next base: position 13,029,915 of record CM039120.1, read on the forward strand.
CCTCACTAAAGGTCGTTTGCCTTTTCACCTTTTGTCTTTGTCATCTTGGCACACCTTTGTCCTAGAGCCTTCATACAAAGGCTCCTATTCGCGTAATGTACATGCAATCCTATGGTCTTCAATCAACCATTAGCATTAGATAGAGGGAAACTCACCCCAAGCCTTTGGTCCCCAATAACTGAGTTGTACCTAGTGGTTGGATTGATATGTAGTAGTCCCACTATCATGGCATCAGAGGTGCCTGATGTGTGTTGGGCCCTCGGCTTGCTAGCCAGTCCTAGAGACCCTAGTGGTTTGATTGGGCCTCCTAGAGATTGGACTACAGTTGGGCCAAGAGTGTGGGAGCCAGCCCAGTTTGAAAGGTAGATCACATTGCATTCTAGGGTGCACTAAATTTTACCACCAAATCTATCTCATGGACCACTAGATAGACCTGCTAGAACATTCTACTAAAGATATTGTAATTGAGTCCTTTTGGGCTTCAAGCCCACCTAATTGTCTAGTGTTGGACTAGATTCCACATCGAACATGTACTGACCGTTGGAGTTCTGGTTGAGTATAGCAGTTGGATCATTGCTTGGCATGGTTGGAGCGCCTAGCTAGGTTACTACCATATTGGTCCAGTCTGTAGATAGTCATTGGGGTGCTGGCTAGTGACTGTTGGTGCCTGGAGTTTTGACCACCAAGCCCCCAAAAGTTGAGTGACACCTAAGGTGTAGAATAACACTTCCGTGTGTATATATATATATATATATACACGGAAGTGTTATTCTACACCTTAGGTGTATAATATTATTCTACACCACAAGCTAAAACTGACTTAAAAAAATACTGAGTACTACTGAACAACGTTCAATATTAGTCAGTACTACACCCAAGATCACATAAATACTAAATAATATTGAAACGCGACTACTGAACAATACCAAATTTTTTTAGTATAACACCTTGATGTAGTATAAGTATTATATATATATATAGTTGTTTGGCCAGTTTGTGGAGCACTATGACACTTTGTTGAACTTCATACATCTTTATAGAGATGAGCAAGTTTCCCGACTCTCTCTTGTTGATTGCAAACACATTTGTGATAGATTGGATAGCCTTTATTAGTTCATTGCATTTGAGAGTTGCATCTTGTGGCACTAGTGATCATTGAAGCTTGGATGTTCTTGTTAGTCTTGGTGGTTAACGCCGCCTAGCCGGCTTGGAGCTTCAGTTATTGGTGAGGGGAATTGGTGATTTTCTCTGCCCCCAATCAAGTCTGATTTGTGAAAGGTTCTTGATCCCACCTTGCAGAGTGCCAAGGGATACTCTAGTGGATTTCTTTTGAATAATTGGAGTGCCCATCCTAGGATTTATTCTTGCAACACCAAACTTATGGGTCTAGCTTATGATGCTAGTGAGTGCATGAATCATTTACCTTGAGACTCACCACAATGGGGATTAAGTTGTCGGCAAGCAACCAAACCTCAGGAGACACACATGTCTGGTTCTGTGATCTCTACACAGTTTCATTTACGTTCATACACATTGATTGTGTGTTAGTTTCTTGTGTAGCTTGTAGTTGTAGCTCTCTAGTTAGTGTTAGTTTGTATCACAAGGGGTAGTTAGTTGCTCTTGTTAGTAGTGACTAGATTTTAGATTCTCTCTAGCTTAGCACTCTAGTGTAGTCATGTAGATAGTAGCTTAGCTTTGTGTAGTGAAGTGATTAGGATAGAAACATTTGCTACTAGACTTGTGTTAGGGGATTTTTTATTGAACTTGAGCTAGTGCTTGTAGTTGCTATTAGGATTATATTACTCCGTATGTTCTAACCACTTGCTCTAGCGTTTGTGCTTTCTAGAAAAAAGGTTTTATAGGAAATTCACTCCCTCTAGCCATGTAGAGATCCTTACCGGGTGCCCATAATAAGATTCTAGCTAGAGCCCACCAAACAACAACCGGTGAGGAGTCTTGCTCAAGTGGCTTGCCACCCATGCCTTGCCCGATGCCTTGTCATTTTTCCTCAAGCACGAGCGCCCCCTAGGCGTTGATTGAGCATCAAACTTGGGGACTCCACAAACTCCTACTTTGTCATGCCGCCGCCAACAACTGTGAGAGCAGAGAGTGTGGGAAACCCACAAGGAAACCCACAAGGCCATGACCGACAGTCGATGACAACCAAGGTGACATGACAACTTGGACACCATGTGGCACCATCGCCACACTAGTAGAGAGAAGGGATTTAGTCTTGGTTGGGAATGGGCTTTAGTCCGGACTAAGAATCCGGGACTAAAGGTCCCTCTAGCTAAAAAAAAATTAATACTTTCCACATGCTCTCTACGGGATTTGAACTCAAGACCTCATGCACTTCCTCGCTTGTAACTTACCACCCTAGCTATGCAACACATGTGATAATGGATGTGACTCTTTTCTTTTGAACCCACATGCCTTTAGTCTCGGTTGGTAACATCAACCAGGACTAAAGGGTCTACCTTTAGTCCCGATTGGTAACATCAACCGGGACTAAAGGGTCTACATTTAGTCCGGGTTGGTATTACCAACCGGGACTAAGTCCCAGTTTTTAACACGAACCAGGACTAAAAGTCTTCAACCGGGACTAAAGAGCCCCACCAGCAAAAGGCTACTACACTAGCCGTTGAGCAAGGGACTTTAGTCCCGGTTAGTATTACCAACCGAGACTAAAGCCAAATTTGTATTCGGTTCAAAGGCCTGTTCTCTACTAGTGCCACCTACCCAGGTCACCCAGCCCTAAATATTATCGGGGCCGGGCCGACAACAGTACATTATTACACAATGAGGTTTGAATTAATTAGATAGTGATTTACTAAAATATTTTGCATATTTTGTAGGGCCAGGTTGGCTGACCCCAACAGAGAGGCCTAGCTCCATCCCTGGATGACGACAGTGCTCCAGTGATGATGTCCAATGATAATCCGGTGGCTCCATCTTTGTTTTTCTCCACTTCTTTGTGAGTCTTTCACTAGGCTTCACTTCATTTGTTTGCCTTGTACATGTACCCCTAGGACTTAAGTATAAACATGTGATTCACATCTTAATTCACAATCTCACAAGTTATATAGTTCAAACAATTACATATGTTTGCCATTTCAATCATAAAACCATAAAGCACATGATGTCATATGGTAATGTTCTAATGTTCGCCACAACTTCTAGGCTTATATAGGAACAAAACACTAATGCTACAAAAGCGTATATATATCCACTATACATCAATGAAGACAAACATAGCATGGGTCGTATCATGAAATCCTGCGCTATTTGTCTTATCTGCTACTCGTTCATCCCTTCTGAACTTGGCATGGACACAAATCCAATCCGCCAAGTCGATCAACACGCAGGCACCCTTTTGAGGTTTGCCGTCAAGTGGATTGTGGGGCAAAGCCTGCGTTTTCCATTTCTGCCGTTCTTTTTCTGCATGGCATCATGAGGAGCACAAATGTCGGAGGCACACGTGGCTGCCATCCACTGGGCCTGCCTGGAAAACGTCCAGAATATGAGAACACTAGTACAAAACACGCCTTTATTCCCGGTTGGGAAACCCCTTTAGTCCCGGTTGGGTTTCCCAACCGGGAACACGCATGCAGGACTAAAGGTGGCACCCTTTAGTCCCGGTTCGTAATAAGAACCGGGAGTAAAGGGTGCTTATTACGAACCGAGACTAAAGGTCCGTCTTCTTTTTGTCTTTTTTTTTTCCCTTTTGTTTTCTTTTCATTTCATATTAGCTAGGGTTTTAAAATATGTTTTTGAAGGCGCATTCTATGCTGCTATATATATACGCATATATAAAGGACATAATTATAGTACGAAACTATATATATATATATACACTAGAGAGGTAATTAATATTACACAATATATATACACACACGAGATATGTCTTTGATACGATATTGGATAACATCTAATACAAATTAGACTTAATCTTGGTTGGGCAAGATTTTTTCTTTTGGGTCGTAGTAGTGCTCTTCATTGGGTTGTATGATTTCGTCCACAATAAATCGTGCAATCGTCTCGACAATTGCATTGATCTTGTCTAATTGTAGAACCTTTGCCGCCAACCAATCAGACTTCAGTTTGAATCAAAGTAAAGAAAATGTATTAGTATATATATATATATATATATATATATATATATATATATATATATATGACTAACTACGAATAGGTACCAACAATAGTAAGAAATCAATTGTGAAACATACCTTAAGCTTCTCTAGTCTAGGTCTACTCGTACACGCCTTGATGAACTCACAAACATAGTATCCGCACAAATTATTCCCCGATTTCTGCCGCAAACACCACTTTACGAGAAAAAGAAACCTCTCGTTATCTAGTGAAGACACACTCACATTATCAAGTTCATGAAAACTGTATATATATATATAGCTAGTAGTACTTACTTGGGTTAACACTACGTTCAGTGGCGCTTTACGATCAGTGCGTCTTGAATGAATTTTGCCCAAACACTAGAAACAAAGTTTTGAATTAAGAGAGCAATAAAGAATTTGGTTCGTGACCGATATTAAATTACCTCTGGATAATGTTTATCATGTCTTGATAATCGGCTCGATCTTTTCTCAACGAGTCTAATATTATTAACCGATTATTGTCCACATAGATGACCATCAAGATCCAGTGAAAGCTGCATATATGTTTATAGCATATGAAGTCATATAATTCAATAACTATATATGGGTCAAGTAATTAAGGGAAATAAAATGTGCACACTCACTTGAAGTTATACGGGAAGAGTATTGATTTCTTGTCCTTTTGGTGAACTAAAAACCTCATGAGATTCTTCTCTACTTGAGGTCGCCAATTAGACTCGGGAGTAACTTGGTCTTTGAATACAATGTATGGATCAACAAAACCGATAGTATTGTCCTTTATTTTTCTAAGCCTGTTCATCTCATGTCTACATACATATATAGTGTAAGGATGACTATATATACAACACATGCAAGTTACTTTAGTAATAATAGAAACAATGCAATCACACTCACAGACAAAAGCAGCTGAGGAGAGATTTGTCGAGGGCATCATGGTGGCATAGTTGGTGTAGTTCTGAGAAGTTAATATGTATGATGTCATCGCCACGGAAGAAGTGTCGTTGTCTGACTCTGAGAAGTAGCCATTGCTCGTTCCTTTTACATGCCTCTAAGTACCACTTGTTCAACCTGTACATTTGTGTGTTGTGATCTCTTTGTGTGGCATCAGGGTTGAATAAACTATTGCCATATTTATAAATCTTCCAAGGATCAACTTCTGGGGCAGAGTCGATTTCGCCACCATAGAGAATTTGGTTTATGTCAAGACCAGTTTCGATGTAGAAAGTAGCAAGTTTCTCTATGTTGACCTCTCCAGCTTCGTTGATAAATGTTCCATACTCATCACGAACAACTAGTGGAGGAATTGGTTTTGATGAGTCTCCGAGTTGTGCAACATCTTTCCCTGCTTTCTTCTTACTTGCCGTCGCCGCCTTCATGAGAGTGCGGTCATAGTCTGTTGCTGGCGGTGGCTTACGAGCTTCACGCATCTCTTTCTTCTTTTGCTCCAGCTTCTTTCTTAGTTCTTTCTGAAGAATGTAGTGCGGATTTGGAGGGTTTCGCCTAGCTCTTTCTCTTTCTTCATTGTCCCTTTTCAATTTTGCAAAGAACTCTGCCACTTCTCTTTAGAAGTAGCCATAATTTCTTCATCCGTCTTTTCATAAGGCAGCTTCTGGGGAATAGGCTTTGTTTTACTCCTGGAGTCTGCCCTCTTCGCCGATTGGGATGAATACTTCGTTGATTGTGACGGGGCAGACCTCTTAGCCGTAGACTTCTTTGTCAACTCAGGCTGAGGTGGCGGAGGGGTTGGAGACCCCCTTACCGGTGATGGAGATCGCCTTGGAGACGACTGCTGCGGCGACGGTGTTGGAGACCTCCTTGCCGGTGTTGGAGATCGCCTTGGAGACGGCTGCTGCGGCGGCGGCGTTGGAGACATCCTTGCTGGTGTTGGAGATCGTCGCCTTGGAGACGGCTGCTGTGGCGTTGGAGACCTCCTCCTTGGAGACGGCTGCTATGGCGACGACGTTGGAGACCTCCTCGGAGCACTATGCTGATCCGAGGACCTGCTGCTATATATGACAAAACAAAATTAGAGAACATGAGTACTTTATACTTGTTTAGTCAGTATATAAAATTGCTCACAACACTATCATACGTACCTATGGTGAGGTAGTTTAGTAGGCGATGCCCCCGGAATAACAATGTATCTCTTGCGCCATAGAATAAATGCATGCTCCGCTTCTCCGAGAGTCTTCTCCCCATCACCTCCTGGAATGTCAAGAGCCACTCTGTTGCATCCTTTAAGAACTCTATCCACGGATACGCTAGCATATCCAGGTGGTATTATTTGGCAATGCATTCTTGGTGTTCTAGTAGGGTCAATAGGGGAGACAACACCGGCAGCAACCATGATGCTGCCATTATCCTTTGGAACGTGCAGCTCACATGCGGTAAGAGGTACAGTAATGTCATCCACAGGGAAGCGCAAGCCTACATCATCTGGTAGCTCTGTGGAAGCACAACTACTTAGAATCTGGTTAGTAGGGCTACCTCCCGGCTCTGATGCTGACCGTCCTTGGGAAATATTAGTCAATGCTATTTGCACTTGTTTCTCTGACGGCTTCTGTATGTGCCTCTGTCATCAGGAAAGCCATGCTGCCAAGAGATGGCCCATTTGCCTCTTGTTCTTCCACCGTGTTCAGCTGTTTGGAGGGCATATGTTAGTTCATCTTTTTCTCTGTTGGGCTTTGTTGATACCGTTTTTCGACACGTGTCAAATGGGCCGAAGCTTGACTGGTCAGTGGCCGTTCTCCATCGGCATCGGGAGAATTTTTGAGCCGATGTTGTCGATGGGACAGTGCTGCGGGAAGACCAAGTGCGTTGCCGATGGAAGCTGATGAGCTTTGCCGACAAATTGATTGGTGAAGTCTTACTAAAATTGATTGCCGATGAAAAGTCATTGTCGATGGTTGCCGATTGCCGATAAGGGCTCATTGCTGATTGCCGATAGAGGGTGGTTGCCGATTGCTGATGAAGAAATGTTGCCGATTGCCGATCGGGAAAACGTTGCCGATGCCGATGGGCGTGACTTAGCACTTAGCGGCAGCAAAGGATTACAAGTGGCCAAAGAAGGAAGGTGCGGATTGAAGGGGTCTGCCGATGGAAAGTTTCCATCGAAAAGAAGTATAAGGAAACTTGTGCTTTACCAGTATTATTATTATAGTAGTTTGAGTCCGACTCTTGCGTGAGTCGTTTATTTTCCTTTAAAATAGGTGTGTTTGTTTAGGAAATAAATATTGTTATCCAGCTCCTGCGCGAGTCAGTTTCCTTTAAAATAGGAGTTTGTTTTAGGAAGGATATGTGTCGTGTCTTTGTACAACTCTCCATGTGGGAGTATAAATATGTGCCCGAGGGCTATGGAATAAACAATCCATTTCAAAAACAAACCAATTTTATCTTATTCTACTTTTTATCGCAATTTACCCTTTTACCGCATTAGCTGTAGTTTTCAACGAGTTCTTCAAGCTTTCGACGGGCTGCATCACCTTGATCTCCGTCAAATTCTTGCTAGTTTCGTGTGGGAGTACCTCTGAGCTTTGGCAATCCGGGCGCATCGTTGTTTGCCTCGTTCAGCTCTGCTCTAGTTATCCTTGATCGATCTGAGCCTTGACGTCCGAGCGCATCGCTGTCGTCTCGTTCAGTTTGTTCTAGTTATCATCCTTGTCGATTGATTGGTCAAATCGACTGGCACGCCTCCGAAATACCGAGCTTTGGGTAATAGCCCGAGGTGTTTACAGATCTGACGCTTTTTGTGTCAACACCTCTTTTGGTACGCCCAGTGGGACAGATTATACAGATCTACACATTCGGCATGGCTGATCACGCCGATGTCAACCAGAGGAATGTCATTGAAGTGTCTGAGGCCGATCTGAAAGATGATCAGAAGCAGGCCATGGAGCGGGCTATGGAGGAATACAGGCAGCTGTATCTCAAATCCTTCAGCCTCAGCAGGAGTGGCGAAGCAATTCAGAAGCAAGATCCGTCGTTGCCACGGCAGGTCACGTACGACCCCAACCCTGGTAAGCTACAAGAGATGGTTAATGCCGTTGTAAGTCAAGCTTTGATTAACCACTCCAGCGTGCTGTCCAATACTGTCTACAATGCTGTCGCACAAACATTCAGAGAAGGACATGCACCGCGATATGTCAGTCCAGCGTATCATCAGCCTGGATTGGCATCTACAAGCCCATCGGCGGCCCCAATAGCGTCTTCCACCCCTGTGGAACCGTCTGCCGATGTGGCTACATCACCAAGACCGAATGCTAGCGACACTACCAAGTTCAACGCAGATCCAGCCGCGTCGGCAACTTTAGGGCCAGCCCCCGCTAACTGGTGGGGATACGGTATGCCTCTGAATCTATATGCTGGTTCTAATCTGGTGCAGGGAGACGGTTCAACCTGGAGGAACTCTACGACATCGGCAATGCAGTCACAGCCGATGGCCCATATGATGCACAACTCTACGCCTGCCCCAACCATACAAGTGCCATCAGATGATCCCCAAGTAATCCCCAAGATACCTCTGATGCCACCATCGGCAAGCTCTGTGCCGGTGCAACACGTTATAGCCACCGACAGTCAATCTCTGGTGGCGAATTCTCAAGCTGGAGTGCCGGTTCCCCAGGGTAATTTGGTGGTTAATTGCTCTAGAATTCAAGAGCCGCATGCTCTGGTCAGCTATCAACCATCGGCAAGTCATATGACGATGCTTTATAATCCTGGATGGGTCAACTAGCCACCAGCTCAGCAGCCTGACGCGCCGATGTATTATTATGGAGGCCCAGCTTACACTCAGAGCGGACCATCGGTACAGCAACCGATGAATGTGACGGTTCAGCCAACTCCGCCAAGTATGCCAAACTATCCATCGGTAGGTCAACCGATGCATAGTGTGCAGATGACTGGTGCTGCGCCCGCGACTACTGTACATATTCAAGAGGCGCGTCAGCCGACTCCACCAGTTGACAATCAGCCAATGAGTCGGCAAGAGCAGGACGCGTACTGGGTTGGCAAGATTGCCGAAGTCATGAAAGAGCAATTCGGCATCAGGCCCAAGGTCAACACATACTCCTATCGGACTCCGTACCCGCCTGCATGTGACTTGATTCCTCTTCCAAATCGGTACAAGGTACCCGATTTTAACAAGTTCTCCGGCCAAGACGACACATCAACAATGGAGCACATCAACCGCTTCATTATCCAGTGCGGAGAAGTTGCTAGCAGGGAGGAACTAAGGGTGAGATTGTTCTCTTCATCATTGTCTGGATCGGCATTCACATGGTTTATATCGCTACCTCCAAATTCTATAATTACATAGGCCGATTTGGAGAGGCAATTTCACAAGTACTTCTTCGCTGGCATACATGAGAAGAAGCTTATCGATTTGGTCAAGATGAGGCAACGCAACGACGAATCGGTAGAAAGTTTTGTGCAGAGACTACGGGACGTGAAGAACAAGTGCTACAGTCTGGTGCTTGATGATCGGCAACTAGCAGATTTGGCCTTCCAGGGGTTACTACCACACATCAAGGACAAGTACGCGTCCCAAGAGTTTGAGAGCCTAAGTCACCTGGTGCAGAGGATTGCCGATCAGGATATCAAAACCTTTGAGCCCAGGAAGACGTGGAATAAGAAGGTGACTTTCATCGGGAAAGAAGAAGATTCCGGATCGGATGAAGAGCTGAATGTCGATGCGGCTGAATGGGTGAAGGATAAGAAGCATGTGTCTTGTCCGTTTGGACAAAAAGAAACTGAGAGGTTCACCTTCAACATCACCAAGGCCGATAGGATGTTTGACCTATTGCTGCAAGAGGGGCGAATCAAGTTGGCGCCCAATCAAGTGATTCCATCGGCCGAAGAGCTCAAGAAGATTAGGTACTGCAAGTGGCATAATGCAACCTCACACAATACCAATGACTGCAAAGTATTCATGCAGCAGTTGCAGTCAGAGATCGAGTCTGGGCGTATCAAGTTTGAAAACTCTAAAGTCCAGAAACCGATGAAGATAGATCAGCACCCGTTCCCAAACAACATGGTGGAGATCAGTGAGAAGACCAGAGTGCTGACATCGGAAGCTGCCAGAAGGAACTCATCGGTAGACCCTGACTACCAAGTTCCTAAGCACGACACAAGGAGGTTTGCCGATGACAGAAAGGGTAAGAAGGTTGCCGATGAGGGTAACAGCGCCAACAGGGCTCCTGGGTGGTGATTACTCACAAACAGCCAAGGCGATATCATCGGCAATCACGTGAAGAACAGTATCGGCAAGAAGAAGAGGAGCATCGGGAATGGATTCGACATAAGGACCACTGGAGGTGTCCCTTCTTCGTTCATTGCTGGGAGGAAGGCATCAAGCTGCCCACTGCCGATAACTGTCAAGAGTGCAATGGGTACTACACAGCCGATCGGTCAGGTAAGAGACCTTGTTTTGATGATCAGGCATCCAGGTACGCTAGGCCGCTCAGAGAGAACAGATCGGCACATGACCGACTGGGGGGCAAGCTCAGTGCCCATGATCGGCTCGGCAGGCGTGTTGATCAGGGGGAGCTGGAGGAGATGGCCAATGCTAGAGTGCCCGACGAAGAGAGGTTCTCCAGAGATCCCAACATCGGGATTAGTGCCGATGTAAGCGGTGGGAAGCAGCACCAACCTGTCTGGAAGACCAAGCTCCCTCCATGGTGCCCTAAGGGTTTGACTAAAACCCAGAAGAGGAGGATTTAGCGCCAGCGCCGCGATGACCTATATGACGGTGCAGAGCCCTCAGGAGATAAGCAATGGAGGCCAAAGCGCAAGGACAGGGAGCCATCGACAGATGTAAACATGGTGGTCATGTTGCCGATGGAATTCATGGCACCCGTTAGCGATGATGAAGAGGCTACCGATATGGCACAATTGGTGCTGGATCCGATGGTGGCTATCTTTGAAAAGCCTGCTGAAGATGAGAGGCAGCACTTAAGGGCTCTGTTTGTTAAGGGAAAAGTGGATGGCCAGCCGATGACCAAGATGCTGGTGGATGGTGGCGCGTCGATCAACATAATGCCCTACATCGTGTTCAGAAAGCTTGGCAAAGGTGACCAGGACTTAGTTGAGACCGATATGAAGCTCAAGGACTTCGAAGGCAATGTGTCAACCGCCATGGGAGCCATATGTGTTGACTTAACCATCGGCAGTAAGACCTTACCGACAACGTTCTTTGTGATCAGCGGCAAAGGTACTTACAACTTGCTCCTCGGAAGGGATTGGATCCATGCCAATTGTTGTATCCCTTCTACTATGCATCAGAGCCTGGTACAGTGGATCGGAGACAAAATTGAGGTTGTCCGCGGTGAAGCCCCATCTACTGTTGCATCGGCAGAGTTAGAGACTTATGAGCAGACCAGGTGTATATCTGGCGAAGCCTGGGATAAAGAGTTCCTCAAAATTGCCGATTACCGCATCAAGCCGATCCAAGCAGTCGGTCCTGAGGGGGAGTCTTAATGGATCAGTTCGCCGATGATGGGAAATTGGGGCAGGGCTTTACGTCTGCCGATGATTTGCTCGAGATCGACATCGGCGATGGTAGTAAACCTAGGCCTACTTTTATTAGTGCTAAGTTAGATTCCCAATGTAAGCAATAGTTAACCGATTTATTAAAGGAAAATAAAGATTGTTTTGCTTGGGATTATACAGAGATGCCTGGTTTAGACCGATCGATAGTTGAACATCGGTTACCCATCAAATCCGGTTTCCAACCACATCGGCAGCCGGCGCGCCAATGTAACCCTATTATTTTACTCGACATCAAGGCCGAGATTACAAAGTTAATCGAAGCTGGATTTATTGGGCAATGCCGATATGCCGATTGGATCTCTAACGTGGTTCCTGTGTATAAAAAGAATGGAAAAATTCGTGTGTGCATTGATTTCAGGAACCTTAACAAGGCTACGCCGATGGATGGCTACCCAATGCCTGTTGCCGATCTGCTGATCGACGCTGCTGCTGGACATCAGATTATTAGCTTCATGGATGGTAATGCTGGGTACAATCAAATATTCATGGCTGAAGAAGACATATCCAAGACTGCTTTCCGATGTCCAGGTCACGTTGGCTTGTTTGAGTGGGTGGTCATGACTTTTTGCTTGAAAAATGCCGGTGCTACTTATCAGCGGGCGATGAATTTTATCTTTCATAAATATATCGGCACAATAGTTGAAATCTACATTGATGACGTGGTGGTTAAGTATGGAGACTTCAGAAAGCATCTTGCCGATTTGCGGAAGATATTGGAGTGTACCAGGGAGCATGGGTTAAAGATGAATCCTAACAAGTGTGCATTTGGTGTATCGGCAGGTCAATTTCTGGGTTTCATGGTGCATCAGAGAGGCATTTAAATCGGCAGAAAGTCTATTGATGCAATTAACAAGGTGGTTGCTCCTACCAACAAGACTGAGTTGCAGTCTCTGATCGGCAAGATTAATTTCATTAGAAGATTTATATCCAATCTGTCTGGTAAGATTAAATCTTTTAGTCCTCTGTTAAAGTTGAAAGCCGATCAAGAGTTTACATGGAAAGAAGAGCAGCAGTCAGCCTTAGAGGAGATTAAGAAATACTTGGTGAATCCCCCAGTCTTGGTTCCACCTCAACACGGGAAGCCTTTCAGGTTATATTTGTCTGCCGATGACGGTGTTATCGGATCAGCCTTAATTCAAGAGTTTGAAGGGAAGGAACGTGTAATATATTACTTGAGCAGAAGATTGGTGGATGCTGAAATCAGGTATTCGGCCATAGAAAGATTGTGCTTATGTTTGTATTTCTCTTGCATTAAATTGAGGCATTATTTGCTGTCGGCCGAATGCACTGTTGTCTGCAAAGATGACGTGGTCAAGTATATGCTGTCAATGCCGATTTTGAGTGGACGAATCAGTAAGTGGATTTTGGCACTGTTAGAATTTGACCTAAGGTATGAATCGGCTAAGGCTGTTAAGGGTCAGGTGATGGCCGATTTTGTTACTCAGCACTGCAATATGGTGAGCTTTGTTGAGATTGCTCCTTGGGCTTTATTCTTTGATGGGTCTACGTGCAAGGATGGAGCAGGTATCGGTAGTCTCTTGATTTCACCCCGAGGACAGAGGTATGAGATTTCGTTGCCGATTGTTGCTACTTCGACAAACAATCAGGCTGAGTACCAAGCTTTTCTTAAGGGGTTAGAACTACTCAGAGAGATGCGTGCCGATGCTGTTGAAGTCTTCGGTGATTCCATGTTGGTGATTAATCAACTGATCGGGACATATGAATGCCGAAGCGAGGTGTTAATTGCAGCCCATGAGCGGTGTTTGCGGTTGTTGAAAGAGTTCAGAGAATACCGCCTTGAGCACATTCCAAGGTTGCATAATGAAGAGGCCAATCGGCTAGCACAGAATGCTTCGGGATATCAGCCGATTCAAGAAGTCACGACATCGGTAACAGTTGCCGATGATTGGAAAAAGGAGATTGCCGATTACTTGAGGGATCCATCCAGGAAAGTTGAAAGGCGTCTGAGGTTCCAAGCTACTAAGTATGTGCTTCTCGATAACGAGTTGTATTATCGGACGATTGATGGAGTCTTGCTTAGATGTCTCGGCAAAGAGGAGTCGAAAGAATTGATGGGTGAAATCCATGAAGGTGTATGTGGAGCGCATCAATCGGCATTCAAGATGAAGTGGATGATTAGACAGAACGGATATTATTGGCCGACAATCCTTGAAGATTGCTTCAATTATTTCAAAGGGTGCCAGGACTGTCAAAAGTTTGGTAATGTGCAAAGAGCACCTGCATCGACAATGAATCCTATAATCAAGCCTTGGCCGTTCAGAGGATGGGCTATTGATCTCATCGGCCAAATTTATCCGTCGTCGAACAAGGGGCATAAGTTCATACTTGTTGCTACCGATTACTTCACCAAATGGGTTGAGGCAATCCCCTTGAAGAAGGTGACATCAGCGAACATGATGGATTTCGTTAAGGAGCACATCGTTTACCGATTTGGTATTCCTCAGACCATTACTACCGATCAAGGGACCATGTTCACATCGGGAGAGTTTGATGACTTTGCTGCTAGCATGGGTTTCAAGGTGTTAAATTCTTCTCCTTATTATGCTCAAGCTAATGGTCAAGCTGAAGCTACTAATAAAGGAGTCATTAAGCTTATAAAGCGCAAGATTGAGGAAAACCCTAGAAGGTGGCACATGGTATTAAACGAAGCTTTGTGGTCATATCGGATGGCTTGTCGTGGTGCAACTAAGGTCTCGCCGTATCAGTTGGTTTATGGGCACGATGCTGTCCTACCTTGGGAAATCAAAACTGGTTCTAGGCGATTATCTTTTCAGGATCAATTGACGATCGATGATTATGTTACTCTGATGAAAGATGAGTTAGAAGATTTGGCAGGTCATCGGTTGAGGGCATTGATTAGCATTGAAGAGAATAAGAAGAGGGTCGCCCGATGGTATGACAAGAAAGTAAAAGTGAAGGAATTTGCCGATGGCGATTTGGTTTGGAAGTTGATTTTACCGATTGGGACTAAGAGCTCTAAATTTGGAAAGTGGTCCCCTAATTGGGAGGGTCCTTATCGGATAAAACAGTCTGCTCCTGGTAATGCGTACATTTTGGAAACTCTCGAAGGAGTAGCGTTTTCTAGAGCGATCAACGGCAAATACTTGAAAAGGTATTACCCTAGCATATGGGTGGATGCATAGTCCTCAGTCGAATACCGATGAAAGAAAAATTATGAAAACATCAGTAGAAACAAACTGGCATTATATTACAAGTCGAGACTAAGTATCAGGTTACATCCTTGTCGATACAACAGAAATTACAGTAAGGAGTGGATAACTGATATCGCACGCAGGCGAATTTGCTCTATTTCGTCCATCTCCTTGGCGTCGGCGTCGGCAGAACCCTCGACCGGCTTGATCTTTTTCTTCCACAGTATAGCTTGCCGCGCGTTCTGGTCCCTTTCTTGCCGCAGGACCTTGATGGAGTCGGACAGTTGGGCTTTCTGCTGGTTGGCTGCAGTCAGATCCCCCTCAACCTTCTGTAGCTCCGCCAGTAGCTCCTCCTTCTTTGCCGACAGTCGGGAGATTTCTTGATCAAGGTTGCCGATGGAGACTTTTGCTTGACCGATACCTTTGTGCTTCTCATCAGCAATGTGTTTGAATTTAAGCTTCTCTTCCTCGCTCTTAGCCTGAGCGTCCCTATCGGCAATGCGACGGGTAAGTTTCTGGTACTGGATATGTTTGATGTCGAGGAAGGTTGCCTGGAGAAGGACTTCTGCTGCGTCGGCGGAAAGATGGCTTTGGATCTCTTTGAATGCAATCCTTGCTGTCGATGAATCCTGGATGAGTTGAGACGTGTCTTGTAGCAGTAAGGAGAGCAGTCCTTCAAGTTTGGACTTGATTTCTGCCGATAAAGCTGGGACAGAGCTTTCCTCTTCCTCATCGTCGGGAACGTCGACTGCAAAGGAGAATAGACTGTCTGCTTGAATGCGGCTTTGGCATTCATCTTCGTCCTAAGGGTTCAGGCTATAAAGAAGAGGCTGTCCGGAGAGTCCTGAGCCTGAAAACAGAGAAGTTAAAATATGCCGATTGTAAAATTATACCATGAGCTTTAAGGTAATCGACTTACCGTCTTGAAGCGGATCTCCTACCTGGGGCTTGACATACTGGATGGTCCAGCTTCATCCTGAACATCGGCAGCAGATGCCGATGATTGGGCCCTTGTTGGAGAGGCAGCCAACGCCGCTGGTGCTGGTATAGTTGTTACCGGTGTCGCCTCCGATGTGGTGGCAGTTTCTTGTGGTGGCTCTCTGTCATCGGGGACATGGGTCGACGGTGCCGATGCTGACGTCGCTGCTGCTATGGAAGGTTGGGTTGTTTCCTCACCGAGTAGTCTGGCCAACTGTGCCGATGATGATGCCTCCACTATCGTGGCGGGTGGAGTTATCTCTTGAGCCGGGACGTCGTCCATCGGTTGATCAGGTACACTCACCGATGGAGGCTCTGCCGATGACCCGCCGGCGGTTGGCGCAACTGAAACCGATGGAGGTTCTATTGATGACCCGCCGGCAGGTGGTGCGACTGGAGCCAGAAGTAGTCTTGCTGGCGGCGCATCGGCAGCTGATGGCGCAGTTGGAGCCGATGGTGGAGGAGAAGCCAGCCTCAAGCGTCTCTTCTTCGTCGGCGCAGCGGCAGGGGAGCCAACCCGTTTTGACGAAGACCGGGGGGCATCGGCAACCGGGCTGGAAGGTGTTTGCCTGCTGGAAGCAGATGCCGATGACCATAGTGCCTGAAAATATAAAGCAAGTTATACAAGATAAATGTTGTCGATAAAACAGTATGTAATCAGTACAGGTAAAAGCGAGTTTACTGCATAAACCCGTGTCAGGGCAACGACAGCAGCCGATGTAGCATGGGTTTTTGTGGGTGTCGGCGCAGGTACTTGTTGAGGTGTGAAGGCGGCCAGCATCGGAGCTTTGGTGCTGATGATTGATATGGGGCCCATTATCTGAAGATTAAAGGGCCTACCACTGTTACTCATTGTGGGAACCGGATCATCGGCCTGTCAGGCGCAAAAGAGTTAAGTGCTGATACCGATGACAAAAATAAAGTAATAGAAGTACATCAGATAGCAGACTTACTGCGTCATCGGGGATGACGTAATCGGCATCAATCAAGTGCCGAGAATAGTGTGAAGACTTGGCGAGTAGCTGGCACTTCCACTCTTGCAACCAAGACTTGAACTCATTGGTGATGAAGGAGGTTGACGACCAGGAGGACAAGTCAAGGTCTGACAGATCGGCATCGGTAGGAAGGCTGATGACTTTATTCCAGTCCAGATTACTGGAGATTGCCTGCCTAGGTCTCACTACCTTAGAGTAGCAAAGTTTGATCGGCAGTTGGCCAAATGCCAGTTGTCTTGCTGTTGCCGATGGATAGTAGAACTCGTAGGATGGTGGGGCATTCTTCCCAGATCCGAAGATATTTACTGGAATAGCTCGGGGAGTAATGCTGGCCCTCATGATTGCTTGGTTCTCGGGCAGGCTTACATCGGTCAAGTTGAATAGCAGCGGAAACTGGTTGTGTTCATCAAGATATGGCCACCAGGTCCGTTCTGAGGAGGGGAGTCCGTTGTAGAACTTCTGGAAATAATAATCGAAGTGCTCTGCATCGGCATCGGTACCTGGCAGCACTATGATAGCTTCTCCAAAGTTAAGCGGAGGGCGAGTTGCCGATTCATCATCATCGTATCGGTAATCTTCCGATATGTCCCTCGGGAATTGTTGGGCAAATAAATCAAACTGGAGGGCCTTGTGCATATGTGCGTTTAGCCATAGATTGACAAACCACCAGGGGCCTCCGAGATTGCCGATGGGCTCTCCTAACAGTAGCTTATGGGACACTTGATGCAGCAATCGGTAAACTGATCCAAGAAGATACCTGCCCAAAGGGAGCCTCGTTCCATCGGCAAGTAATTCAGCCGCTGGGAGGTGCAGGGTGGTCGGACCGATGGTTTTGCCGTAGAATATGAACTTTTCCAACCACATGTTTAAGAAGATGGCGTGCTCCTGTTGGGTTACCGATCCGGTTTTCTAGTTCTCTTTGATGTAGCCTGTCCAACCGCCGATATTCCGAGTGTTCACCTTGTACTCTGATTTTCTGTTGAAGAGGGTGAAGGTATCGGCAGAGGTGATGTCCAAACCGGTTAGCATGTAGACATCGGCAAGGGTTGGGGTAGTTGGTCCATGCCTGAAGAGGAAAGCGTTCATGCTATCGGACCAGAAGTATGAGGCTGCCATCATCAAGTTTTCATTCTTTTCCATATCGGCAATTGAAAGCCTAACGCACTAATCCAGGTTACGCTCCTGCCAATACACTTGCTGTGATCTGACTATTCTCAAGTACCAGTTCTTCCATCCCTTAGTAGGCTTGGGCCATGAACGGAATGTGTCCTTCCAGAGTCCTAGATCAAAACGCTCAGATCTGAACGGTACCCAGTTGGTTTCTGCGTTGATGATGAAGGTGGGGTCTGGATTGCCCATTGGGCCTAGGCAGCTGAGATTGGAACCGGCGAGTGGGATGACTACCTTGTTGTACAGCTCCTAGGGTTCGAACAAGAAGGGACGAATCAGAAAGAAGAATGGAAATAAATCTAGGTTTTTGCGAGGAAAAGAACCATGCAGAGAGGTTGGATTGAGTGGAGAATGAGTCTTACCTTCGGGATGTCGACTTGGATCGCCATTGGAAGTCGAAGGAATGATTGCAGTTCGTCCTTGATTACGGAGGAATACTGTTGCTCGAGCTTGTGTTCTTCAGCGCGGCTAGAGGTTGAAGACGAAGGCAGGAAGGTGAAAGTGAAAATGGGCTCGGGTAAAAAGGGTAGTGTGGATCCCGGTAACTTTTATAATCCTGTTCAGGTCATCCACAGGGAAGCGCAAGCCTACATCATCTGGTAGCTCTGTGGAAGCACAACTACTTAGAATCTGGTTAGTAGGGCTACCTCCCGGCTCTGATGCTGACCGTCCTTGGGAAATATTAGTCAATGCTATTTGCACTTGTTTCTCTGACGGCTTCTGTATGTGCCTCTGTCATCAGGAAAGCCATGCTGCCAAGAGATGGCCCATTTGCCTCTTGTTCTTCCACCGTGTTCAGTTGTTTGGAGGGCATATGTTAGTTCATCTTTTTCTCTGTTGGGCTTTGTTGATACCGTTTTTCGACACGTGTCAAATGGGCCGAAGCTTGAGTGGTCAGTGGCCGTTCTCCATCGGCATTGGGAGAATTTTTGAGCCGATGTTGTCGATGGGAGAGTGCTGCGGGAAGACCAAGTGCGTTGCCGATGGAAGCTGATGAGCTTTGCCGACAAATTGATTGGTGAAGTCTTACTGAAATTGAATGCCGATGAAAAGTCATTGCCGATGGTTGCCGATTGCCGATAAGGGTTCATTGCTGATTGCCGATAGAGGGTGGTTGCCGATTGCCGATGAAGAAATGCTACCGATTGACGATCGGGAAAACGTTGCCGATGCCGATGGGCGTGACTTAGCACTTAGCGGCAGCAAAGGATTACAAGTGGCCAAAGAAGGAAGGTGCGGATTGAAGGGGTCTGCCGATGGAAAGTTTCCATCGAAAAGAAGTATAAGGAAACTGGTGCTTTACCAGTATTATTATTATAGTAGTTTGAGTCCGACTCTTGCGTGAGTCGTTTATTTTCCTTTAAAATAGGTGTGTTTGTTTAGGAAATAAATATTGTTATCCGGCTCCTGCGCGAGTCAGTTTCCTTTAAAATAGGAGTTTGTTTTAGGAAGGATATGTGTCGTGTCTTTGTACAACTCTCCATGAGGGAGTATAAATATGTACCTGAGGGCTATGGAATAAACAATCCATTTCAAAAACAAACCAATTTTATCTTATTCTACTTTTTATCGCAATTTACCCTTTTACCGCATTAGCTGTAATTTTCAACGAGTTCTTCAAGCTTTCGACGGGCTGCATCACCTTGATCTCCGTCAAATTCTTGCTAGTTCCGTGTGGGAGTACCTCTGAGCTTTGGCAATCCGGGCGCATCGCTGTTTGCCTCGTTCAGCTCTGCTCTAGTTATCCTTGATCGATCTGAGCCTTGACGTCCGGGCGCATCGCTGTCGTCTCGTTCAGTTTGTTCTAGTTATCATCCTTGTCGATTGATTGGTCAAATCGACTGGCACGCCTCCGGAATACCGAGCTTTGGGTAATAGCCTGAGGTGTTTACAGATCTGACGCTTTTTGTGTCAACACCTCTTGAACGCACCACTAGCAGCAGCCATTATAGCATGGCAAAGTCTTTCTACTGCCTCTCGAATCCTTTCACCATACACTAAACCCCGGTTTCTAGGTTAAGTGACCCACCATGCGCAAAGAACCAATTCTTACAGCGTTTGAGCCAATCAAGTGAAGCTGGTATGATCTGCTTTTCAAGTAGCATTGATTCTACCTTTTCCCACTTTACCTTGGCAGTCTTGTAGCCACCTGACCCCAAGTGATGGTGGTATTCCTTTTGTTGGGCGTTCTGTCGGTTCCTTCGTGTCCGCTCTGTACCCTCTTCTGATGTCTTGTATTGCACAAATTCATCTCAATAAGGCCTCAACTTTGTATAGCTTTTTCTTCCAAGACTGGAACATGATGGCCATCTTCTTCATAGCCCACTTCTTAACTAACTCCTTCATATCAGCATCATCTGTTTCAAGCATGAAATGTTGGAGAAGATCATCCCAGATAAGGGTCTTGTTTAAATTAGAGACAAAACTAATATGAGGAGCATTTGTCTTCTCTTTCCATTCCCGGGCATTGATCGGCAGTCTGTCCCTTACTAGGTAACCACAGTGATTAACAAATTTCTTCGCATGTTCTCCAAGTGGTTCTCCCGTAGTTTCATTGAACTATGTTATTACGTAACGTCCCTCCACCGGCTTTGCCGGACCTCGTACCTTTCGACTCGTCGTCGATCCAGAGGGCTACACACAATGCACACATATACATTAATTAATCACCAATATGTATATATTAGCTACATAGAAGAATGATTAATGAAGTACATACCTCGCCAATGATGTCATCTTGCAAGACATTTTCTGGTTCATTTCCAAGATTCAAGTATTGACTCCCGTCATCCGCCTCAGCATTATCATCGTCCGCGGCGGCGGAGTTGATAAGATCCATCATGACATCCTCCATCGCGTGCTCATTGGGGTCGGCCATATCTAAAGTATATATACATGAAGAAATTTAAAATCTAATAATGAAGGATGATATCTAGCTAGATAATTAATATACATGAATTATAAGTATATCTCAAATTCATAGGTTGAGGGGTGGAAAATTGTAGACTTTAATTTAACGAATTCTATGGATTCTTCTTCCACAACTATAGTTTATACTATGAATTATATTCAATTCCGGGATCACACAACTATAGTTTATACTATGAATTCTAGGCATTTATCTTAATTAATATACATGAAATGAAGACATTAATTTTACATGAAGGCATTTACATTTCTTAAAAATGAAAGCATTTACCTATAATAGATATCCTTAAAAATGAAAGCATTTACCTATAATAGATATCCTTAAAAACATGAATAGATATGTCTAATAAAAAATATAATTAAACTATATATATTTTTTCTTCTCTATTTTTAATTAGACAAAAAAACATGAACACACTACATCTCTATTTTTAATTAGACAAAAACATGAACACACACATTTGCATCTCTATTTTTAATTAGACAAAAAAACATGAACACACTGCATCTCTATTTTTAATTAGACATTTGCACATTTGCATATCTATCGATATACATTAAGGATCACACACACACACACTTGCACAAAAACTATATATATGTCATCTTCCATTTAATTAAACTATATATATTTATTTACATTTACATATAATTAAATTAGACAACTTAGCTAATTTCTAACTTAGCTAATTTCTAACTTAGCTAATTTGTAACTTCATTTAATTAGACAAACCCTCGATCTGTTTTTCTTTTTGCCGGCGCCGAGTTAGGTGGCTGTCGGGGCCGAGCGGCGCGTCGTGCGTGGAGGGGCCAGCGCGTCCGGATCGGAGATGGCGCCAGAGGCCGGGGCGGCTGAGGCGCAACGGCGAGGAGGAAGGCCGCACGACGGCGAGGAGGAAGAAGCAGGGCGCCGGGCACGCGCGTGTAGATCGAGGGCCGGCGTGGCCGGATCGGGAGCACGCCGGATGCCGGGGCGGCTGAGGCAGCCCCGCGTGCGGCAGACGACGTGTGGCGTGAGGTCGGGGTGAGGTGGTCCGGGGCGCCGCCGGTGGCAAAGGACGACGAGGGCGCAGCGGCGACCGCATCGTACGACCTGGGCGCGGCGGTAAACAGCGCGCGCGGCTAGCGGAGGGCCGAAGGAGGGCGCGGGGGCGCCGCCGGCAGACGGAGAGACGACGATGGTGGCGTAGACGAGCTAGCAGCGCTGTGGGAGAGACGATGGATCGCGACTTAGCGACGGCGGCGCAGGGCTCAGCCTTTATATGCCCAGACCTTTAGTCCCGGCTGGAAACCCTACCCGAGACTAAAGACCCTTTAGTCCCGGTTGGTGTTACCAGCCGGGACTAAAGGTCTCTGCCTTTTTGGCGGCAACTGAATAGCAGAGGCCTTTAGTCCCGGTTGGTGTTATCAGCCGGGACTAAAGTTCCCTTTCTGTTCCCTTCCCGCCGGCTTTCAAAGGAAAATTTAGTTTTTTGGATATATTTCATTGTAATTTGCATAATATTAGACATAATACACTTGTTAATTAGGCAATAAATCAATTATTAGGCATAATATTGTTTTAAAAGCACCATTATTTGGTTTCTGCTTTATTCTTTGAAGGAAAAGTCTTAAACTTTAAAATTATTTTGTTTTCCTTTTATTTTAGTCATCGTAATATAACCAGTAATCACTAATTGCTTAATGCAAAAATGTGTTTTCCAATGTAAATCCTTTAAACTATATGTTTTGGACACGATATTAGTTTTCGCAGTATCGTAGCGTTAAAATTTTGGTTTTTCACCAAATTATTTCCAAAAACGCACGTGGGAATGTAAACACATGATCGAGCCATATATTGAGCAATCATAGAGTAGCATGATGCTAAAATTACACCTATTGAGCCATATATTGACCAATCATACAATATATTAAGTGATGGCAACAGCAACAAGCTTGTTCCTAATGTATGTCCCTTGGACATGATCACTGCGTAACTATGGAGTGTCTTCATTATTTAGCATGATGCTTGGGTCTTTGTTTACTACAAACGGTTGGAGTTGGTCGTCCTTTTCATAATCCTCTGACAAGTCTGACCTGTCCTCGATTCCCACGATGTTTCTTTTCCCTGAAAGAACAATGTGGCGTTTTGGCTCACTTTTTGAGTTGTCGTTTCTCCCTCTCTTTGGTCTCGTACACATATCCTTTACGTAGAACACCTAATTCACATCCTTGGCTAAGACAAATGGTTCGTCTCTGTACCCATGATTGTTGAGATCCATAGTTGTCATTCCATAGTCATTGTCAACTGTTACCCTGCCTCCAGTCACCTTCACCCATTGGCACCGAAACAAAGCGACCTTAAAAGTGGGTCCGTAGTCTAGTTCCCATATCTCTATTATGCGGCCATAATATGTTTGCTTATTCCCACTCGGGTCCGTGGCATCAATGTGGACACCACTGTTTTGGTTGGTGCTCTTTTTATCTCGAGTTACTGTATAAAATGTATTCCCATTTATCTCGTACCCTTTGTATGTGACGATATGCCACGATGGTTCCCTGGCCAACAAGTACAATTGCTCATCAAGACTCTCATCACCTTGATATTTTTTCCGTAGCCAACCACCAAAAGTTTGCATGTGCTCACGAGTAATCCAATGTTCAGTTCTCCCTGGAAACTGGGATCTTAGGATGCCCTTGTGTTCCTCGATATACTGATCCACCAAGGAGGAGTTTTGTAGAACAGTGTAGTGTGCTTTATTGAAACAATCGTCCTCCACACTGACTATGCTTTTTTCCCTAGTGTTACCTTTCCACTTAGTCTCCCCTCGTATCGCGATTCAGGAACCCCAATCGGGTCAAGGTCTGGAATAAAATCAACACAAAACTCAATAACCTCCTCTGTCTCGTACCCCTTGTCCATGCTTCCTTCTGGACGAGCACAATTGTGAACGTATTTCTTCAGGACTCCCATGAACCTCTCAAAGGGAAACATATTGTGTAGAAACACGGGACCAAGAATACTAATCTCCTTGACCAGGTGAACTAGGAGGTGCGTCATGATATTATAGAAGGATGGGGGGGACACCAACTCAAAGCTGACAAGACACTGAACCACATCATTTTGTAGCTTTGCCAGATCTCCTGGATTGATTGCCTTCTAAGAAATTGCATTGAGGAATGCACATAGCTTCAAAGTGGCTAAACGTACATTTGGAGTAGAATTCCTCTTAATGCAACTAGAAGCAATTGTGTCATAAGCACGTGGCAGTCATGAGACTTTAAGTTTAGAAATTTCTTCTCTGACATACTTATTATACCCTTTATTTTCGAGGAGAATCCAGATGGGACTTTAATGCTATCTAGACATTCGAACATGCTTTCTTTCTCTTCCTTGCTAAGTGTGTAGCTTGTTGGTCTTAAGTATTGGCGTCCATCATCTGTCTTCTCTGGATGCAGTTTTTCTCGTTCATTTAAACATCGCAGGTCTTGTTGGGCTTCAATTGTGTCCTTACTCTTCCCATACACACCCATGAATCCTAGTAGGTTTACACACAGATTCTTCGTTAGGTGCATTACGTCAATCGTGCTGCGGACCTTTAGCACTTGCCAATAAGGTAGCTCCCAAAATATGGACTTCTTCTTCCACATAGGTGCGCATCCGTTAGCATCCTTCAGAACAGTTTCGCTCCCTGGTCCCTTTTCGAAGACTACTTTCACATCCTTCACCATATCAAATACATCCTCACTAGTTCGGTTGAGAGGCTTGGTCCGATGGTCTGTCTTACCTTTAAAATGCTTCCCTTTCTTTCTAAGGGGGTGATTCGCAAGAAGGAACCGACGATGCCCGAGGTACACGACCTTTCGACATTTTTTCAAATATAAACTTTCAATGTCCTCAAAACAGTGTGTGCAGGCATTATATCCCTTATTTGTTTGTCCTGAAATATTACTAAGAGCCGACCAATCATTGATTGTTACGGACAACATTGCTCGCAGGTCAAAGTATTCCTGTTTGAACTCATCCCACACACGTACACCTGGTTTATTCCACAAAAGCATAAGTTCGTCAACTAAGGGCCTCAGGTACACATCGATGTTGTTGCCAGGCTGCTTGGGTCCTTGGATGAGCACTGGCATCATTATGAACTTTCGCTTCATGCACAACCATGGAGGGAGATTGTAGATACATAGAGTAATGGGCCATGTGCTATGACTACTGCTCTGCTCCCCAAAAGGGTTCAAGCCACCTGTACTTAAAGCGAACCTTAAGTTTCTTGCGTCCTCCGCAAACTCTGGGAATTCTCTATTGATTGTTCGCCATTGGGACCCATCGGTAGGGTGTCTCAACATATTGTCTACCTTACAGTCTTCACTGTGCCATCGCAACAACTTGGCATGGTCTTTGTTTCTAAAGAGACGCTTTAGGCGTGGTATTATTGGAGCATACCACATAACCTTGGCAGGTATTCTCTTCCTCGGACGTTCGCCATCAACATCACTAGGGTCATCTCGTCTGATCTTGTACCGCGATGCGTGGCATACCGGACATTCATCCAAATCCTTATAGCCCTCCCCGCGGTAGAGGATACAGTCATTGGGACATGCATGTATCTTCTGGATTTCTAATCCCAGAGGAAAAATGACATGTTTTGCTTCATACGTAGTTGTTGGCAATTCGTTTCCCTTTGGAAGCATCTTTTTCTGAATAATAGTCAATAATTGTCCAAATCCCTTGTCAGATATACAATTCTTTGCCTTCCATTGCAACAATTCTAGTACGGTACCCAACTTTTTTTTTCTCCTCTGAGGCTGTCGGGTACAATAATCTCTTATGATCCTCTAGCATGCGAGCGAACTTGATCTTCTCCTTTTCACTTTCGCAGTCTCTTTGAGCATCACGAATGACCTGACCAAGATCATCAAGAACGGGCACATCTTCTCCCTCTTTCTCTTCTTCAGCTTCCCCCATTGCAATATCATTTAGTGCAACATATTCAGCAAAAATATCTTCATCGTGCCCTGGTTCTTCGTCTTCGCCTTCTTCCATTATAACCCTGATTTCTCCATGCTTGGTCCAATAAATATAGTTTAACATGAAACCAGACATAAACAAGTGTGCATGGATATTCCTCGCGCTAGCATATTCCTTCAAATTCTTACATAATGCACATGGACAATGTATAAAACCATCTCGCTTGTTTGCCTCTGCCACAGTTAAGAAATAATGCATGCCATCAATAAATTCTTTGGAGCGGCGATCAACGTTGTACATCCAATGTCGGCTCATCGATCTGCACAATTACACGTGATATACTATATCAAAATCTTAAACATGACATCCATGGGCTTCAATTTATTAACTTATCAAGATACAAGATAGCCAGGTCAGTTACATCACATCAATATTAACTTATGTAAGCATAACCACAATATAGAAAATCTCAAGTACCACTAAACAAACTAGACATAAAATGCACTTTAACAGGATAACAATTTTGCGCCTGATTCCAACTAAAACAAACGACACATCATTCGTTTGTTCAACATTCATGGGCCTCGTCTGCTGGCTCACTGCTTCATCAACCGCTTCTTCTGGAAGAGATTTTTGCACGTGTCACATATTCTTCCTCCCAGTACCATCCTTTGCATCCAGTACCGTCCCACTGAAAATAGAACAACAAATTAAGAACTATAATCAAAATCACTTAGCAAAATGAGACAAACTGAAAAAACGTCAAACGCGATAAAATAGCTCACATTGCGATCCAGACACTTATAGAAGATACGGCCCTTATTGGGACCAGCCTTGGACACTTGGTACTCCATCACAATCTTCTGCTCAGACTTGCCGCACGGAATGAGAGGGAGCTCCGGCCTCAGTCGTCCATTTCCAACCCCATGAGAGGCCGAGGAACCATAAGTCGTCGCCATCTACTCACTAGCTAGATTATTTTCTAAACAAACTCAATTAAAATGAGCTATCAAGTACTATAACTCTAAAATAAATTCTCTATATATTTGTCTAAATCACTATCGTCTCATATTGAAATTACAAAGGACAATTAAAACCATAAGTAGTTTCCATCTACTTAGTAGCTAGATTAATTTATTTAAACTAAATTAAAAATCTTATTTTCTAAACAAACTCAATTAAAATAAGCTATCAAATACTACTATAACTCTAAAATAAACTCATTATACATTTCTCTAAGTCACTAGCGTCTCATTGAAATTACAACTACATTAAAACTATGAAGTCATTTGTTGTCCAATTTGAGAGAAAATGACATGCAAAATTCAAAATACACAACAAAACAACAATTCGTAAGCATGAAATGAAATGGTGATGAAACAAGAGAGGATGAGATTGGTAACCTTGCTTAGGAGTGAAGTACGAGTGAAGAAACTCTTGTGTATAGGCCAGGAGAAGCAAAATCACCAAGAACACCTTTCTTTCTCCTCTCTTGCTCAAGAACACTCTCTGTTTTCTCAAGAACACTGATGTGTCCTCTCTGGCTTGGGCAAGGGAGGAAGAAGACTATTTATACAAGGGCTCTTTAGTTCCGGTTGGAGTTACCAACCGGGACTAAAGGCTCATCTCTAGTCCCGACTGGTAGCTCAGATCGGGATTGAAGCTTTAGTCCCGGCTGGAGCTAGATTAGCCTTTAGTCCCGATTGGTAGATCCAGCCGGAACTAAAGGTCCCTGCCTGCAAAAGGCTGCTGCACGCCTGACGTACTAGCCATTGGGCAACACCCGACGAAAGATTCCTTTAGTCCCGGCCGCAAAAAATACCGGGACTAAAGCCAATTTGATATATCGTTCAAAGTCAGGTTCTCTCCTGGTGGAAGAAGCACCGCGAGCACGCATGCACAGCCGCGTCTCCCTCTCCCTCTCCAAAGTCCAAAGTAAAAAGCTTTTTTGTCATACATTTTTTTCATGGTAACAGTAACAGATATACTACTTCTGCTATTTGTTTTCTTAGGCCAACTTTCTCGTAGGATATCTTAGCAAGATTGTAGCTTTTGGAAAGGTCGACAGTAGTGAAGATGGAAGTGAAGCATGGAAAATACTAGTACTGCTGCTACAACTGTGCAAATGGAATCTGCGATGGATATATATATATATATATATATATATATATATATATATATATATATATATATACCGCATTTGACATTCAGAATAATGGAATTTTCTACAGTATGTGGTACACATTTCAGAATTTAATTTCGTGCATAGCTAGGGTACGGTACCATGGTAAACTAATGCGTGCTGAATTTATGTCGACGCTGTAACCCACTTTCTTTCTCCTTGAATTTCCTTCCATTTACAGTGACATGTACAGAATGGCACTGAAGAAAGAGTGAGGAAACGTAATAGACAGTCGTTATCAGGGTTGAACGAGGGCAGCACGCAGAGTATGCCTGCAGTGGTAAGGTAATAATGCATGGAAACGTCCTTGTAGTAGAAATTAAGGTACATGCAGTACAAAGTGGTCTGGTTTCCCATTTTCAACGTAGAGGTCCTTCTTGCATTGTCCAACAACAACAATCTACGGAAAGGTTTCTCCCATTTCATTATCCAATTTTGTTTTTTTTTACTTTTACACGATGCGTGCAGGAGGTCTCCAATGTGTGCATGCCAAACATCACTACGAGATTGATAACGTACGTACATTTTCCAACGTTTTCTTAATTTGCAAGTGGTGGCCAAGTAAAGGTTTTAGAAAAATATGTAAGAAACAGGGTGCAACCACCTTATCTCTTTTTCTTACTTAATTATTATTTTCAATTCAACGACTGTGAATATAACGCTGGTTGATACTATTGTCTGTGCATCGCAAACTCGATCGTACGCCTGCCGGTGATGAAAGTTTGACTACCAACTAAAGAAAAGCTACCTAGTATACTGTAGCTCAGAAGAGCTCGACCCTGCCGTCGTTGTTCCATGCCTCCTGGTGATCCTGTTCGAACGTGCACATGACGAAGGACGGGTCCTCGAACTCCCACGGCGTTGCCGGGCCGGTCACCACGTCGTCCAGCCACATGGTCTCAGGCCACTCCATCATCATCTGCGGCGGCCACTCCGGCCACTCGCCGTCGGCGATGCTGCTGCCACCTCTCGACGCTGCCACCGATGCCGCCGAGTAAGACGACGAGGAGGAGGGCGAAGATTCGGGTGCATAATCCGTGGTTGGTGAGGCCGCTGTTACTGATGGCCGCGGGTGGTAGGACGATGTCTTCAAGGAGGTGCGCCATGAGCACATCGACGTCGGTGCAGAACGTCTCGTGCCCGATGCTTGGGGTAGCTGCCGTCGCTTTCTCCCCTCCTCCTCCGGCGATCTGCCGGCGGTGTCCTGCTCCTGGCGAGACAGAAGAGGAGGAGAAGCGGCCGGTTGATGAAGGGGCTTGTGTGTGACGGGGTCGATGCCCATCTTCCTGAGCTTCTTCTTGATGTGCGTGTTCCAATGGTTCTTGATCTCGTTGTCCGTCCTCCCCGGCAGCTGCGACGCGATCTTTGACCACCGGTTGCCCAGCTGCTCGTGGAGGTCGATCACCGTCCTCTCCTCCTCCTCCGACAGCAGGCCACGCTTGAGGTCCGGACGCAGGTAGTTGGTCCACCGCAGCCGGCAGCTCTTCCCGCACCGTAGCAGTCCTGTTCATTATTCAGAGAGCACAAGCACACGAGTGAGTTCATCATCATGCATGCCGTACGTCTTATTAGCGTGCGAGTTTGGACTGATGAACCAAAAAATAAAAAAATGGCCGTTGGTGACGCACCGGCGAGCTTGGGCACGGCGCGCCAGCAGCAGTGGCCGTTGGTGAGGATGAAGGTGACGAGCTTCTGGTCCTCCTCCGCCGTCCATGGGCCCTTTTTCAGCCCCACCTTGTCGCAGCACGGTTGCCTCCCCATTATATTAATTGCTCGATCAGTTTGTCGGTCGGTTGTAATTAAGAAACTCTCTGAGAGTCGGAGGAGGAAAGCAAGCAGAGGCAAGCTCTGGTCACAGTCGTAGCTTTGCGGAATTGAAGTAGTACTAGATAGGCAAGCAGCTGCTAACTTCACGATGCAGTGGAGAGGCCATTGCCACCTTCCTTTATATAAGAGAAAGGACGATGAGGGAGATCGAATGGGTTGGTAGCGAGCTACCAAATGGACGATGTGGTCCTTCTCCAGGACGGACTACGTGTCACCTGGATGGTCGGCCCCACCGTACGTCGTGTTGACTTGCGCTTGACCTGGTTGCTTTTGCTGCTGCTCGTGGGTCCCTTTCGCTGCTTTGTACGGGCTGCTACGTGAAGCGGCTTTCATCCCAGCTTTTTTTTTATTCCATTTGATTTGATTCAGTTGAATTGAATGGGGGCGAGGATATATATATATTTGTTTTAGTCGTCTTGATCGTCATATAAGGGCCGGGCCGGGATACGAATTAGTCCATGATCAATTACTGGCGGCGCTTCTGATCTGAACCTTTATTTACAGCTTCTCTAGCTAGTAGTGTACGTGTTCTTTTCCATGCCGGTATGTTTCGGTAGTTAGGATTTGCATGCATGGTAGGCTAGACGACATGATACTAGCTAGGAATAAGAAATGCTTCCATTCAACTTCAAGATATATAGGACCATATATACAAGACTACGCATGAAGGTTTCTTGTGTATTACTACTTGTCAGTAATTTGTGCATACAGAACGTGAGATTTCATAACGCCGCCTTGATTTCTAATTAAGCTGTATGACTCTTCTTGTACTAAAACGGCTGTTACCATTTTCTGTAAATAAAAAAAATTAAAAAAAAACTCCGAGAGTTGAAGTATTTGATGAATTCCCACACCACATCACAGACTTGTAATAATCCGTTTGTGGATACACACGCACACACACCATATAAGTGTAATTAGCTCTTCTCTATGCTTAAGATCTCGATCATACCATATTAACACACGTGACCTTGACCTTGAAACATTCAGTTTAATTTATCATTAATCCTAGGGTTCCAGGTATCATATAGGAGTATCTACCTACCAAACCACGCAAATGGGATATTGCTAATGAATGTAAATGTGGGTGCCAAATTAATTAAACAGCAGTCACTATTCCAATATGTATACGTAGGTGGGTAGCTGCAGTCTTCTTCTCAATCTGTTGGTAGGTAGGTTGCTTGCTTGCTTGCAATTTGACTGATGTCATGCAAAACTGTAGGTGGTTAGACATACACGCTTCAGTTGAAACTTGCAAGTACACACGCGCGCGGAGCTCCAACGAGAAACGAAACAGTCAAGAACATTCTTTAACTATATATTGTGTTCATCATATATACTACTATGGATAATCATATTCATTTATGCAGTTGCTCCTACTATACAGCAGTGAACCGTTTTGTCAACCAATAAGATAAACGCACATTGTGTCTGCACCTTTAATTTGAGCACGTTCTGCAATTTGGCAAAGAAAACAGTTTGTAGTGGTTTCATCTCTTCAGATACAGCTAAAGCCAATTTCATATGCCATAATTCTGACTTATTAATAGCTCGTGACAGGTTGATCGATGAGCAATCTACCAACTAGCTAGACAGTACGTAAGCATGTTGTGTCAATTTCAAAACTTCAATTTTAAGAAGAGGCCTAGCCGAGAAGGATCAGAGCTGACTTGACTTCTCGACCAACACATGCTTGCATATGAGATTTCTTGGTCAGTTTTTCTGTTCGTCCATCTCTATATATCTATTCCCGTCTTTCCGGCGTTTGTTCTTCTCGGAAAGCTTGAACTCTGAAGGATATAATTTAACCGGCCGGCAGCAGACGACATAATAAATCGTAACATATTATTAATTCACAGATCGAATTAAGCACGATTCTTTTGGTGAAGTACTCATATAAGCACGTCGTAAATCAATGCACACGTGCGACTAACGCCGCAAGTGTAGTCCTCGCTCGATCCATGCACATGACTTATGTGCAGCATGCACACATATATATAGTCGCAGCTAGCTACACTGGTGGGTGCGGTCCACTGCCGCCATTGAAGTTGAACATGAAGGCGGATGATTTCAGGTGTGTGGCAGTACTATATGTCTATATGCATGGTCACATGCCAGTCAAAACATACATTTATCATCATGCCAGTCAGATCATTTAGGACAATGACACGGTCTCCAAAGTTTAACTTTAAATACTTATTTTTTAAAAAAATATTGAAATATAATATATATATACTTTTATAAAAAAATCAAAACAAATCTATTGATATGATTTATATTTTTTCAAACTCAACAATCTAAAAGTTATTTATGATTTATATTCCTTATGTTTGACTCAAATCTTTTCGAAGACCACAACTGATATGGGTGAGAACGAATTTTACAGTGTTGTACGTAAGTGCTGTCAGCAGGGACAAGTAATAGTTAACTCTGCTTATGCCAAGTCAAAGTCAAGAAAAGGGCTTCTCCCGAGTAATCATAATAACTAAAATACAAATGGATGATGAGTCCCTACACTACAATGAGCTCATCTGGCTAAAAAAAATTACTCTTCATTGTCTTTCTGTGACTTGAAAGCTAGTTTCCAACATGTTTGCAGCTGTACATACGCGCATACGCATGCTCTCCAGCTGCTTCCAGCTCCACACCAATCTCTCACGCATCAATTTACATCTCCATTTGACATATCTAATTCAAAATCTGCTATAATATATATCATCCAGGTAGGTCTAACGTTCATGTTTTGATGCTCGAGAAACAGATGCCAATACTATCTCCTTGAGCCAGTTCATAAATGAGTTTTCACCCTTCACGCTTTAGGGTATGTTTGAATCCCATATGCCTACATTCATAGTAGCAGTTCTCTACTATGCAGGCTTATTTTTAGCCAAGCTCTTAACTATTTGTTAGTCTATTAGACCACCTTCAAGAAACTTTTTATATCGTTTACTAATGTAATATGAATAGAGATTTCGGTGGAAAAATATCTTCCAATAATATATGTCTTTAATTGGATATCCAAATATAGACATCATCTATTCCAGATTTCTCGCTAGCTAAAAATAGAGAATGAGGATTGTCTTTTAAACTGCGTACAAGATATATCTACTATAATTGAAATCTTTTAAAAGAGGAAGTCTGGATCTCACCCCTGACCTCACAGTTAGACTTCCCACCTTCCGGCTTCCCACCCTCCGCGTCACTCATCCACCCACCTTCGTGTCACATTCCTTGCCCGCCTTTCCCTCTATCTGTCTCAGTCTCTACTATCGAATATCGCAAATCCAAAATAAAAAACGAATCGGAAAAAATCAAAAAAAACAAGTCGTCGCCGCCTGCAGGCACCGCAACCAGCAAGACGCCACGCCCGCGCCCGCTGCGGCCAGCACGCGCCCGCGCCCCACCCACGCGCCACGCCCGCCGCTACCTGCGCGCGCTGCGTCCAGCACGCGCCCACGCCCCACCCCGTAGCCGCCAGCACGCGTCGCGCCCACCGCCGCCTGCGTGCGCTGCGGCCAGCACGCGCCCACGCCCCATCCCCGCGCCCGCAGCTGCCAGAACGCGTCGCGCCCACCGCCGCCTACGCGCGCTGTGCCCAGCACACGCCCGCGCCCCACCCCCACGCCCACCCGCTCCACCCCCGCACCCACACCCGCAGCTGCCAGCACGCGTCGCACCCGTCGCCGCCTGCGCACGCTGTGGCCAGCACGCGCCCACGCCCCACCCCCGCGCCTGCAGCCGCCATCATGCGTCGTGCCTGTTGCGTCCAGCACGGGCCAGGGCCCCACGCGCCGTGACTGCGTCCCGCACGCCGCCTAGGAAGGTCGTCGGGTAAGTATACATGCTTTGCTTTCTCATTTGGAGAAGATGAACTGGATCTTTTTCTCCGCCACATACAGGTTGTTCCCTGTCTCCTCCCAGAGCTCATTCTGATTCGTAATACAATAAGTTTTGTGTTCTCCTGCCATAGATTTGTACTTTTTGAAGATGTTGGAAAGTGTTCATTTTTATGCCCTAAAGGTGTTCGACAAAATGACAGAGTTGAATGGCATACTCATGGTCAAGCAATGCATCTGCACTAAGGTACCTGGAACAACATAATTCTTTGATTCTTGTCAATTTAATTTCCAAAAATAAATTGTGTTGCATTTGTGGGTGGATCTGAGTGGCACTTTGACCACACACTCCTTGTATCTGTAACCAGATTGTCATATTTCATCCCATGATTGTACAATGTCTGGTCCCCTCTTTTTAAAGTTAGGTCAAACTCGGTTGCCTACGATCTATAATATGCATTGATGAAGTATTAATATTCTAACTAATGATGTCCTTTCAAATGCAAGGCATAGAAGTTTTTTAGTGTGGGGGATGATGTTTGTCTAATTTTTTGGGATGCTTGAATTGGCACTGGCCCACCTGAAAAGGTGATGTTCTTCTGTTCCGCTTCTACATCTCATTAAATCAAGTATGTTTTTGGCCGAAGTTGAATGCATGAATGTGAGATTGTCGCAATGTTCCACATCATCTAACTCTGTCTGAATGTGGGATTGTCACAATCTAGGCTTGGGAGGAGCTGGTTCTCCAATTCACAAATTTGAGGGCCATAAAGTTGTTGTTCTTTGTGTTCAGGCATGTAAACATAATATTTTTGCTATTATGTGCTCTTTATGGAGATATGGTCGTTGATAGGCTTTGATCATCTTGAGGAGAAGACCGAGCTTCTGAAACTCTCATCAATGATAGGAAGCTACCAGATCTTCCAAAGTTAAACCAGGTAGCTTAAATTTCTCTATCTAATTGCATGCAACTCTGAAAACCTTTGATTATTGATGATGTTCTTTGATCTTGACCCAACTATGCATTAGACTATGCATTATTGAGGCATTGAATGGATCGGTAGAGATTTCTCAGCTTCAGCTGGGCAAATATCTTTGTAAGAATGTTGACAACTGCTCTTTTTGTTCTTTATCTATTCATTTTTTTGCCAATGAGTAACCTTTGGTATTTATATAATATTGGCAGGTAGAAAAGCAATCAACTCAGTTTTATTCTGTGGACATAATAGATAAAGAAGCCAAAATGAGCTTAGTTTGTAGAGTTCATTCAACTTCTAAAAGTAAAATTAAGGTTTGTTGGCAACTTATTATTCATCTATCTTCTATGATCGTATGACCATATAACTCATATATTACATCAAAGATTGTGTTCCAGTTCTAAATGTCACATTCCACTATCCTTTTTTAGTACAGGACTGGCCATGTAACTTGATTATATCAGTTAACTGATAATCATCGTCTTATTTAGTGTTCCATAAGCAACCTATTTTGTTCTTATTTACTGATTATAAGTCTACTTTTTAAGTTGAAAATATTATTTCACTTCCATTGTTATTAAATTACGATAGTTGATAGATGATCAGTTGATTATCTCTAGATGTTGATATTGTTGCAGCGTAGCACGTTTAAATACACCAAGTACTTGATATATTATGTAATTGTGGCAAAACAAGTTTGTTGACACTACTGAAGATAGTTGGGCTTGAAGACATGAAGCCATCTTCCTGCGTAGGCATGTGCTCCTGCAGAAGATGTATTTCTTTGTGAATATCTTTTTGGCTGATGCAATACTATAGTAGTTTTTTTGGTTGTCGGCTTTCTATTACTAGCTGCAATACTGGATGATTTTGTTTGGCCAGTCGGCTTGCTGCGACAGACAACAATACCGAAGTAGTTAATTGTGTTTGGTAGTGGTGATAAATTTGACATGTAATATCTTGTTTGGGCCTTCTATTTATAACTATAATGGTGGATTGCAAGGGTGCAGGGGAGGCGCGGATGTTTCTTGCTGAAAATTTTTTAAATTACTTTTTGTATAAATAAAAAATATATTTTCTCAATTTATCTCTGATTACTAAAAAAGATATCCGTTGGTTGTTTGATTTGCATTGATAAATGGCGGCGGTGATGGTGTTGGGCATGGACGTAAACGAGCTGCGCCTCCTACTCCGGCACGGGAGAGTCCGTTTTCTTTTTATAAGGGCTAAAAACGAATCACTTATTTTTTTGGCTTTTTGGCCCCATATTGTAGGGTGGATCTCGAAAGATAGGAAAGATCTCCCTCCAAGCCGTACATACGACTTTCATCGAATACGGCTTTCCACAGAATTCTATAGGGATCTATGAGATCGAGTATGGAATTCTGTTTACTCACTTTAAATTGAGTATCCGTTTCCCTCCTTTTCCCGCTAGGACCGGAAATCCTGTATTTTCCATATCCATACGATCGAGTCCTTAGGTTTCCTCGAATGTGGTATGGAGATGAGTTTGGTGGTCCGCCACCATTACGAAAATTTTGAATTCTTATTTTGGGCTGTTGTTGTTGTTTTACAGATGAGGGAGCAGCCGTCCTTGCTGCCAAGCATATAGAATCGGCACTCTCTTGGTCATGTCACCGAGGAAAATGTATGGAGTCAAACGTGTTTTTTTAGAATAAGGAGAAATTTTTTATTTAGTTACATGGCCTACACCCGAGGGGCCAGATGAGGCGGAGCTTACTCCCGAGAGGTCGGACAATACATAGGCTACGCTCTCGGGGTCGGACGAGGCGGAGCTTGCACACTCAAGGTCGGGCGAGACGGAGCATACGCTCGAGGCGTTGGGCGAGACAGAGCCTACGTCCGAGGGGTCGGACAAGGACGCCTATGTCTCGCCCGACCATGTTTGCACCCTTCGAAAATCTAAAAATGTAATATACATAAATGATTAAGGAGCTATGGAGAATGTAACTAGGTATTTTTAAATGTAAAAGTATTTCATATATTGTGTATAGACTCAAATACAAGTGTGTAAAAGTTAAACTCTACAAAAATAAATTGGTTATTTTTTATAGCATTCCCTGGATAAAACCGTAGCGTTAGCACGGACAAATATACTAGTAGAAAAACTGTTGAAGGATATAAAGACATATAAAATAATTTTTATTTAAATGACTTTTTTCCTAATGATGATTTAGAGAATAAATTTTAGAAAAACGGTTGGAGATATATACTCTTAGCCAAGTACAACTAGTTATTCATTAACAACGGCTAACAGTTTATTGAAAAGGATATTTGTGCATCTATTGCTCCGTTCGCTGCAGCTGCTGCTACAGTATCAGAAGAGAGAAAATTCCAGCCACGACAGTCGAAGGTGCTCCATTATTAGCCTGGGATCCAAATATACATTGGCTAATAGTTGGCTGGGCAATTTTTAGCTAGCTACTATAATTTTCAGCCCAGCTAACAATTAGTCTTAGCTGATCCAAACAGGCCTATATATCACTATCCATTCACTACAAAATACTAACGTTTTAATGTTGCCTCCCTTAGCCATGAGATTGTACTCCTTCCATCTGACTATCCATTATTCACTGCAAAATAATGTTTTGATGTTGATTCCCTTATTAGCCATGAGTATACCTTCCGTTCAAAAAAAAGTTGTTTAGGATCAAATTCGATCAAACAAGGTACACTCCATCCACAAGTGTAAGTATTTGTGGCCTTCAAAACTTGTCCAGACATGTAGCATTAAAAATATTAGATCATGTGACAAGTTTCTGTCCTAGACCGTTCTTCGAATGGCAACGCGGTTGTTATGACCTTGACCTTGAAATTTTCATTTGAGCACGTCATTACTTTATTATTATAAGTTCAAGTGTATCACCTACCAAACCACAAGAACAGGATTTGCTAACGACTGCAAATGTGGAGGATAAGCTAAGCAGAAGTAGGTCGATCCGTAACCGCGCAGTCTTCTCCATCTAGGTTCGAACTTGACTGATGTCATGCTATAGATTGCAGGGTTTGACAAACACCCTCTTCTTGCAACTTGCAAATACACAAAGCTTCTAACAAAAAACATCTAAGGTGTCATAGGAACAATTTAAATTATTAATTGATACTATAAACTAATGCTCATAGAGAAAGTGGATCTATATATATATATTCACATTTCCTTCAGAAAGTGGATCCTTTTGTCAGCAAACTACGATGCTTGTAATAGAGAAATGCCCTGTGTAAGAAAATTAATCGCATCGTCATCTTGAGCATGTTATGAAATGAGAAATATTATTTTTGTAACAATCGTGAGACTATAAAACATTTATTTTTTTATTGTGTTCGTGCTAAGTTCATTTGGCGAGTAGCTAATAGCCCTTTGGTTTTTAGTAATTGATGAAACATTAAGTACTAACCTATTGTCTCTAAGTGTTGATTTGAGGTAGGTTGGTACACATAGTGATGGAGCCAAGTGATTATGGTAATGGATGATGAAGATCACAAGTTGATGGATCAAGTTCTTGAACTTTAAAAGAAGAAAGAGAAAAACAAAAAGAAATCAAGACAAAGGTATAAAACTTGATAGGATATTTTTGTTTTGGCACTCAAAACACTATAGATGGTGTGAATATGTTTAGGATTGATAGCCGTACTATTAAGAAGGGGGAAAACTCAAGTGATTCGGTTATCAAGTGCTACAAAGTGTTCTAACTAATTGCATATATATACATTAGACTTAGTATGATAAGCAAACACCTTGAAAAGGACTTGTGAAAACGCTACACACATGCGCAAAGGTGATACACAATGTATTTAGCACTTGTGAAAAAGGGTGGAGAGAATGGAGATGAGGAAGTGCTCACTATGAGGCACCGGACGCGTCCGGTGGCTAACCCTAGCCTCGGACTATTCTCTGAGTGTGCACCAGACGTTGAGTGAGTCTGGTTCGTGTTTACCAGACGTGTCCGGTGATCCAATGCCGCCTCTAGAACTTTATTGGAAACAACCAAACGTGGCACTCGCAATGTTCACAGGTCCGATGGCTAAGAGGGTGTGCGCTGAGGGTATGGACCAGATGTTGTCTAGGTCCGGTCACCAGGGACCAAACACCTCCGGTGTAGAAAAACCCTCTTTGAATGCTTACTAGAAATGACAAGACGCTAGGTGTAGCGTGTCTAGTCAGTTGCATAGTGAAAGCCCATGTTTGGTTTTGGTTAATTGATGAAACCTATGGACTAACCCTATTGCTAAGTGCATAATCAAGATAGGGTAATCCACCTTGACACATGGAGCCCAAAGGATGATCATGATGGATTAAGTACTTCATGGACAAGGAAAATATGGATTGGAAAGGGCTCAAGGGAAAGGTATATCTATAGGGCCATTTTTGGTTTAGTGATCAAGACACTATAAAGAGTATGATCACATTTAGGATAGATAGCCGTACTATCAAGAAGAGAAAACTCATGTCGATTGCGGTTATCATGTGTCACTAGGTCATTTGCATTGCATATCTAAAATGAACCTAAGTGACATGAAAAATAGAATTAAAATCCAAGATAATTCAATATGAAGGCTAACACAGGGAACAAGTGTTTGGATCACAAGGTGTTAGCACACGGAAGCTTGGAGAAGAAGAGGCAGGTCAGTTTGGAACGAGACAGAGCTCCGGACGTTGGTCCGGACACTGGCAAGATGTTGTCCGGACCAATGCGTATGCGTTCGGAGGCATACCCTAAACCTCGGCCTCGGTACACAGGAGATCCGGACGCTGTTTACAGTCCGAACGATGGCTCCGGACAACCGTCCGGAGGTTTGGAGCTCTCTGGATGCTCTCTGTGTAGCATCTGGACGCTAAGTGCAGTCCGGACACTGGACACTGGACGCACGTCCGGAGGTTTGGACCTCTCTGGACCGGCTCTGTGTTGGGTCCGGACCCAAGGCGCGATGGTCCGGACCCGCACTGTTGCGAGCGTCCGGAGACGACGTGGCAGGCTCTGGTGAAGGCGACAATGGGTGAATTCAAACTGCAAGGGGTCCGGACGCATGGCCATTGGTCCGGACCCCCCCCCATGAAGTAGCGTCCGGAGGCACGCATGAAATCAGGATGAAGGGGCAAAATGGCTAGTTGTTATGTTTTGGCCGGCTCCTAGGGCTCTCTCTTGCACCTCCCATTCATTTGACATACTTGTGCTTGCTTGAGATAGCCCCCAACTCAACTCTCTTTTCTAGTGTTGCATACTTGTGAGAGTTTGAGTGATCCAAGTTCTTTGATCATTGCATTGCATCTTAGTGGCACTTGGTCATCGTCATCGCCGCGAAGTTTCTTGTTATTCTTGGTGTTTGCCAACACCTAGACGGCTTGGGCGATTGAGGAAGCTTCAGCGCATTTGGTGATTGTTTGCGGCCGGCTTCGACGACTAGTGAGAGGGCTTGTACCCACCTCGGTGGAGTGCCAAAGGGTAACTCTAGTGGATTGCTCGTGTCATTGAGTTACTCTCATTTGGGTGGATTCTTGTGGCGCCTGAGTTAGTGTGCTAGGCTTTTCATTGCCTATTAGCCACCGAATCACCACTTGAGTAGTCGACACAACGGGGACTAGCTTTGTGGCAACCAAGTGAACCTCGGGAGAAAAATCGTACTTGTCTCTCGGCTACTCGTTGGTATTCATTGTGATTGGTTCTCTACATTGACATCCATACACCACAAGGCATCGGTATAACAATCACCTCCTTTCTTGTATTTATTTTCATTCATATCTTGTCTAGTTAGCTTAGTTTGTTAGTTGTTCTTGCTAGCTCAAGTTAAGTGCCTTAGGTTCTTGCTATTGATTGTTAGGCACTTAGCTAACTAGAATTGCATTGGATAGGTGGATTTGCACCCCTAGTAGAGCTAGAGCAAAAGCTTCGCTTATTTGTTATCTAACCTTTGCTCTAGTGGTTTGAAGAATTTTTATTAGGCTATTCACCCCCCTCTAGCCATCTAGAACCTTTCACATAAGCACGTTCGGTGTAACACAACGACATTTTTTGAGCGAGTTCACTATTGGGATCTAATGAGTATAGTTGAATGGTGAAGTCATGTGGCGACCATTCGTGCATCGGACTTCAGTGGACTGAAAACGGGTGAAAGGGGCTAACGTCTGTTTAAGCATTGGGCTCCCTATTTAAGTGTTTTGGACGGCTAGGGGGAGCACATCTTGCTCATTTGCTTCACTTGCTAACATCTAGAGCTAAGACACTCCACTCCCACCACTCCTACTTGATTGTTGATCATTCTAGTGAGTTGAGATAGCAAGCTAGTGCATTTGCATCACGTTGGCACATCTAATGACACTTAGGCTTGCACTGCTGAGGATTTATCTTGTTACTCTTGGAGTTTGTCGAATCTAAGATCAAGGCTTGGAGTAGCAGGATCGTTGAGTGGAGGTTGGTGATTGTCTCTAGCTCCTATTGATAGATTGTGAGGGGTTCTTGAGCCTTCTTTGTAGGAGATTTAATAAAGACATCTCTAGTGGATTGCTCGTAACTTGTGGATCCCCATCTTATGTTGGTTGTGTGCCACCCACTTGAGGGTTAAGCGTATAAATCTTATTAGTGCATAAATCACCAAGTGGGTGTATCGCTATAACAAGAAGTAGCTTGTCGACAAGCAAGTGAATCTCGGTAAAAATATTGTGTCAACTCTGTTGTCGAGGATTTCATTTGTGTGATTGATTAATTTGATATTCCATCATCATGTGGATATTACCTACTCACCTCTACTGTTGCATTTACATTGATTATATTCTTGCAAAGTAGAATATTTGCCAATCTAGTGTAACTTGTATATCCCTAGCCTAAATAGCTCATTGATCATCATCTAATTTACTAGTTATACTTTGTGTGCTACAGAATCACTAGTAACTAGAATTGTTGCATAGGTGGCTTGCACCTTTTGGCAGTGCTAGTGCTAAACTTGCTTATAGCCATTTGTTTTACTAATCACTTATCTAAGTGTATTCGTAGAATTTTTATTAGGTTATTTAACCCGCCTCTAGCCATATTAGGACCTTTTAGTAGTATAGCTAACTTTTGGCCTTGGACCTCCTATAAGTGTGATGCACATGTTTGGAGCATGGCTAGATAATATCATGGCAAATAAAAAAAATCTTAGTTCTGGTAGGGCCAAGCACCAAGGGTATGTATTGGATCAGGATATGGTCAGTTTTTTCAAAAGGAAAAGGAATATATCTTGTTGCATAATGCATGCCTTCTACTGAAAATTTTAACAATGGAGATCTTTGCCAGATATGAAAGGAGGTTTAGCAATAGATTAAGTTTATGATGAATTTCTTTTACTTTATCTCAAAAGTTTTATTTAGATGGTGGGTATGTGTGCTATGTGGGTGACAAAGTCTATCCCATATTCAAACTTTGTAATATTTTTTTGTCACAAGCACCTCACGATGTTGAGACTGGGATATTTTTCATTTGTTGGATGAAATAATTTCTCTTTATCTAAAAATTTGATGTCTCTAATGGGCTCTATATTAATCCACATGAGACGCTAGAAAACCAACATAAATTCTAGAAAACCTCATAAAAATAAAAAGCACATGATATTTTATTAATTTGATAAACTATAATTAGCATCATCAATTATAGTCATTAGATTTATTATATCTTCTAGATAAATAGGATATCTATCATCATAAAAACATAAAGTAACCATCTAAATTATCCATCTTTAGTACTATGAAATATAATTTAAAACAACTCCACAAGTTTGCATATAAATTACTTACCTATGCCATAATGAGGGATTATACAAAGCACCAATAAATTTATTATACATGATGCAAAGTAACCCTTTATTTTTTTTATAAATTACATTGTTATAAATAATAAACTAAAACCCTTCCAATGTACATGAATAAATACCAATATATTATATTATGGAAAATAATTCAATAAATGTAAAGCATGATATTTGTGTTTTTCAATATTGTACATTTTAGCACTACTAAACTAAAAGTAAGCACAAATATATTATGTGCCACCATCTAGTGCAAGTAAATATTAAATTGGGATAAATATTAGTGTACCTTGGCTGCTTACCTTGGAAGTGTTTTGAGACTAACTATCTCGGGTAACTAGGCAACACAACCTCATAGATAAAGATGTACAATCTTTAGAGAGTGTTAAGGGCCCGTTTGGTAGAGCTGTGCTCTCAGATTCTCCAGTTGTGCTCCCTGATTCACCGGTGAAGTGATTCTGTGGCTAGAAATGATTCTCTTAGATTGTTTAGCCTAAACTCTTAAAATCAGGATGAAGAATCACTTCACATAATCAGGTGAAGCTACTTTTTTCAGCTCTCAGCCTCTTAGTTCATTTCAGAGAATCACTTCACAGAATCAGCAGAGAATCAGTTATGACTGGAAAATGCGTTTGGCAGTCAGGAAGTGATTCTCCCTGAGAATGAGCTCCGTGGAGCTCTGCCAAACGGCCCCTAAAACTATTATAATAGTCGTGCTCATGAACAAGAGCGGCCTAGGCTCCTTACTGAATAGATGAATAGATGATAAACATTGATGATACTAATAATACATGTGCTCACTTATGATTATTGTTTTTCGATATATTATTCTTGTTTACATGATTATACGGTTATTTGGGCTTAAGATAAATTTGTTGCTACCTAATGGTTTAACAATGTGACTCAATAAAAGCTAAATGTAGTTAGGGGTGTCGGTGTTTAGAAACTACCAACGAGTAAATTTGTACGCGTGTCGGGTTCCGAATGGTGAGACAAAGAGACAAGAGGTTTATACTGGTTCGGGCAAAAAATCCCTACGTCCAGTGTGGAGCTGCTCGTGTTCCTTATCTCTGCTTGAAGGGGGCTACAAGCTGGTTCGAGAGAGGGGGTATGAGCCCCAGGTCTCTGGATGATGTAGTGAGTGTGCTATCACCTAGCCGTATGCTTCGGGTGTGTGTGTGTGAGTGTGATCTATATCTCTGAAAGCTTGAGAGTGGAGATCTGGGGTCCTTTGAGTCGTCCCCCTGTCCCCCTTTTATAGTCATAAGGAGGTCAGGGGAGTTACAAACATGCGTCGAGAGATATCTACCTAGGATGCCGAGCCCTTTCCTTCTTCGTGAAGGATGTTGGGCACTTATAATACTATATTTCTATTGCCTTCGTACTTGGTCAGAGGAGAGGAGTCGTGTCGGCTCCTTATTGCATTGCCGGAGGATATGGGGGGGGGTCCGGTTGATGCTGTAGTGTAGTAGAGGTATGGAGTGCGTTGTACCGTTGGAAGGTACAAGGATGTACCTTCTTATAATTCTTTTTGTATACGTTAGATTCCTTTGCCTTGGACCAATGAACTCCGTACTCAGTGGGCCCCATGTACCAAACGTACTCTCATTCGGAGGGTCCCTGTAGGGGCCCGGAGGCACACAGGGGTGGCCGTTGCTCCGCGGGCCCCGTCTGTCACGGAGCCCTGTGCCATCCCATCTCGGATTGGAGGACTCGACATGTCTTCGTTCAAGTAGGGGACTAGGGCGTTATCCTGAGCTCTAGTTTATACGGGGCGTACGATCCTCAGGATGACGTACCTCCGTTCTTATCGGCGTTCGCTCCATCAGCGTCTACGGAGCGGTAGCCACCACCTTCTAGAAGGGGGTAGATAGGTCTTTTCCCTACCGTC
Source organism: Microstegium vimineum (assembly GCA_022036555.1). Classification (NCBI taxonomy): domain Eukaryota; kingdom Viridiplantae; phylum Streptophyta; class Magnoliopsida; order Poales; family Poaceae; genus Microstegium; species Microstegium vimineum. Next base: position 13,074,304 of record CM039120.1, read on the forward strand.
GGCGCTCTTCACGTCTTCCGTTGGTTGTGAAGCCGCCTCGTCCCCTGCGTTGGGCGAGATGGATTTACGTCTGCCCGGGCGCACGTCTGTCTACCCGGGCCGGCGAGATCCTATGAATCACATGCCCTCTCTTCGTGGGCCGGCGGTGATCTATCCCTGATGGGATTCTCATCCCTATCTAGATGGCCATTGTGGGGCCTTTAGTTTATGGTTTTATTTATGAAAGTTTATCATTAAATTAGATCTCCGATAGTAGCCCCCGAGCCTTAGGAAGATTTACTAATTGTCTTGCTGAGGCTTTGTATTCGTTGCCTGGGAATATATTTTAATCCTTCGCCAAGAGGGTGTGCGCGAGCGCACCCGCTGGGTGTAGCCCCCGAGCCTGGGTGAGAGTGTAGCTCTTGCGCAGGTTTAGATTTCGTCATTTTTGTCTTGATGTTTTGATTGCAATCGGTGGATATGCTCACACTGCTTCGCACCGCAATCTTTCGATGGCACAGACGGACTGAACCGGGTCGATTTCGAGTTCTGTTCTGACCACCTGTCGTTGCTACCGGTGGCACTGTTTAGTCATGCTGCTATGAGCATCGAACCTTGTTCTCCTCTAGCCTGCTGCCACGCTTCGTACCTTCCTGCTGTCGACGCCTTGGCTTGTCCGTCGCGATCAGAGTCAATGGAGCGGCTATCTTGCCTTCTCACGCATCCATTAACGAGCCCTCTGCGTACGGCGATTTTCTGTGGCATGAAGCTCCCGGGTGTATGCCAATACATGGTTTTTTCTATGGTTGTGGTCGTTCGGTCGGGCCACAGGGATCGGTTTGTGCCTGAGTCGGGGTTGGAGCCGCGGTAGTGATCTGTCAGTGACCGGGACACCGCCGCGACAAGCCTAGGGGTTAGGACGACTCGCGCCGCGCCCTAGCCTGGTGGCGCTTGTCGATGCTCCGCGTGTCACGCCCCTAGCGTGCGGTGCATCGACCTGCTCACGGTGACAAGACTTGGCATAGCACATCTCGCGTTCCCCTGACCTTTTTCGCAAGTTGAAGATGGGAATGGCGGGCCCCGTCCTGATATTGAGCGATTTCGGTCTTTGCTGACCTCATCGTCTGGCCTATTTAAAGCGGCGAGATGAGCAAACTGTTTCATCCCGTTCTTTGCTTTACTCCCTGTCTGAATTCTTTCTGCTTGAGCCGCTGCCGTTTGTTAAGTCATGGACCGTGGTAAGCGTCCCCTGGAGAGTGGTCTCGTTGGCGGGAACGTGTCCGATCCTCAGAGCCTTCGTCGCCGGACAACTGAGGCGGGATGGTGCTTGTGTCGTGCCATTCTGTACATCTTCTTTTTTATTGTTATGGCCCAGACACTGATCTGTCTTCTGCTTTTTGATTAGGAGGCCTTATTCGTCCCCTAACGTCTCCGCCCCTCGCGGTTTCGAGGTGTGGGCGGAGCCTTCCAACTTGCTCATGCCGACCTGTCCAGTGTTCAACGTGGACCCGGGAGGCATTGTTTGTCCGGTTGCGATTCCTGCGCCTCCGGAACCAACACCAGCGCCTCCCATGCATCGGTTTCGAAGCTTGTCGGAGGAGCTGCTCAGTCGCCCAATGCCGAACCTTCGCCGTATTCAGGACACAGAGCTGCTCTATCGGATGATCGAGGGCTTTCGCCAGAGCCTTCTAGGGTCCGTTCAGGCGGGCTATGGTCTTCGTGATCAGCTGGCCGAGGCTGACAGGCGCGTCATGTGTAAGCTTTCATGTTTTTCCTTTAGACGTGTTATGTCGTGCTTTGCTCGTGACGTATTGTGTCGTCTTTTCCTTCACAGCGCTAGGGATGGAGCTGCAGACGCTCCATTCCGCTGCGGACGGTATCATCGACCTTCTTCATGCACCTGGGGACACCGTGGTCGATCGTCTTCAGGATGTTCCCGCGCGCATACGCAATGTCATTGCGCGTGCCTTCTTCCGTGGGGCGGGAGTCGTGTTTGCCATGGCTGAGGTCCGCACTGGAACGGATATGATGGATGTCGTCGGGTTCCCTCATGGCCGGAGTGTCAACCAGTATGTTCATCTCATCGAGCGTCTTTCTGACGCGGCGGAGGCCGTCGTCGACGTCGTGCCGGCCGAGGAGGTCCTGGCGGAGGAGCCGAGGGTGGTGGCTCCATGATCGTTAGTCCTCCTTAGAGTTGGACGTGTTTCGCTAGTTGACGTGCTTTTATTCTGCTTGTAAGGACTGGGCTTGCTGAGCCCTTATCTTTTGTTTTTGGAATCGTCGTTTCTAGCTATCATTTTCATTTCGTAGGCCTTTGTTAGTTTGCCTATCGTGTCTGTTGGACCATGCGTCTAGGGGGCTATCGCAGTCCCCATGTTTCTTCCTTGCACCCCCATGGTCTAGGATGTGGAAGTGAGCAATCTCGAATCTTACCTCGATGGCTGAGATCGAGCGCTCGGCGAGTTGCAAACGGGTAATCTAGGTGAGACCCCGGGTCCTCATCCATGGAGGCGCGCACCGGCGGAAGTCCATCGTGGACCGATCTCTAATCTTCGACAGTCGATACGTATAGTACCCAGACCCGTTCGATGGAGTCTGAGGGCTCGATGCCGCCCCTCGTGGGGTTTACCACATATTCTGTTATCTATCAAAGCCTAAACACCTTTACTAAGCATGTTCAACGTGAAGACGTACGTTCCGACCGCTAGGGTCCGCTTAGCAACGTCCCTCACTCTTCGTTTTTTGGCCAGGGAAGCTGTAGAACCCGTAATGTTTTGGGCCAACCAAGATCCCTTGGCCTAGTTGTCTCATTTGTTAAATTAGTACTACGGGTAACAAACGGTCTTTCGGCCGTTACCCCGTTTTTGGTCCCTGCACTTTGCATAGTAGGGATAAAGAATTTGATGTTCTTTTAAATGACGTACTTACCGGTTGTGCTCACCTTTTTATTGACCGCAGTGGACTGGTTGTGCTCTCGCGACGCCTGCTTGTTCCTGGGGAGTTGGCGCTGCGTGCGCTCCGTGGGCCCTTGTAGTCAGTCGCTTGGTTTGGTGAAGCGGCGTACGTGTCCTCTGGCTGTTTGCTGATGTCATCCGTGCCTGGGAAATGAAGAGTCGCGCCTCTGCGGGCCCGAGGGGTGTTCGCGTGGAAGATGGAGAGGTAATAGCCCTGTGCTATATATTGGATGGGGTCTGTAGTAGTACTACTTTCCATCGCTCTTCTCAGTCTTCTTGTTCTCCTTTGCGCTAGCCTGTAGTAGTAAGAAAGGAGGGTTTCTTGTCGTCGTCGTCGTTGAAAGGGGTCGTCGTCGTCGAGGAGGTGCGCCTACCCCGTCCGTGAGATGGATGCGAGCCGTGTTCGTCTTGTCGTGGCGTCTGGTGCTTTATTGCTGCTGCTGGAGGAGATCCTCTTCCAGATCCTTCTCTGCGCCATCGACCACGGGGTTAGTTATACCGTCTACATGCGCCTTCGTCAGGTATGCGGCCTTTTTCGGAGGATCTACAACAATGGCGAGCTTGTTCGGCTTTTATTCCTCCGAGTGATGCAACGCTAGTGTCAATCGACGCACCACATGCTTCGGGAGCCGATTGTTGTGCGTCACTTCGTCAAGGCCGACCATCGGGAGGCCTTGGCATAGATTGATGAAAACAAGACAAGACTTACTAGAAGATGCAAGGAGGTTCAGTGACGGGTTTGGCCGCATCACCAGGAAGCAGTTGGTCATCAGTAGTCATACGAGACAAAAAGTCTGTGGCTGATTGGCTAGACTGTGAAGCCAATCAACCAAGAAAGCAATCAAGGAAAAGGATATCAAGTCAGGTGCTCGGTGTGCGCTATAGCCGATCAAGGAAGCAAACACTAATTGATTATCCAAAAGGGGCACGGTCACCTTGATTTGACTTGGGTTCGTTATTCGTTGGGCAGATAGAAGAGATAATATTAAAGAATTATTTGAACCAGCTCAAGATGAAGGAAGCTGATTAACTCTAGTGTTGATCTTGGCTATGAGAATTAATTAGAAGATTTTAGTTCAAAGCGCAAAGGTAGAAGCATTGATTGGAAAACATTTACTTCAGCTCGATCGTTCCCGTCAAAATATATCCATCAGCTCGTTACGGAAACCAACTCCAACAAGACTCTTGAGGTGAACACGCTCGGCGTCTCAAGCTCTTGCATCAGCTATGCCTCGGGGGGACTAGACTTGCCACGCCCACAAGTTGCACAATATCAAGCGATTCATCATAAAGAAGGGCAAGACGGATGACTTCCATTGGTTCCTTCATCTTCAACAGTGGTTTGCGCAACCCTGCCCTCACTTCTTCAACAATTTTGAAGTTTAAAATTGAAAATATTAGAAAGGCAAAAAAAATTATGTTACATCTCCATGCTGAAATAAAAATCTTAAAAAATAATTCCAATCTATATGTGATATAAATGTTTTAGTTCATCCATTGTTGAAATGATGAATAGATGCTCTGTTTTATGTTTCACCTGTGCCTAGTTTATAACTTTAATTTCTCTAAGATTTGGGTTTAGTGGTTATAATATTTATTTTGAAGTCTTTAAAACTTGTGGGTTGCATAAAGTTTAAACTTTGTCTGAGTAAGTGTAGGACATGGATAGAAATAGAACTTGCTATGACATTATTCTGAGAGATGCTTGCAATCCGGAGAATTTTATAAAATGAATTTTTATATAAATGCTAATAAATTCTATCATGTTACGCTTTGTCAAATTGTTGTGACCACTAGTTGAAGATTATAGACATATTCTCGAGATCAAGATTCACGTACACATTATAAACTAATAAATATCTTGCATTATGTATTCTCTCTTTAATTAAAAGTATGAGGCTATTCTATATATAAAAAGAGGTATATATAAAAAACAATGAGCATGTGTTCGCCAACATTAAAACAATGGGTACTCCGATGCCCACCAAAAAAATCAGAAAAAACAACGATCGCGTGATCGCCGAAGACCCAGTAGCCTCATAGTTTTAAAATGATTAGAGAGAATAATATGTGCAAGAAAAAATAATAATAATCACTTGCACTTCTTGATCTAAGTATATGACTTGTATCTCCTTATGGTTCAGTTTTTGACTTTGCAATATATGTGATATCTTCTCAATTTTATAATATCTAAAAAAACTCCGGGATAAAAGTAATCAAAGGATAAGAGATAGGAAGTTTTGTGACCGTTCTGTTTTGCAAATACTTAAAGACTTAGTGAGAATTGAAAGCCCCATGGTTGATGAGATAGAAGGATGAATATAGTACCATTTTATTCAAATTGAAGAAGAAATTTTGGTTATAAACCTGATACTCTTGAGATGTAATCGGCATTGCAGCATCTCCTGATCAACAACACAAAATGGAGAAAACTATAATATTTGTACACATATGCATTTACTACTAACCTATTTCCACATGTATTGGAGAATTGTTTTTACAGGCAAGATCGTGGAAATATGGTAAGAACATGCTATTGTTGCTCGCAGGTTTCTCGGCTCTTTGAAGAAAACCACCAGATTGAAATAGTTCGAAGCATGAGATTCATACTCCGAACTAGGGGGATCTGACGACCCCGCAACACACTGGACGTAGGGCGTTCGTGCTCGAACCAGTATAAACCTCTGTGTTCTCCGAGCGTAACCATCCGAACTCCGACACGCTTAGAAATTTACTCGTTGGCCGTCTAGACCCCGCCATTTTAGACACCGACATCTGGTATCATTCAAAGCGTGCATGAGTTGTTCGCCCTCTGCGCCGCGGATTGCCGGCAGTGTGCCTCCTTGGGAGTCCTTATGTATCCTACGTGTGAAGTGGCGATAGCCCTACGACCTGGACCATTTGAGACCCAAGGCAAAACGCTTGATTCGCTACGGCTCACGACTCAGCAGGCAGGAAGGGACATACAAGTGAAATAAAAGCTCACCGTCCGGATAAACAAAAGCTTTGACACATTTCACTTACACGTCCATACCAACCCCCCATCACATACAACAACAGCTATCTGGTAGCAAAGAACTCCATATCGCGAAGCAAATCCTTAGCTACCATGTCGGCTTCCCTCTCCAAACGACTAATATCAGAGTCCGAAATACCGGCCGCATAACCAGTCTCCAACCTTCGAAGTTTGATGCGCGAGTAATGCGACTGCAACATCGATAACCCATGGGAAAGCATCTCCTGCGCCGCCAAAGTCACAAACGTTTTGAAGCGACCACAGAAGCCTTGCACCTTCGCCACAAATTCGCCAACAATATCATCCGACGTAGGAGTGGAAGTAAAGGCAACATCGTCCACACAGGCCACCACCAGGCCTACCTCTTCAATCACATCCCAAAACCGACGATGCCAGGCAACAACTTGATCTGCCAGTTCTACAAACAACAAAAGGTGTAAGAACAAAAGCAACAACTAGAGGAACTCCATAGACCACTACGAGCCAACCTTTCTTCGCCTGTGAAAGACGATCGATGTCGCGATCCTTCTCCAGCAGAGCCCTCTCCAATTCATGCGTCCGCGCACGAGATTCCCGCAAAGACTTCTCCAAAGACGCAACGTGAAGCTTACGCTCCCGACCAGTTCTCAGCAACGCCTATGAAACAAGCATAAGCATGCGGCCAATTCATGATGAAAACAAGCTGATGACTCACCTCCACACCACTCAAGATGCTCCGACCAGAATCAGGATCTTCATCACCAACAATACCCTCCGGCGGGGGAGACACTCCCATAAAATCATCTTCAATTATAATAGAAGCCCGCTTCCTCCTCTTCGAACAATGGGTAAACGCCAGTGGCACATCGTCATCATCAATTTCGGCAGAAAAACCTGAAGGTATCTCGGGACTCCCCGAAGAAGCAAGTCCACTATCAAGTCCTGGGGGATCTGCAGCCGAGGGCTCCGACCTCAAAGGCTCCAGATCGACAACAGTTGTCCCAACGCCAGGGAGCTCTTCGCCGACAAGCCCCTCATCATCAACCCCCTTAGAACGACCAGACCTAGCCGACTGACCAGAACCCGCCAAGGGCGTACAAAACTCTGGCAACAGACCAGGGGTTGGCAAGATGGCAAAGTAGTGAGCACGGTCTTCACCACAAACCTACATAATAGAGGCACATAAGTACACCACTAGCTACAATGACACAACACAGAGCAAGATATGGATCAAAACCTGAGGAGGAGGACGAAAAAGAGAAAAAGCCTCCCTCGAACGCGATGGCTGCGAACACTTCGACAGGTCAAAGATGTAGTGTAGACGCTTTTCACCAACAGTGCTCTCAATATTCTCCGGCGCTTCGTGGGTACCATCAACAATCCCAGCGTACTCAAAAGCTGGATGCACCCTGTCCTTGCAGGGCTGACATCGCCTGACAATAAAAATACAAGCTACCACCACCCCATCAAGAGTGCGGCGGTCGAGCAGCTCCAAAAGTAAGTTCACAGTATCCAAGTTGGCCCCATATGGCAGGTCCGACCAGGTCTCCAAAACTGTTGGCACTAGCGAAGGATCACATGGCGCAAAGGGTTCCTCCTGATGGATATAAAACCACCTCGACTTGTGTCCAACAAATTTGGAATGCAGCGGCATCGAGATGTATTCCCTAGCCATACTATCTCTGAGTTGAAGGTAAACTGAACTAATAATACCAACTGACTTGCTCCCATTTATCTTCAAACAAAAGAAGTATCGGAACAAATCAAAGTGGGGATAGAACCCAATAAACGTCTCACACATATGAATAAACGTCGGAATGTGAACGATCGAGTTGGGGTTCAGATTGCAGAGGGAAATACCATAGTATCGCAAAAGGCCACGAAGGAAAGGATGAACCGGAATCTCGAATCCGCAGCGAAAGAATGGTTTGAACACCACAAGCTCACCAGTGTCCGGCGTCAGATACGACTCACCGAACGCTGGCCGACACCCGTCGACCTCCTTATCTGGAAGAAGACCGCCAAAAACAAGAGCATTGATGTCGTCTTCCTTCAACGTACTCCGAGTCCAATACTCCGCCCAGGGCGGCACCACCAAATCCTCGACACTAGCATTTGGGGGCAACGGCACAGAAGCTCCCCTGACCGCCGACAACGACCTTCTATTCACACCCTTCTTCGGTGCCATCTCCGGCAGATAGAGCGGCCACAGACTACGATGGCAGGTGAATCGGCAAGGCAACAACTGATATAATGAGATAATCGCGGCGGAAGACGAAGGATTCCTCACCACAACGCTAATGAAAACCGTCACCGCCCTTCTCCCTTTTATACCAGGGGGCACAACGCTTCCCATTCTAGGGTTTTTGGGAAACCGCGTAGACCAAACAAGAAACCACCACGCCCACTTTTTGCGCCGTGACTTGGGCCGCTGTCATCACCGGTTGTTTCGGCCCATTTACCTCCCCTCCCATAAACTTTTGCCTACAGTCAATTACATGATTTATGGCTAATAATTTCTTTGTGCAGTATTACCAATGCTACAGTCCCGGGGACTGGACGCGCATCTTTGTTATTTTTCAGGAAGAAGATATAACTACAGCAACCTGGCCGACACGGTCGACAGATCTACACGCACAAACATGCTCGGGGACTCCGTCAACATCGACTACTAACCTCAGTATCAGTTGTAGTCCCGACCAGGATCGGGGACTTCGCCCAATTCCACATCGAGCAAGGCTCGGGGACTGCGACCAGGGCACCAGAGAACAATGCCTGAAAAGACAATACCCGGGGACTGACGCCCGGGGACTGCGAATAAAAACAAAAAGACCCTGATACAAGAATCTCTCCGAGCTCCTTCCATCAGGCTCGGGGACTACGAGTATTCGCAGTCGTTTTTTTCGCAAATTTATGCTCCAATCTTTATTTATTTACTTTATGCACTACCTTATAAAGCATGGCACCACGTGCATACTTCACCTGCTACCATGCTTGGGGACTAAGTGGGTACACTTCACCTGTACTGATCTTTTTCACAAGCAATGCTCTGCTATTTTAATGTGCGGTTTTTGCAGAACTTAAGTGGGTACACTTCACCACGGAAAGACCTTTCAAAAGTTTTTTCTTCTTCCGCACGTCACATTTGTCGGTGTCTAAAATGGCGGGGTCTAGATGGCCAACGAGTAAATTTCTAAGCGTGTCGGAGTTCGTATGGTTACGCTCGGAGAACACAGAGGTTTATACTGGTTCGGGCACGAACGCCCTACGTCCAGTGTGTTGCGGGGTCGTATTACCGAGCGTGGAGAGCTCGTAGAGGGGAGCTACAAGCTTTGGTGAGAGAGGGAAATGCCTTCCCAGGTCTCATGCGTAAGAGGTTCTTGGTTCTGATGGGTGCTCGCGTGTGTGCGAGTTTGAGTGTGTGTGAATGAGTGTTCGAGAGTCGAGATAGATAGATTGGGAGTCCATTCCCTCCCTTTATATGTCGGGAGGGACGGAGGAGTACAATAGAGAGAGGAGGAGTGATCGTGGGCCCGACTTGGGCTGCTGCCGAGGGAGGGCTTTGTCTTCATCTTGTCTTCCTTCCTGGGGAAGATTGCACCAGTAGGCACATGTCCGAGTCCTGTTCGTCCTTGTTGTGTTGTAGCCCTGCACCTTGTGACCGGGAACCATGCTATCCCCTTTTCTAGGTATGGGCGGAGGCTGTCGCACAGGACCAGGCACCCCCACGTTCCGTCGTACAGGGCTAATGACGCCCTAATCCCTGTTGAAGTGTCTGTCGGAGACATGGCGTGGATATAACGCGTAGAATTCGTCGGTTAGGCAACACAGGACCTTGTACCGCAGGGTGAATAGAGGTCGACATGGCGCCTCATGCCTTAAACCGCATGCCTGAGGACGGAGGAGACCGTAGGCCTTTTGACTATATGGGCGAGGGCACCCTAGGCTGGGGATGGTGATGAGATCTCCGAGGGCGAGGGATGTCACGAATGAGGTTTACTGTGCTCGGTCGGGGCGGAAGAGCCCCCGAGGGTAGATGACGTCACGGGCGGCGTCACCTAGGCTCGGGCGAGGCGGAGGAACCCTCGAGGGTCGATGACATCTCGGATGATGCCTCCTTGGCTCATGCGAGGTGAAAGAGCCCCCGAGGGTCGATGACGTCTTGGATGATGCCTCCTTGGCTTGGGCGAGGTGGAAGAGCCCCCGAGGGTCGATGACATCACGGATGACGCCACCTTGGCTCGGGCGAGGCGGAGGAGCCCCCGAGGGTTGACGACGTCTCGGATGATGCCACCTCTGCTCGGGCGAGGTGGAGGAGCCCCCGAGGGTTGATGACGTCTCAGATTACACCACCCTGGCTCGGGCGAGGCGGAAGGCCCCCTGATGGTGATTTTATTTTTGTGGAGTTCGGTAAATTGGGTACCCTATGTCTAGGTATCCGACAGTAGCCCCCGAGCCTTCGATGTAGTGAAGGACTACACCGGAAGCTTCCGAGAGCGCTCACGATGGTTTGGTTGAGTCTTTGGATTTCGGTGGGTGCGCGCGAGCGCACCTGCGGGGTGTAGCCCCCGAGGCCTTAGGGGGAAGATATTTCCCCCTAAGGGCTTATTCGGAAACATTGCACAGTGTTTGACCCTTGGCCTCCTTCTCGAGGCAGGGAGGGAGTGGTCTACTCCGTACGTCAGAGCCAGAGCTGTGGCTGCACGCCAGCCCTGACGCGGGCTGCACTGTTGGCCTCGGGCTGGCGCGTCTTGAGACGACGAGTCGGGCCTGCGCCGTGTTGTCCCTTCGGCCTGTACGGTCGATTGACCGGTCGGAGACACGTTTGTCGGATTCCGGGGTCTGATTGCGCCCCCTTTTTCCTCCCCTTGTGGCCCAAAAGTGGACGTGCCGTGCCTTCCTTGTTCGAGGAGTGGCGCCAGAGCGCCACTTGCTCTGCGGTTAAGACTCCGGACAATGCGCCCTGAGCCACCCGTCTGTCTGGCCATTTATAGCCCCGCTGCGCCCTCTCGAAGTGGGCGCTGTCGCATAGTGCGGTGTGGTTGGGAGGAGTTGTTGTAGACTCACGGGCCTATCGCTGCGTGAGTGCCCTGTCGGGCTATAAATAGTGGTGGCCTCCTACGGAGAGATTCACATCCACATAGTATGGCCTCCCCAAGATTCTTCCTCCGAGGCCTCGTCAGAGAGTCCCTTGAGCTGCTTTGGCGGGTGGCATTTTGAGAGCGGCACTGGGTTCAGAGGAAGTTCTGTGGTGGGGGTGCATATGTTCCCTTTTGCTCTGTGGCAGGATTGAGAGGAAGCTCTGCGAAGCGCGCATAGCTCCCCCTTATCCTAACCACTGGTAGAGCGGAAGGTAGTGACCACCCACCGCACGGATCGCTCCCTGAGATGAAGGGCGTAGGATCCATCCCTTTCGCGGAACGGCCCCTACCCTTTGCCCTGAGGGAGTCGATGACGTGTTGCCCCTCTCTTGAGGTCAGCCAAAGATGTGTCTACTGGGAAAGTCACAACAGTTTGCCTGAGTGACCCCCGGTGATGATGCATCCTCGGCTGTTGGTTGATGGTGTTGCCGCCGTTAGTATGGCTGGCGGGCTCGGAGCTGCCCAAGCATGGCGTGCTCGGCGCTGCCTGACGGCGGAGTCCTTGATCATGGAGCAGCTGGGGCGACTTAACTGTAAAGTGCCCAACTAATTCCGGAGGGAGGGCGCGGCCCGGGGCGATCTGAAGACGAGGCGGTGGCCGCTCTCCCGTAGCCGTAGTATGCCTGTCCGAAGCAACCCATGGGTCATGAAGCCACCGTCCGACATGATCTTGTATATCAGGCAGATGTTTCCCGAGCCTCGTGGCTGGGTTACTTGACCTTGATATATGTATGCATTGGTTGGTGGCGTGATAGCTGATGTGGGTGCCCCGTGGGCACCCTTAGTTTTTTGGCTTGTTGGCCTGGGATTTCCCTTCAGTCCAATTTTTCGTGTTTTGGTGTCTGATTATCGGGCTTACCCCCTTGTGGCTCTTTAGCGAACATGTATCCCCTGCAAGAGTTAATATTTGAATATATCAAAAAAGAGAGGTGCTTGTGTTTACCTGTATGGACCTCCGACGCGGGAGGTTTGCCCCGTGGTGCGACGCAAGCCCCCAAGTCTTTACTCGGTGTAAAGAAATCGTCTCGGTTCTGTGTCGTCTTTTTTATTCGTTCCCCGCGCATTCCTCCGCGGAATGGGGGAATATGAGCCGAACCATGCTATCCTCGAAGCGGACGAACGATGGCCGCTCGCCGAGTTACTATCGGGCAAATTTGAGTGGGGTGCTCGGTTCCCGTTCGCTAGGGTTACGGCTTGCGGCCAAAGTCGTGGCTCACCCCAAATCGGTTTCATCTAGTAGCTGGGTCCGTTCAATGGGTCCTGGGGGCCTGCTGCCTTCCTTCGGTAGGAATACCATGAACCAATCATTCATAGAGATGGACTCAAATACGAAATCTGGGAATGACCTTGGCATCCGATTGCCAGGCTAATCACCGCTAGTGTGTCCATTCCCTGTTCACCTCTCGCTCTATTGTCCTGAGATGGTCGTTTCGAACCCTGGTGGGTCGGCATTCGTATCTCTGGACCATAGTGGGCCGTCGGGGCGTCTATAGCCCTTATCCCTTTGGCTTACTAGGGCCGACGGGCCGTCGCCGCTTGTTGCGCCACGTGCGTGCCCCTCCGACCTTTGTGAGTCGGCCGAGTCGGGGGTTCTCCCTAGACGCGCTCACGCTCGAGAGGCGCATGCCTTGACTAGGGACACATGAGTGGAAGTTGTATGCGCGGCGTGGTAGGCCCGGGGTAGATTCTGTAATGATGATGGATACAGGATACGAATTGGAACGAGGGGAAGAGGCGAGTGGGAACACTTACCAGCCGCAGCACATGACGTTCCCGATATCCCTGCGAACAGTCGAAGCAACGTGGTCGAGCGACCGCATTTAATGCGGCTTGGGTGGTGGGTCCAACGTGTGGCGTGTAGGATTGATGAGGCGATGGTCCGCCTTCCGGGTTCCTACAAATATCTGGGTGTCGTGTCAACATCCCCCCGTGTTCGTACTGCTTGCCCTCTTCATCTCCTGCCCTCGCTCGAGCCGTCTCCACTTGCACCTAGGGTTTGTGCCGCCGTGCTCTTGTCCTAGCCACGCCTTCCGCCGCGATGCGGACCCTTCCCCGAACGCACCCTCTTATGGCTGGAGATCAACCTTCGAGGAGTTGGGAGCGGTGCTCGCTCGTTCGGGAGCGGGCTCTTGAGCTGGTGCGAGAGGGGCTAATGCGCCCCGAGCACTCCACCGGCGGTGTCATTGAGTGGATCGTCCCGACCGGTGCCGACGTCTCGGCACCGCCTGAGGGGTACATGGTTTCCTTCCTCCCGTTCCACGAGCGCGGGTTCGGGACCCCTCCGACTCGCTTTCTGTGGGGGGTTCTCAACCATTACGGGATTGAGCTTCATAACCTCAACCCCAACTCCGTTCTCCACCTGGCGGCCTTTGCGGCCATGTCAGAGGGAATGCTGGGGGTGGAGCCGGACTTCGTGTTGTGGAAGCATTTCTTCAAGGCGACGATGTTCCTCGTCAAATCCGGCGGCGGCGGCGCGAGGTCGGTGGCGCCCTGCGGAGGGTGCGTGCTTAGCCTCCGCTCCTACAACTTGGCGTCCTATATGCTGGCGTGAGCAGATTCGTCGAACCGGGGATGGCACTCGCAGTGGTTCTACATCCGGAACCACCATGAGGCGCCGCTCCCGGTTTTCACGGGCCTACGCTTCGGGGAGGAGCCTCCCCACTGGCATCATGTTCCGACCCCGCGCGAGCTTGCTAGGATACAGCCCTACCTCCGGAGCTTGACCGAGCTCCGGAACAATGGGCTGAACCTTGCGGGGGTCGTCGCGCAGTTTCTTCGGCGCCGGGTCCTCCCGCTCATGGTGCGGAGGTTTCCGCTGAACGACATGGTGCCCGGAGCATCGCGCGAGGGGACCGCCAGGGCGGCCGAAGAGTTGAGCTTCGACTGTGCCGTCACGATTATGGGGGGACTGCTGGGGAACACGTTCACCCCCGACGACATCGGGCATTGCCCTCCGATGCACCTGGATCCCGCGTCTGTCGATCTGGTGAGTGCCGACGGTGTCTAGTTTATTTTCTCTTTTGTGTTGCCTTCTCTTGCCGTTAACGTCCCACGGGTATTTAGTTTTTCCCCGCAGGGACCCCGCTCGTCGGTGCGTCACGTGGCCGCCCCCCTTCCCGTTCTACCGGCACAGCGGTCAGCGAATCAGGAGCAGAACGCGCGGGACCTAGCGGATTCCAACGAGAGGAGGAGGAAGGCCGAAAGGGCACTAAGGCGCACGGATTTGGAACAGCGGCGGGTGAGACAGTGCCACGCTGGCGAACTGGTGGAGGAGTCTCCCACCGAATCGGACGAAGATAGTGGTGGCCCCAGCAGGGGCAGCGGCGATGATGATGGTGACGACGAGGACGGGCGTCCTCGACCTGAGGTGGTGCCAGCCTCACTAGCGGCCGGAACGCTGCACTACCCCGTGGGGGCTGCGCCAGCAGCGGAGGCGCTCCCGGTTCGAACGCTCGGCGCGCACCTGGCCCCAGGGGGTTCCGGGGTGGCGTCACTGGAGGCGTCCTGGTGACTCCCCGCTCTGCCTCATCAGGGGTCGAGCAGAGCGGGAGTTGGGGTGCCGCCAACCGCAGCGGGGTGGAGCCGAAGCGGAAACGTATCTTCTCCGATGGGGGAGCTTGTTAGGCTTGATGCTTTTCTCTGTCCTAGCAGGGAAAAGGTTGTTCGTGATTTGCGATGATCGTATCGCATGTTTTAGGACCGCCAATGGCTCTGCGTATGCGGGATGGAAGAGACTGCGCCGGGGAGTGTCGTCTGCCTAGAGCGGGCAAATCAGCGGCTCCCAGGTTGTTGATCTAGCAAACGCCGCCGGGACCGGAACCAGACCTACCCCAACCGACTCCGCTATCGCTGGAGGGACGCCCCGAGCCCCCGTGAACGTCAGTCCTGAGGCTACTACGCCGCCTACTCCCCCAGTCGTGGTAGTCGTCGATGACTCCGGGGAGGAGGGCGGCCTAGGTGAGCTCATGGTTGTGGATGCTGAGGAGGCCCCGCCGTCCGAGGCACCAGAAGGCGCGGCGGCGACGGCGGTTGTGACGGGGATAGTCGGTGGGGATGGCGCCGGCCTAATGGATGCGGCTACCGACATCATCACCGCCTTGCTTGAGGACAGGGTGGCTGGTGCAAGTCAGGAGGAGCCCCTGAGCAGCCCCCTTCCTCCCAAGATGCCAGCCCGGGACACCGCGGGTCCCCCGTCTTTCTCCGAAGGGGAGGTGGCGGCTGCTCGGGCATCGAAAGCCGTCCTCTCCCAGTCCAGCACGACCTCGTCGGGCGAGACGGCTGTGGCAAGGAGAGAAGAGTCCCCCGGAACCCTGTGTCGTCTCCGTCCTGACCGTCGCGCCTTCGGGGATGGCGATCAGCTCATCTGGGCTGACCAGGGGAATCTGGGCTCCCCTGTATTTGCGTTGGACGACCGGCGCAAGCTTCAGCATTGGAATCGGGTGGCGGGTGCCCATCATGAGCTTGGCTTCCGAGTCACGTGGTTCCTGGAGCAGATCCAGAGGGTCGTCGCCTCGTTCAACGAGGACTTCTCTCATCACGGCAATGTGAGCGACCGTTTTGTTCGCGGACGTTGTTTGTTCCTATTTGTCAAACTCCTAATGCCCTTCTTTGTGTAGATCCTGATGGCGACCAGCGTCGAGAAATCGGAGTTCCTCCGTCAAGAGGCCAGCCGGTGGACTCCTGGGACGTGGACGCCCATCGGGGAGGCCGTCGTGGCAGAGGACCTCGTCGCGGCTCGCCGCCGCGTGATGGAGCTGGAGGAGCAGTTGGGCGCCTTGGAGTCGGGCGCTGCGGATGCCCAGGCGTTGGCGCTGCGAGCTGTCAGCGACGTCATGCGGGTGGAGCAAGAGCGGAACGCGGCCCGTGCTGACGCGAAGGCGGTTCACCAGATGTTGGTAGATGAACACTCAGCACGTCAAGCTGAGGTGGAGCACCTGACGGCCGAGCGCGATGCCGAAGCTGAGGGGCAACGTCGAGCTGAGCTGTCAGCGCGACGTCAACGGTCGAGAGCGCGATGCCACCGTGACCCGCCTTGAGGACTTGACCAAAAGGGCGCGTGAGCGGAGTGTCGACGCTGACCGGAGGATCCTGGAGTTCTCCACCCAGGTGGGCGAGTTGACGATGGTCGTCTCACAGCTCCATGCAGCAGTCAACGGCCTTGAGGAAGAGAACGCAGGTACGTTTCCTCCGTCTGCTCGTTTGCCTTGGCATTGTGCCTAGCTTGTTTTCAGAGGCTGAGATCTCCTTTTTGTTGCTTCAACGTTGCAGGCCGGCGCACAGGAGGCGCAGGCGTTGCAGGAGGCCGTGCATGGGGTGTGCGACCTCTTCAGCATGGTAGCCGTCGAGGGTGGCCTGGCAGCAGCCAGGACCCGCGTCGGCCTGCTCTGGGAGCGGGGCCAAGCGTGGATCCGAGAGGCCCTGCGTATCGAGGTCCACCGCATGACGGCCATCGCCGCCTGCCTCTACGACGCGGTGACCCCTACGCTCGTCAGCTTAGGGTACCCCCCTGACGCCTCAATGGACCTACTTGACAGGATCGAGGCCGATGCGGAGGAGTCTGCGGTGATCTTGGCCGCCAAGCTTGCGACGACGTGTTCCCGCCGCCAGAGTGACCCTGCATGGTCAAAGATCAGGGTCGATGGCCCTTGTAACAAACATTTTAAGTTATCTTGTGATGTGCCCCGGGAGGGCTTTAGATGACTTTAATAGCTCTTTGGTGAGCTCATTTTAAATTTGTTTGCTTGTTGGTTTTCGCATTTAACTTTTGCTTGGGATTCTTGCCCGACTTTCCCTGGGAGGAGCTTTGATCTGTTCGGGTGTGAGGTCGGGTGGAGATACTTGGCTCCGGGGAGCCAGAGTATTTCGCGGCCCTTTGGCCCGGTCCGGCGAGATCACTTCTCTCGGTGGGGGAGATCGGGCTTTCGCTTGGCAAATCGGCAAGTGCGGTTTTTTTAGCAAAAAAGTCTTTTGGAGTGAAAGACAGGGGTTACCCCCTTCCCAGCCCCCGAGCGAGGTGTGTTCTGGCGCGCGCCGAGAGTGCACCTTGCTAAGCGGTCGGTCCGAGAGTTCTCGCGTTTTTATTCCTCGGACTTTTTGCTTTTTAAGAAAAGATTACATGTGTATGTACGTGATAAGCATACTAGAAAGTAATGTAAAGGTGACATAGCTGTTGGTGTCGTGGGCGTTCGAGCTCCCCTCTCTTTAGGGGTCGACTTCCATCTTGTCAGCGGCTTCGATCACCGCCACCAGCTCCTCGCTGTGCACCTCGGCCATGGCGTTCTCGCAGCAGTCCACCTCGCACTGGTACGCCACCTTGATGTCGGAGGAGACCGTGATGATACCGTATAGCCCCGGCATCTTGAGCTTGAGGTAAGTGTAGTTGGGAACAGCCATGTACTTCGCGTAGCACGGCCTTCCCAACACTGCGTGGAAGTCCCTCGGTAAGCCACGACCTCGAAGGTGAGATACTCGGTCCGGAAGTTATCCAGCTCCCCGAACGTGACGGGCAGGACGATCTGCCCCAAGGGCACCGTCTGTCTCCCGGGGATGATTCCCTGAAAGGGAGCCCCCAAGGAACGAAACTTCTCCCTTCGTAGACCAAGGGCCTCGAAGGCATTGTAGTACATGATGTTGAGGTTGCTGCCCCCGTCCATCAGTACTTTGGTGAAGCGCACGCTCCCTATGATCGGGTCCACGGCGAGTGGATAACGACCCGGGTGAGGAATGTGCCTTGGATGGTCATCCCGGCCGAACGTGATGTCGGGCTCTGACCAGTCAAGGAAGGCCGGAGTTGCCGGAGCGATAGCGAAGACCTCATGCCACTCTTTCTTCTGCCGGTGCTTGCAGCCGTAGGCCTCCGGGCCTCCGAAGATCATGAGGCACTTGTTGACGTGAGGGTAGGAGTCTTCGCAACCCCCGTCCACGTCCTGTCCTTCTGATTCCTTCGGCTCGTCCTTGTCAGGGATAGCCTTGAAGTACCTGGCCATCATGTCACACTTCTGGAGAGTGTGCTTGACCGGTCCATTGTGATACGGGCATGGCTTTATGAGCATGTCGTCGAACTTGCCCACCTTCCTCCCGCCTTGGGGACGGGGAGGCTTGCAGTCCCCTGCTGCGACAAGGTTGTCGCCGCCGCCGTGCTGCGGCTTACCCTTCTTCTTGTTCCTGTTCAGGGCGCGGTTCGAGCCGCCTTCGCCGGCGGTCTCGACTTCCTTTCCCTTTCCATTGTCGGGGTGGAATATTGCGTCGGCCGCCTCTTCTCCCGACGCGTAGCTCGTGGTGATGTCGAGGAGTCATTCGGTGGTGTGAGGGTTGCTGCGGCCCAGCTCGTGGACCAGTTTTTTGCAGGTCGTGCCTGCGAGGAAGGTCCCCAACCACGTCCGCGTTGGTCGCTGTTAGGAGCCTTGTGCACTACTGAGAGAAGCGACAGATGTATTCACGAAGGGACTCGTCCGCCTTCTGTCTGTAGCTGAGGAGGTCCCAGGGGTTTCCTGGGCGCGTGTAGGTGCCTTGGAAATTCCCAACAAAGGACTGTCGCAAAGACTCCCACCCATCGATGGTGTTGGGTGGCAGATGCTCGAGCCATGTGCGGGTTGAGTCCGAAAGATGAAGGGGTAAGTTGCGGATGATGAAGTCATCATCGTCCGCACCGCCGGCCTGACAGGCGAGGCGGTAGTCGTCGAGCCAGAGCACAGGGTTCCTTTCCCCGGAGTACCGGACGGCGTTGGTTGGTTGTCGAAAAGGGTGTGGGAACGGCGCCCGCCGGATGTGGCGAATGAACGCCAAGGGGCCCGGTGGTTCCGACGTGGGAGGCCGGTCCTCATCGCTGTCATATCAGCCGCCACGTTGGATGTGGTAGCCTCGGCTTGCGCCATCCTGCTTGGCGTGCTTGTGCGCGTTGAACGTGTCGCGCACGTCGCGTTTTTCGCCTACGCGGGCGTGCACGGTGGGACGCCGGTGTTCGGCCGGTGTGGGATCCAGGTGGACCGACCCCTCGCGGTCGCTAGGTGCCGCGCTGGCCGGGTGGCTGGTGCTGAGCCCACGCCTCCGCGACGCGAAGCTCTCGGCCTGTTGTTCCGCTGCCCGCTCCAGAAAGGTCTTCAGCTCGTCGTGAGCGAGCTTGCCATCGGGAGCATCTGGGATCGGAAGGTTGCGGAGCAATATCCTTGCTGGCGCGATGTTCTTACTTGCCCGCATGAACTGCGGCGTGCCGTGTTCATCGTTGATGATGCGGTGGTGTACCGCCCGGGCCTCCCTGCGAGCGCGAGGCTCCACGGGATCCCTGGCGGCTTCGCGCTCGAACGTCACCTTTCGTGGTCGCTCCGCGAGCTGTTGCTCTACAACGCGGAGGTCATAGAGCTATTACTGCCAGGCCTCTGAAGACTATGGGTCAGGCCTTGGCTAGGGTACCGGCACACCCGTCTGGCGGACGGGCGTGTGGCTGCCTTCGCCGTCCCCCTCTTTTATGAGGGTGGGGTCGACGGCGGTTGCAGGTGGAGGTGCGTCGCACATGAAGCACTTGCGGCCATGGTCCTCGTTGGGATCGCTCGAGTCGGAGTCGAGTAGATAATCGCTGGCTTGGAGGAAGCCGTGAAGCACCTCCTAATCCTCCAGACCGTCGAAGTCCAGGGGTTCCCATGGATCAATGCTCCCACGGCTCGAGTTGGCGTTTGATGTGGCCTCGGAGCTCGCAAGGAGATCGGAGGTGGAGCGAGAGTGGTGGGACGCGAGCCCCATTCGTCTCCCTTCTGTAGGGTCAGCATAGAACCACGCGGCCACCATCTCCGCATACGATGCGGCGGCATTCCTCATGTCAAAAGGTTGTGCTTCCGAAACGGGCGTTTTGACGCGCCCAGGGGAGAGCGGATGCCCTCTCGCGAGCTGCGCCGTCACGTTAGTGAACGCGAAGTAGAAGTCGCGCAGAGACTCCTGAGTTGGCTGGGGTCCCTGGAAAATGTCGAGCTGGCGCTCGAATGGAAAATGATCGGCCCGCGGGACGGCGTCCCGACGAGCGGCTTGTTCCCCGGAGGGAGACAGATGGAGGTGGGCCATGGACGCGGTGATAGCGTCCACTGCTACCTCGGAGGGTGCCGTAGGGTGGCGGAGAACCAGGTCGGCCCCTTGCCCGCGACATTGGAAGTCCAGGCTACCAAAACGAACAATGGAGCCCAGAGCGAAATCAACGTGGCGATCAGCCATCCGAAACTCGAAAATACGGGTGACACGCAAAGGTCCCCTACCTGGCGCGCCAACTGTCGGTGTCTAAAATGGCGGGGTCTAGACAGCCAACGAGTAAATTTCTAAGCGTGTCGGAGTTCGGATGGTTACGCTCGGAGAACACAGAGGTTTATACTGGTTTGGGCACGAACGCCCTACATCTAGTGTGTTGTGGGGTCGTATTACCGAGCGTGGAGAGCTCATAGAGGGGAGCTACAAGCTTTGGTGAGAGAGAGAAGCGCCTTCCCAGGTCTTGTGCGTATAAGGTTCTTGGTTCTGGTGTGTGTTCGCGTGTGTGCGAGTTTGAGTGTGTGTGAATGAATGTTGGGATGTCGAGAGAGCTAGATTCGGGGTCCATTCTCTCCCTTTTTTGGGTACAGTAGAAAGAGGGGGAGTGATTGTGGGCCCGACTTGGGCTGCTACGAGGGAGGGCTTTGTCTTCATCCTGTCTTCCTTCCTGGGGAAGATTCTGCCAGTAGGCACATGTCCGAGGCCTGTTCGTCCTTGTTGTGTTGTAGCCATGCACCTTGTGACCGGGAACCCTGCTATCCCCTTTTCTGGGTATGGGCGGAGGCTGTCGCACAAAACCAGGCACCCCCGCGTTCTGTCGTACAGGGCTGATGATGCCCTAATCCATGTTGAAGTGTCCGTCGGAGACATGGCATGGATATAACGCGTAGAATTCATCGGTTAGGCAGAACAAGACCTTGTACTGTAGGGTGAACAGAGGTCGGCATGGAGCCTCATGCCTTAAACCCCATGCCTGAGGACGGGGGAGATCGTAGGCCTTTTGACTATATGGGCGAGGGCACCCTAGGCTGGGGATGGTGATGAGATCTCTGAGGGCGAGGGATGTCACGGATGACGTTTGCTGGGCTCGGTCAGGGTGGAAGAGCCCCCGAGGGTAGATGACGTCACGGGCGACGTCACCTAGGCTCGAGCGAGGGGGAGGAGCCCCCGAGGGTCGATGGCGTCTCGGATGACGCCTCCTTGGCTCGGGCGAGGCGGAAGAGCCCCGAGGGTCGATGACATCACGAATGACGCCACCTCGGCTCGAGCGAGGCGGAGGAGCCCCCGAGGGTTGATGACGTCTCGGATGACGCCACCTCGGCTCGGGCGAGGCGGAGGATTCCCCGAGGGTTGATGACGTCTCGAATGACGCCACCTCGGCTCGGGCGAGGCGGAGGAGCCCCGAGGGTTGATGACGTCTCGGATGACGCCACCTCGGCTTGGGCGAGGCGGAGGAGCCCCCGAGGGTTGATGACGTCTCAGATGACTCCACCCTAGCTCGGGCGAGGCAGAAGGCCCCCTGATGGTGATTCTGTTTTTGTGGAGTCCGGTAAATTGGGTACCCTATGTCTAGGTATCCGACAACATTCTTCCAACAAGCAGCCACGGCATCAGGCAAAGGCGACCAGCTCGCACGCCAAGTTACAACATTCTCGACCAGATCGACCTGGTCGGAAAGCATTTTCGAGCAGCACCTCAACCAGCCATGTTGGTCGGGGCTCTATGACGATCACCCCGCATGATGGCAAACAGCTGGACGCCTCTCAGGATGACGCCACGGGCTCGCCAGAAGAATATAACGCGCTCGGGGACTTGTTGGGGATATAACCTCGGCATATCCCCAGTGACCTTCTTGGGCCTACCGACCAGGAGACGGCCCAACCTACGAGGCCTTGCACCACGTGACCAGCCCGTCGTGCTCGCTAAGGACTCCTAAGAAGACTTGCTCGCTAAGGAAGATTCTAGTAGATGGACTCAGATCCCTTGCCATAGGGAACCGATCGTAATCGGTTAGGATATGGAAATTGTAATCCTGCTCCCTGACTATATAAGGCGAGCAGGGACCCCCTCAAAAACCCCAGATAACCTCTCTCAGATCATCTACAGATCTTGTAACCCAATATACGAGATCAATCTAGCCACCAGAACAAAGGACGTAGGGTATTACAGCGGTTTGCCGGCCCGAACCTGTCTAAATTGCCATGTCTACGCTCTCTGTGTTATGCTTGATCGTCATTGCCACACCTCCGCCTAACAATCTACTACCGCAGGATACTCCCTAGGTAGACTGCAACGCATATTTCGTCAACACCACCTTCGGAATGAGGCTCGGAGGGTGAGAGAGAAGGGAGAGGAGGTTTCGTCGATGTCGGAAGATACTGACGATGGGAACGATGACCCTATGGACTCGGAGTGCTCTCCTTCCCATGAAGCGGGTAGTCCGTCATCGCAAACTGGGCCCTGGAGTCCTCCTCCAAGTACGAGTTTGCCCGAGGCGGTGGAAGCCTCGGATGACGTCATGGCGCTAGAGTTGGGGCCCATTCTGACTGATTCTGCCTCACCGGTGTCAGACGACGTGCTCACGGCGTCGCGCCCTCAGTCGGCTCCGTCTTCTGAGGTCACCCCTATTCTGACGCCCCCGGATGTCCCTATGCCCAACGTCGCAACGCAGGTGCCAGAGACGGGTCGGTCGGAGCCGAAGGTTTCTTCCTGTAAGCGTGGGCTGGCACTGCTCAACCTGTTGTCGGATCCTCGGCCGAAGCGTCCGACGCTAGCCCCGAGCTAAATTTATTTCAATCCGTTTTACTTTCCACAGAGCTCGTATTCCTTGCATCATCATGTCCCTTCTTCAGTCGAAGCGTGGGCCACTCGACCTTAGCTCCGGCGAAGAGGTTGGCGGTCTCGCGTCCCCAGGGTTCGTTGAGGAACGTGGGTTCCGTCACGCTTGTGGGTCCGAGTGGTATCAGGGGCAAGGCGGACGACGCTACTTCGTCTGAGTCCGGCGTTCCCGGCGCCGACGTTTCTTTGGCAGAATGCCTTTCATTGGTGACCATCCTAGCGGCGGCTTCGTCGTTGCCTTCTTTGCCGGTTGTCGGAATCGTTCCGTCATCAGCCATATGTTCCTACCTCAGGTCCTAGCTCCGCGCCAAATTCGATCCCGTTTAGGTGTCGAAATCGTCCCTATGGAGGCACGGGAGATGATGGAGATCCTCCCTCCTTTCCGAATGCTCCCTGGGGAGGTGGCTGCGAGGCCTCGGAACCGACCCGGCCACCCCCTCGTTTGGGCAAGTGTGGACGAACCTAGAGTTGTGTTTGCTCTGGACGATCGTCTTGAAGATTCTCGTCGGTAGGCTGCGCACCAAGGCATGTGAGATATGGCGAAAATTTGGGGCGACGTGGTAACTCCTAATGTGGAGGTGACGTTCCTGATCCCTTATTTACTTCTCATTCGTTTTACGATGTTTTTCTTACGCCCCTTCCTCTGTAGGCAATATGCGAGAGCAATATCCTCAAGTCAGCCTTCCTTCGCGGGGAATCCAGGGTTTGGCCGGCCGCCGCTGAGAGCCGTCAGCGAATCGCCGCCCTGGAGGCTGAACTGATCGAGGCTCGCGTTCATGTTTGCGACTTGCGTCAGTCTGAGGAAGTCGCATGTCAGAGGTTCGAGACTCAGGCGGCTGCTCGTAAGGCTGTTGAGGAGAGGCTGAGGAACACCGAGGAGGACGTGAAGTGCCTAGAGCACGTCCGGAAGCTGGCCTTGGACCGGACAGAGGTGGAGAAGAATGCACGTCGTCGGGCTGAGGAGGAGAGGGACAATCATCGCGACTCCATCCTCGTCCTGAGTGCCGATTTGCGGTCCGAGTGAGAGGAAATCAGTCGACTGGCGGCTCAGACCCGACGCCTCACAAAGGAGCTTGAGGGTGCGTGCCTTTCTTGAGGTCGCTTTTATTATTAGCTTAATAAGCTAACCTTACATTTTTCAGACACCCGGGACCGACTGGGGTCGCTGGCGGTTGGCGAGAAACGTCTTCAAGAAGAGGCTATAGAGGCGAAGGCGTTGGCGGCAGAATCCTCTAGCTCACGGGCGAGGCTTGAGGACGTTCTGGTTTCCGCTCTTCAGGACCTTCGAATATCCGTCGGCCCTGAAGACTCTCTTGAAGCGGTTGTTTCCAGCTTTCCTGACCGGGTCGAAGAGTTTATCAAGGAAGGGATAAAGACGGGTGCGCTGCGGGCGGTTTCCATCGTGCGTTCTCATTACCCCGAGCTGGGTTTCCCATCGATGGGCTTGGAGTGGTGCCCTGAGACTACCTCCTCCCTGGTGGCGGAAATCGAGAAGGAGATGGAACCGATCACGGCCAGGATTCTCCGCACGTTGGAGGACGAGGCTGCTAGCGAGGAGGAGGATGTCGCCCCAAGCGCACCCGAGCAGACCTCGGAACCCTGATCGTTACCCTTGTGTCTTTATTTAGCTCGTATCTGCATCATTATGTTCGCCATGAACTTGGGACATGTTTTTCGTGTATCACCTGGTTTTATTATAGGGAAGCCAGGTATACTTTTGCTATCCTTGATAACTTTTGGGAGGTATTTAATGCTAACGACGTGAGTATCGATTAACAGACGTTATTCGAAACATAAAAAAGGCAGTGGGTGCGATCGGCTATCAAAGGTACTGATAAGTCCTAGCCACTCGATGGGGAGGAAGAGGGAGACGATCACGTATACCTCTTTGTGGAGTAATCTTTTAATGATACCGGGGGCCACGCGCACCCGGGTTGTTGAGGATAGTTGAGGCTTCGCTTGCTGAAGCGCGGCCGTTGTCATTTCCTCCGTCGTGCTTCCCGTCGTTGCCTCTTTTCTTCACCCACCTTCTCTTTTTCAGCCCTCCGTTGAGGAACATTTTCATGAGGTTGCAGTCTTTGAGGGAGTGGCTTACAGAAGTTGCGTGGTTTGGACAGGGTTGCTCCAACATCTTCTTGAAGTGGTCGTGAACCTGCCCATTTTTCCTCCATGCGCTTTTCTCCTTTGCCGTGATGAATGATGGACAACGTTGTATCTGGTCCCGACATCTTTCATAGGGATGGGTCGAGGGCACCTGGAAACCCGTGATGACGTCACCGTCGTTCGCACCTTGGGAGTGCTTGGAATGTCCAGGCAAGGCATGGGTCCTTCGGAAATTCTTGACGAAGGGTTCCTTCAGGTCTCCCCAGTTTCGAATCCTTCCTTCCGGAAGGTGTTCTAACCATATGCGAGCTGCGTCAGAGAGGTAGAATGGTAGGTTGCGGATTATAAAGTTCTCGTCCCCCGCCCCACCCGCCTCGCAGACGAAACGATAATCCTCTAGCCAGAATCCGGGGTCCGAGAGCCCGGCGTATTTCCGGAGGTAAGTCGGTGGCCGGAATCGTGTCAGGATCCGTGTGGCACGTATACGTGGGGAAAACAGCGTGGCCCGACGGAGCCCAGGCTCGTACTTGGTCCTCGCCGGGTTTGTGTCGATCGTCGTTGCGCAGGGACTACGCGCACTGTCGGTCACCGTCGCTCCACCTACGATTGTGACCCGGAAGGTATGTTTCGACGCTGGAATGACGCCTAACTAGGACCCGTCCTGGTCCTCGTCGGGTAGAGTTTTCAAGGAGTGATGCGTCTCGAAAACTGGCAGAGGCTTCTTCCCTTCGTTGCGCTTGATACTCCATCGGCCTGGCGATCGTCGGGCCCGGGAGGGAGCACGACCTTCTCCCCATCACTCCTTCCTCGGGCACGATGGCCCTGGAAGACCATCTCATGAGTACGGGGGTGAAAACTACACTCTGCCGCTCCTTTGGAGAAGCAGGGGGAGACATGTCGTCTTTGTTTATACGGTGTTGTGTACCCCGAGCTCGGATTCGAAGGTTGTTGACACAAAAAGCGTCAGAATCTGCGAACGCCTCGGGCTTATACCCGAAATCGATCTCCGAGGGTGTGCCAGTCGATTTGACCAGTTAATCGACAAGGATGATAAATAGAACAAGATCTAAACGAGACAACGGCGATGCGCCCAGATGTCAAGGCTCAAACCTGATCAGGATAACTAGAGTAGAGCTGAACGAGACGACAGCGATGCGCTCGGACGTCAAGGCTCAGATTGCTCAAACGCGGAACTTGCAAGGGTTGACGGAGGTCGATGAGATGCAGCCCGTCGAAACTTGAAGAACTCGTAGATAGACTAATACTAGTGCAATAAAAGATAAATTGCTGGAAAGATAGATAAAAATAGTAAATTCATTTGATATGCTTGGATATATTTTTCACGGCCTCTAGATATATATTTATACTCCGGCCAGGGGAGTTGTAGATAGACACAACTCGTACCTTTCCTAAACAAAACTCCTATTTTAAAGGAAATAAACGACTCGTGCAAGAGTCGGACTCAAAATAATCTATAATAATGATACTGGCGTAAAGCACCAGCTTCCTTATCCGTCTCCCTTGCGATGAAACCTTCCATCGGCAGACTTCTTCCAATCTACAACCTTCTTCTATTGCCATCGGCGGTTCTCTTCTGACGCCAGCCACGTCATCCTGCTTCCGTGGGCATCATCTACCATTCATCGGCAGCTTTCCGTCCTCATCGGCAATATTCCTTCCATCAGCAACAGGCTTTGGCTCTCATCGGCAATGCTTTCTTGCCTCCATCAGCAACATTGTTGCCTTCATCACATCGGTAATGAGCTTCAATTCTCATCGGCAATGTTCTTCCTGTCGGCAACATTCCTGTCTCTATCGGCAACACCCCTTTGCCTTCAT
The DNA here is from genome assembly GCA_022036555.1 of Microstegium vimineum. Lineage (NCBI taxonomy): Eukaryota > Viridiplantae > Streptophyta > Magnoliopsida > Poales > Poaceae > Microstegium > Microstegium vimineum. The sequence continues at coordinate 13,101,159 of CM039120.1, forward strand.
AAACAGTGTCTTCCTGCCTCCATCGGCAACAAGTCCCTGTCTTCATCAGCAACATTCTTGCCTTTATCGGCAATCTGACCGGTAATATCCCAATGCTGATAAGGAACGACAACTAGCCTTTTGCCAATCGGCACAATCCTTAGATCATATTGACACGTGCCAAAAAACGGTGTCAACACATGCCCCCCAATTTCGGAGTATAAGATATCTTATGCACCGAAATTTCTTCTACTGCATCTCCTCCAAAATGCCTACACCACTTCCTTGACTATTGCACGTAAGCATTGCAGAGCCACTCTCACAATCCTTCGACTTATATCGAACATCTTCTTTTGTAGCCAACAAATTCATCGGCAGCGCTGCTCCCAGTGCACAAACTCTTTACTCAGCCTGCCGATGCCTCCCAAGTGTAACATTTGAAATGCCAGGGCTCGCCAAGTGCTGCTCCCAAGCCAAAATGCCCAAGGCCATCGACTCTAGTTACACTATCAGGAACATATTGATATCTGTCGATGGATTCTCATCTTTGCGCTTTGGCCTCCACTGCTTAACTAGAGATTTTCCTCTGGAAGGATTTTTATCGTGACACAAATCTTCTTGGCGCTCGCGCTGCATCCTCCTTCTTTGAGTCTTTGTAAGACCCTTGGGGCACCATTGAGGGCGCTTAGTTTCCAAATAGGCTAGTACTGTTTCTTATCGCTTGTATCTGGGTAACTCCGTATATTCGGATCTCTATAAAGTATATCTTTGTTGGGTACCCTTGCATTGGCCATTCCTTCAAGCTCCTCTTGGTTCCTTGGAAAATAATGGCCATACTTGCCAAGTTTATCATGCATATTGAGCTTGCCCCCAGCCGATCATGCGTTGATCCCTTTTCTCTGATCGGCCCGCCATAGCTTGATGTTCGATCGTCAAAACAAGGTTTCTTTTCTAACCGATCGGCAGGGTAGTACCCATTGCATTCAGGGCAACTATCAGCAGTGGGTAGCTTGATGCCTTCTTCCCAATAGTGAACAAAGAAGGGGCATCTCCAATGATCTTTATACCGATGCCACTCATGGCATTTTTCCTCCTCCTGCTGTCGATATTGCTCCTCCTACGATTGCCGATAATCTTGTCGTGGCCGCCTATGCGTGATCACGACACCATATGATGCACATCCGTAAGGCTTCCTGCTGCTGCCCTCATCGGCAATCTTCCTGTCCTTTCTATCATCGGCAAGCTTCCTCCTTGTTACTTCATGCACAGCTATCTCATGTTCAGGGTCTACCGATGCGCTTTTCTTGGCATCTTCCAATGTCAACACCTTAGTCTTTTCACTAGTTTCCACCATGTTACTTGGAAACGGGTGTTGGTCGATCTTCATCGGCTTCTGGGCCTTAGAATTTTCAAACTTAATTTGCCCAGATTTGATTTCTGATTGCAACTGCTGCCTAAATACTTTGCAATCATTGGTACTGTGCGAAGTCGCATTGTGCCACTTGCAATACCTGATCCTTCTGAGCTCTTCGGCCGATGGAATTACCTGGTTAGGCGCCAGCTTAATCCTCCCTTCTTGAAGCAATAGGTCAAACATCCTATTGGCCTTGGTGATATCAAAGGTGAATCTCTCAGCTTCTTTCTGGTCGAACGGACAAGATATCGGCTTTTTATTCTCTACCCATTCAACTTAACCGATACTTGCTTCTTCGTCTAAATCTGTTTTCTTAGTCAAACACACCTCTTTATCCCAATTTCCTCTAGGCTCAAAAACCTTGGTGTCTTGATCGGCAACCCTTTGCACAAGATGGCTTAAGCTTTCGAACTCTTGAGATGTGTATTTGTCCCTGACGTGCGGCAGTAATCCTTGGAAGGCCAAATCCGCCAATTGTCGATCATCAAGTACCAAGCTATAGCACTTGTTCTTCACGTCTCATAGTCTTTGCACGAAGCTTTCTACCGATTCATCATTTCTTTGCTTTAATTTGACCAAATTGGTAATCTTCTTCTCATGTACGCCAGCGAAGAAGTATTTGTGAAACTGCTTCTCTAGATCGGCCCAAGTGATCACAGAATTTGGAGGCAGTGAAATGAATCATGTAAATGCCGATCCAGATAATGATGATGAGAACAATCTCACCCTCAGTTCCTCCCTGCTGGCTACTTCACCACATTGGATAATGAAGCGCTTGATGTTCTCCATTGTTGACATATCACCTTGACCAGAAAACTTCGTGAAATCCGGCACCTTGTACCGATTCAGGAGAGGAATCAAATCATATTCCGGAGGGTACGGCATCCGATAAGAGTAGGTATTAACCTTAGGTTTGATGCCGAACTGTTCTTTCATTACTTCGGCAATCTTATCGGCCCAATATGCATCCTGATCTTGCCGATGCATTGGCTGGATGTTAATAGGCTGAGCAGGCTGATATGCTTCTTCATACCTCTGTGGTAAGTAAGCCGGACCGGTTGGCGCAAGTGCAGCATCAACTCGCTGAATATTATGCATCGGCTGGTTTGCCAATGGACCATCTAGAACGCCAACTGGAACATGCTGTGGTAAAGTCCGATTTATCGGCTGGCATGCCGATGTCTCATTGTGCGCGTTCGCCTGAGGGTATTGCAGCGAAATACCACTTATCGGCTTGGGTGCCGATATCTTACTCTGCAGACTCGCTGGCAGATGATACTATGGAGCTCTTGCCACTTGGTATCCAGGCTGCATTACTTGTTGCTGAATCAGCAATTGACCGATCCAACTTACATTAGATGTCATCGGCATATGACTTGCCGATGGCTGATAACCAGTTGACGCTTGCTGCTCTTGTACCCTTGAATGATCGCCTTGACTTGCGGATACCACAGCTCGAGGAGCCATTGCCGATACGGGTTGGTTCCCAATCGCAATGTCTTGCTGCATCGGCCAAGAATTTGCCGATGTCCTCGCGTAGGGCACTTCGTGTACCATCTGAAGATTCTCTGACAGAAACTGCACCGTAGGAGAGGATGTAGCATAATGCATCACTGGAATCATCGGCTGTGCAAGTGTTGTCGATGCCACGGGAACCTTCCACCCTGCATTGTTATCTTGGACCAATTTGGATTCAGCAGATGGACTTGGAGGCATACCATATCCCCACCAGCTGGCGGAAGTTCGCTGACTCTGGGTCGCAGATCCAGACATTGTTGATGCCACCAGATTTGTATTCCATTGAGTAATGTTTGTTGCGCTCAATCTTGGCGACGTGATCTCACCGGTAGATCAGTTCATAAGCGGTGAAGACACCTTTGGAACCGCCGATGGGATCGTAACAGATGCCGATCCGAGTTGATGATACGCTGGACCAACATGATGTGGTGCTTGTCCTTCCTTGAAAGTTTGCATGACAGCATTGTATACAGTATTGGACAGCACATTGGAGTGGTTAACTAAAGCATGATTTAATGCAGAATTAACCATCTCTTGTAATTTACCAGGATCAGCGTCGAAAGTGACCTGTCGTGGCAACGGCGGATCTTGCTTCTGGATGGCTTCGCCGCTCCGGTTTAGGCTGAAGGACTTCAGATACAACTGTTTATACTCCTCCATAGCCCGCTTCATCGCTTGCTTCTGATCATCTCTCAAATTTGCTTCGGAGACTTCAATGACACTCTTTGGATTGATCCCAGCAGTATCGTCCATTAAGCTTGTAATGGGCTAGACCGTGGCTAACAGATGTGATATGGTCCCACTGGGTGTGCCAAAAGAGGTGTTGACACAAAAAGCATTAGGATCTGCGAGCACCTTGGGCTTATACCCGAAATCGATCTCCGAGGGTGTGCCAGTCGATTTGACCAGTTAATCGACAAGGACGATAAATAGAACAAGATCTGAACGAGACAACGGCGATGCGCCCAGATGTCAAGGCTCAAACCTGATCAGGATAACTAGAGTAGAGTTGAAAGAGATGACAACGATGCGCCCGGACGTCAAGGCTCAGATTGCTCAAACGCGGAACTTGCAAGGGTTGATGGAGGTCGATGAGATGCAGCCCGTCGAAACTTGAAGAACTCGTAGATAGACTAATACTAATGCGATAAAAGATAAATTGCTGGAAAGATAGATAAAAATAGTAGATTCATTTGATATGCTTGGATATATTTTTCACGACCTCTAGATATATATTTATACTCCGGCCAGGTGAGTTGTAGATAGACACGACTCGTACCTTTCCTAAACAAAACTCCTATTTTAAAGGAAATAAACGACTCGTGCAAGAGTCGGACTCAAAATAATCTATAATAATGATACTGGCGTAAAGCACCAGCTTCCTTATCTGTCTCCCTTGCGAAGAAACCTTCCATCGGCAGACTTCTTCCAATCTGCAACCTTCTTCTATTGCCATCGGCGGTTCTCTTCTGACGCCAACCACGTCATCCTGCTTTCGTCGGCATCATCTACCATTCATCGGCAGCTTTCCGTCCTCATCGGCAATATTCCTTCCATCAGCAACAGGCTTTGGCTCTCATCGGCAATGCTTTCTTGCCTCCATCAGCAACATTGTTGCCTTCATCACATCGGTAATGAGCTTCAATTCTCATCGGCAATGTTCTTCCTGTCGGCAACATTCCTGTCTCTATCGGCAACACCCCTTTGCCTTCATCAACAGTGTCTTCCTGCCTCCATCGGCAACAAGTCCCTGTCTTCATCAGCAACATTCTTGCCTTTATCGGCAATCTGATCGGTAATATCCCAATGCCGATAAGGAACGGCATCTAGCCTTTTGCCGATCGGCACAATCCTTAGATCATATTGACACATGCCAAAAAACGGTGTCAACAAAGGTTAATCACCAGCCATGGACGTAGCCGCTGCTCGAAAAAGGCGCACTCGCCGTCGATCCGGCGACGGGCGTCGTCAAACTCATCCCGCTGGACTCATGTGAGATTGGCGTGCGATGGTGCGAGAATTTGCTGGCTCTCGAAAGGGATTTCGCCGCCTCCTTCGTCGCGGTCGAGCGCAGCCTCCTTGGGGAGGGCCTCTCTTTCGTCGCACGCGAAGCATTCTCGTAAGAGGGCCTCGTCAACCCCAAGAGTGGTGTGTTCAGTTCCCGTACCATCAGTGCCGGCGAGGGTTAAGCCGTCCTCAGTCGGGAGATCGTAGAATGAGTCGATGGTTCCACGAACTCGTCGTCGTCGCCAACGTTGGCCATCTTCAGAGTGATAAGCCGCTCGAGGATGGATGCTGTGCTGACGAGGCCGAACGAGTATGTTGCAGGGACGCCTTCTTCTATCGGCACGCTTCCCTCGATCTGGGCGGCGGCGTCGACGTAGACGAGCGGTTGCTTCTGCGCACGGACCGGCGAGGGTCGCGGCACCCTTCGGCCTTCGGCGCGCTGGCGTGGCCTGCGCCGGCGGAGGAGCGGGCGATCGCTGTCCTCGGAGGATGGCTCGTCTGAGGCGTAGTATGCCGCTTGCCCGCCGGCGGGCTCCTTCCCTGCGTCAGAGCCTGGGAGGAGGTTACCGACGCGTCCCTTGGAATCCTGGTGGACCCTTTCCATCGAAATGACGGCACCGAGGCAGTTGTCGCTCGGCGGTACTTCATCACCGTCAAAGCTGAGGTCCGAATCCAGGAGTGGTCATGCTGAGAGCGTACGAAACGCGTCACGGCGTGCTCGGTCGTGCGGTCGGTTTCGTACTCGTCGCCGTCAGAGTCCCCCATGCCACTCATGAACGCTTCGAGTGGATGGAGATCTTTGTCACCGTTCCTGAGGGTCTCTCCCCCAAGTCCGATGAGGTTGGCCCCAGGGCTCTGTGGCCCCAGAGCCTCAACCGGTGTGTCCCTGTGGGGAGCAGGGGGTCTCCGTTCGACCGTGCCAGGGTGTTGACGACTTGGTCCGGCGAAGACAGCACGCGGGTGATGGTCCCGTCGGAGGAGCAGGCGAACTCCAGGCTCCCAAAGCGGATGAAGGAGAGCCCGGGGCTGCCAGAGTTGAAGGCGGCCATTCGGAACCACTAAATCGTCGTGACACGCGATGCCCCCTACCTGGCGCGCCAACTGTCGATGTTTAGAAACTACCAATGAGTAAATTTGTATGCGTGTCAGGTTCTGAATGGTGAGACAAAGAGACAAGAGATTTATACTGGTCCGAGCAATAAATCCCTACGTCCAGTGTGGAGTGCTCGTGTTCCTTATCTCTGCTTGCAAGGGCTACAAGCTGGTTCGAGAGAGAGGGTATGAGCCCCAGGTCTCTCGATGGTGTAGTGAGTGAGTATGCTATCGACTAGTCGTGTTCTTCGGGTGTGTGTGTGTTCTCTTTCTCTAGAAGCTAGAGAGTGGAGATCCGGGTCCTTTTGAGTCGTCCCCCCTATCCTCCTTTTATAGTCACAAGGAGGGCAGGGGAGTTACAAACATGTGTTGAAGGATATCTACCTATGATATCGAGCCCTTTCCTTCCTCATGAAGGATGTTGGGCACTTATAATACTATATTCCTATTGTCTTTGCACTTGGTCGAAGGAGGGGAGTCGTGTCGGCTCCTCGTTGCATCGCCGGAGGATACGGGGGGGGTCCGGTTGAACCCGTAGCGTAGTAGAGGCATGGAGTTCGTTGTACCGTTGGAAGGTACACAGCTGTACCTTCTTATAATTCTTTTTGTATACGGCGGATTCCTCCACTCTGGGACAATGGGTTTCGTTACCTGGCGGGCCCATGTACCCGACGTACTTCTATTTGGAGGGTTTCTGTAGGGGCCCAGTGGCCAGAGGAGTTGCCGTTGCTTCTTGGAAGCGTGGGTCCCGCCTGTTTAGAAGTCCGATTCCGTCCCATCCCTGGCTGGAGGACTCGTCGTGACTCCGTTTTAGTAGGGGACTAGGGTGTTATCCTACGCTCCGGTTTATTCGGGGTGTACGATCCTCAGGGTGGTGTACCTCCGTTATTATCGGCGTTTGCACCATCAGCGCCTACAGAGCGATAGCCGTCATCTTCTAGAAGGGGTAGATAGGTCTTTTCCCTACCAGCGGCGCTCTTCACGTCTTCCGCTGGCTGTGGAACCGTCTCGTTCCCCGCATCAGGCGAGACGGAAACACGTCTGCCCGGGTCGCGTCTGCTTACCAGGGCCGGCGGGATTCTGTGAGTCATACGCCTCTTCTTTGTGGGCCTGCGGCGATTTTTCCCAGATGGGTCTCTTATTTGTTGGTTTGTTTTTGAGAGTTTGTCATTAAATTAGATCTCCGACAAAAGTCATACAAGTAAATAGAGAAAATAATTATATTAAATCATAAGTCTTGCAAAGATAAGATACAAAAATATACCAAACCTCAAAGGATTTCTCCAGAACCTTAGCATGGTTCAACTCTCCCTAACTCTCAATATACTAATCAATTACATCGTAGAGTCTAGCCCGAACCCCCTAGGTCTATGTTGATATGAATGAGATGGCCTCCTAGAGGGGATAGAGGGTGACTTTTATAGGGGAGATGGAGTAGGGTGCAAGGCATTGCCACATCATCAGTCCACGTCAACTCACTCGATCATTGTTGGATAAACCAACTTAAAACTACATTAGAAACAAGGGTCTAGATCATAGAAGTGCATACGAGGCGGTGGGAGTAGAATGGACTCCAGGACAGGTCATGGCCAGCCTCTCCACTAGGCAGGCAGGTCTGCCACTATGGCAGGTGGGCCTTCCCTTTAGGAGGTTGGTCCTAGACTCTGTCTTGAGGGGACTTTCGTAGGTGTCGCGAGTTGATTCACTTTTTATGTCGGTTTGCTTGTTTGGAGTGTATGATTATAGTCCCAAGGCTATTTTCTAAATAAATCCTCCTACATATATAAATAACTAAAGCTCATGGAAATTGTTAGTTTAAACCCATAAACCTATGTTGGCAATCATATTTATTCATTTATACATGTTATATTGACAATTTATGATAAGTGTTAACTACTGTAAATGGTGGTAGTGCCTGATGTATCATAACAGGGGTGGCATAATCAGAGTGGGAGAGGGGCACATAGTGGTGGTGGCAAGATTCTAAATGGTGGTGCTCCTGTGTGGACGCCTGTGTGATTCATGCATGACAATGATGGGAAATTGCCCCCTCCAGTTCTTCCTCGGTGCGATCTCATGTTCCAATCGGAGATAGGTATATTATAGAGAAAAGTTGTCTAGTGGCCTAGTTCTAGGAATACTTAGGAGTGTTGCGCTGATTCACAAAGATGTCAGTTATTCAGATCTCACTATGGTCTAGGTCATGTCGGTCCTCACTATCTCCCTCCTCTATCCCTTTCATGCTAACTCTTCATTATGGATCTAGTGACATGGGAGGTGGGAGCGAGCTCGGTAGTGGTGGATTTGGTCGTAGTGCTCATGGAGAAGAAGGTATAGGCTGATGTTGCCTCGATCTATGCAAGGGCTCAGAAGCAAGCATCAGACAGAGATAGGCTTGGGAGCAGTTTGATGGCAGCGGCGATAAGCTTGATGGGTTTTTGTAGACGGTACTAATTTATTTAAATTTTCCATTCGGTTATTATGACTGTTGTTTTCCAACCAACAATGGTGCTCTTTTCCATTGTCGACTATCACCGCCAAGTAGCAAAACTGAAGCTATGATAAGGTATTTGTAGCACTACTATCATGTTCCTTGCATTTCATATCTACCTTTTCTAGAATGTGTAATCTATGGGATTGAAACCTAGGTGTAAAAATTCTCTTCAATGAAACAGATCTGGCTCGCGCCTCGGTGGGCTCGGCGACGCGGACGGCAGCACCGTTCTACCCACCGTTTGGTGGATGGACGGACTCGGTGGCCGGCGTAACCGCACCGGTGAAGGGGTCTAGCGGTGGAGGGCCAATCTGGGTATCTCAGGCCTGGATCCGTCGGCTACTGCCCCCTTCTCGGTGCGGGTGGTGCTCCGGCGATGTGGACTCGGGCGGGCGTTGCCTCGGGTCGAGGACATTTTCCCTGGCGGCGGCTTGGGGGTCGATTTGGACTCTCGGGCACCGGATGGGGATGCCAGTGTTGGCACCAGCCATCTCGACAAGCCGTCCAACCCGCCCTCCCATAGACCACCTCACTCCCAGGCGGCCCATGAATCGGCTCCGACATTCATATCAAAGGACACCGGCGCCCCCTGTTTTACTGTTGTCTCGCTGCATCTGATGAAGACCCTACCGATCATCTCCGACATCTAGTCATGTGCAGGTTCGGCTTGGATGTGTCTGTGCAGGTTCTTGGAATACGGGGTGAAAACCCTGCCTGGCGGTGATGGGCCGGCGGCGATGACGCAATCAATGTCATCTTCCCCCTTGGAGGCGTTGTTGTAATTCCCTCTTCCTTTCATTGATGATGGCGTCTGCGGACGTCATTTACCTTCTTGAAGGCATCAACACAAGCATAACTGCTCCTAGCCATGCCCTGCACTACGACATTTGGGACTCAGCTGCGGCGCCAAGAGCAAGCCAAGGTTTTATCGTTTTGTCGGTTCAAACAGAGGGTCGAAGCATTTATCGTTTGTTGTATTGTCCTGGTCTATGTATAAGACTATGGTTTTCTCTATTTTATTTTTTCTATCTCCTTTTGTAACAATTGGTTGTGTACATCCCAAGATGTAGAGGCCGGATATTCAATATCCTTTATCAAAAAAAAATTGGAAACCTACCCTCTAGATAAAACTGATGTAGTTTTTTTTATGTGAAAGTTTTTTTCTAATTATACAGCACATGCAGACACAGACAAAGCATGCACAATCAGTGGTGGATCCAGGGGCTGGGGTGGCTGCAGCCCCACCACCCCCCCCCCCCAACCCATGGCCTCATTGCTCCATTAAATTCCTATAAATTTAACTCATTTCTCCATTAAATTAAATCTCTATAAAATCCACTTATTTTATTTCTTCATTAATAAATCTCTATAAAATTCACTAAAATTTTCATTGTTAATCATGACATGAACTTAAATAGTGTTAATCATTATCTTTATTACTTAGCCCCCTTTATCGTCTCCTGAATCCGCCAATGTGGACACTCATCCTTATGGACACCCTTATAAACATACGCACACAAACTGTATCTTGATGAGTATCTTCGAAGATTGAGCCGACAAATCCTCAGAACGTCTCGCCGATAAGAATGTCATCTACCACATAAGTTAAGCCTTAGTTGTTGGAAATTCTAATCTACCTCTCCTCTTAGAGCGTCATTAACAAATAGTCTGAAGGAGCTCTGCAGGTCAGCAGCAGGTGGACAGACTCCCATTCATTACGGCAGCTCCGGTGTATGAAAAAATTCGAACTATAGAATAAAAAAAAGAACCGAGTTAGACCAAATAATAGATGCGTCGGCAAATAAATTTTATTTTACTTGGGTCGTAGAGTGAGTGGTGGGTACAACAAGCCAATATCCACTCCGATGGGACACAGTGCAGAAACTGAACGCCGGTACAACAAAATTTCTTCAAAATTTTCAGAGCTCTACAGTTATAGCCTTACTCCTCTTCAAATGGAAGTCAAGCAAACGACTTTTTTTCGAGATCAGAACATATAGCATGTTTTTCATTAAGAAGAAGAGAGTGGTCAATAGACCTACACATAGATGATACATGAGGAATCGCGTGTAATCCATGGATTACCAACAAAATCTTCAACACAAGACACAAAGCAAGAAACATGAGGGGTGGAGAACCCTTCACCAGCAACCTCAGTAACTGAACCTAATACAAAAGATAACTCAACACCTAGGTAGCCAGTAGTGACAGGAGTCATAGAAGATAACAGCGGCAAAAACATCCGCTAGTGGTCAAGACGACCTCGGTGGCAAAGCATCCACCGGAAACTCCACGGCGGCAAAGCATCCACCAGAAAACGATAGCGACCTCGGCGGAAAAGCATCCGCCGGAAACGCAATCACTCTAAAAGCTCCTCCGAGTCACTGAAGGCAACATCCTCAGGACCACGGGAGAGGAGGGACAACCTGGACGACCTCGGCGGCAAAGCATCCGCCGGCAACGACAACCACAACTACGGCTACGACCAACACCCACCGGGCAAACCAAGGTGAAGAGAGACATGACGTCCAAACAGGTTCAGAACACCCCGCGGGCACAACAGACCAGCAGGGCGCAACGTCGGATGGGAGTGTCGAGAGTGCAACAACGGAGCCTTCATGAAGGAGATGACGCCCGCGGACGCCAACTTCGTTTAGAGCGCACCCTAGGGAGCTTTCGCTCTCCGTCCGACTTCCCCAGCAGCGGTCGGCGAGCAGAGAATGACGACGCCTTCAAGAAGGTAACGACGCTAGCGCGCCACCGTCGTCGGTCCTAGGCGCGAGGCCCGGGAAGGGGGTTTTCACCTGTGCTGCCACGGACTGCTTGCTGGCGGGAGGCCGGCCATCACCATGCCGGGGCTCAGCCTATCCGGACCAGCGCAGCGGATCTGGCCCCCAGGCCCCGGTTGCGGCGCCGCCGGATCCGCACCGGCCGACGCTGGATCTTGGCCGCCCGTGGCGGGGGAGGTGGGCTGCGCCGGCGGTGGAGCTGGCCGCGAGCCAACTCCCGTCGGCGGCCTTAAACCCTAGCCGCTGCCGCCGCCGTCGGAGGGGCGCGGCCGGCCGGGCCACCCATGTACGCGAACCGGGCGCAGAGGGGCCGGATCCGCCACCCCGCCGACCGGCGGCCCCAGCGCTGAAGGAGAGAGGGGAGGGGGAGGGGAAGAGACGGGGGGCACCAGCGAGGAGGAGTGGGGAGGCGCCGCCTTGGGCCCTCCCCGATGGCCGCCGCCGCCGCTGACGGCGGCGGCCGTGCCGGTGGGTGGAGAGGGAGGGGACTGGGGAGTCGCCCCCAGGGGGAGCGAAGCGAGGGAAGGAAAGGCTCCCGAGAGCCAAATGATCGCGACAAGCAAACGACTTCTCCCGAGTGAGAACGTTTAGTTTGCTCAAAAAAATGCTACAGCTCTGTTTGTGTGTGCGCGCGAGCTCCACCAAGCTTGATCGCTGAGACGCTGACCACTTCTCTCATGCATCAATTCACACATTCGTTATTTGACATTTCTCATTCAAACTGATCAATTACAAAAGACGGAGCCAAATAAAGCCAATTCTGAATCACACAGTTTTGGAGATCAGGACGTACCACAGTTGACAGTATAAAAGTAGTCGTCAACTACAACGTGCTACAATTTTCAGTGTTAGTTTTCCATAACGCAAGAGTCACCCATCGATGTTGCAAGTTGCACGGCAATTCCTTTTCCTCTTACGTCATCGCCCGTTTTTCGCTGAAACTGCAATACGTGAGATATTGAGAGCAATAAAAAACAGTTAGATTGATGTTAGTTTCTCTATCAAAGTAATCACAAAATGAAGTAATTAACCTCATTCTTTTTGGATATCCATTAACCAGTTGTAGTGAGTGTGCTCCAATTATTTTATAGTAACGAGAGTTTGGTTTATAATGACTTCATCTCTACCTATTAAGTATGTATAATTATGATGTATTCATTCATTATCGGGTCTTCTGAGAAATGTCATGGCAGTGAGATATATGTGATACATTATATTAGTAATATTGAATTATTGAATGTAAAAATATTAGACATCAACCTCTATTTAAGGTATATAAATAAATGGAAAAATGGATGTCCGTATCGGTTGATGCCATTTAATAACCAGCTGTGATCTTGTCACTAGTATATAGAGGTACTATAGAGCCAGTTGAAAACTTATTTCTACTAGTGTTTTCAGATGCGTCAGCAATAGAGGCTAGTAGAAATGGACGCACTATACAGGCGGTCACTTGAAAACCGCCGGTGAAAATCGATTTCCACAAGTGGTTCGGTTAAGACAATCGTTAGTGGAAATCAATTTCTTAAGTGAACTGCCAGTAGAAATTATTATCTATAAAAGTATATATCGGGTTTGTAAAATAGAAAAAAAAATTGTGGGACAGGACCACTAGTAATCCGCCCGCTCGTCTCCATCGCAAGTCGTGCATTTTTTCGCGATTCGCGTCGTGCATATTCGAACCCGCAACCTTACTCTCGCGTGTAGATTCCGTTTTAGTTCCTCACATATTATACTAGATTAAGTGTAAATTGACTGTTTGAGGCCCTAAACAAATTCAAATGAAAAAGTTGTCAACTACAAAGTTTCAACTTTTCCAAATCTACAACTTTTATTTTGGTAGTTTCTCCTTCCGAGATCATTTACAAAATTTGAATTTCAAATTTGACAAATTCGAACGTAGTTTTCGATGACAAGATGATTTCAAATAAAAAAGTTGTCAAACTATAAAGTTTCGTAACTTTTCGAGATCTAAAACTTTTATTTCGGTCGTTTCCCCATCCAAGGCCATTTGAAAAACTCAAAAAAAAATGAGTGTCCAATTACATTTCTACAGACGGATTTTTAAGAAAACCATTTGTAAAAAACTATTTTTAGTGGCGGTTCGAAACCGTTTTATTTTCACTGACGCACGGTTAAGCGAAATCGCCTGTATAAACTACACACCACACCGACGTAGAGCTATTTTATACTAGTGTGTAGTACCACTGTCAGGTCCATCCATGGAAACGTGAACCCTACTCTATTACTGCCAGGTCCGGCCTTTGAACTGGCAATATTATTGTTAGACGTAATTTTGGTATAGTGATGGTGGATTTTGACCCAACAGTGATTACCTATTCTGTACTAGTCGTTATATTTTTCATCAGTTTAATTTTGATGTGCACTATGGTCTGGCATTATATGGGTGCATGATGAAAAACTTCTACGGCATTTGTGTAGGACTGCAAAGCCTTTTTATAGCAATTATATTCATGGGAATTTGATAAGTCCACAAAATCAAATCGAACTTAGATCTTAATACACCTAGAAGAAATGGATGTCGACAACGTTTTGGACAACTACATGTGCAGAGACAATATCCAGCTTCGGCATTGAACTGAAAAGTATTGTATCCGCAGATGAACTGAGCGCGTGAAAGCAACGGAGGACCTTTATTTTCCCTTTGGACAGACTGCAGACTGCCCAATATTTTCCCTTTTGTCCAATATTGTGGGCAGACTGCAGACCTCATCATGACATCATAAATGACGACGTTGTGCGCGCGTGGGCGTGGCATATATAATCTACAGTTTGGTAAGGCCGGCGACAATGCTCTACGCAATGCAATAAACCAAGTGATGCCAACATTCCGATCCAAGAGAAATGCAGGCTACTAGCAGAGCTAAATTAAAGCTAAACTCTCGGGTAGCCGGCCCTTTCTCGATCCATACCATCATCATGAGCACAAATGTCCGGGCCAGGCACGTACGAGGCACCCCGCGCGCACCATTGGATCTTCCCCGGGGAAGTCTACAAGTAGCACTGCAAGCATGCATGGAGAACCCCGAGTCTCTCTCGTGAACAAGCGAAGAGTCTAGCCAGTGGACAGTCATATGGAGCTTTTGGAAAGGTTGGGATGAGTAATGCGACGCATTAGATATTCTGGCTAAGTAGTGGATACAAATTAAGTGAAGCTGTATTTGTAAGGCTATATAAATAGATTAAAAAAACTAAGTTGTTGTTTGCACTAGTACACATAACCTCTATACTGACGGCTGCTAACCCATTTTCACTAGCGTTTTTCGGTTCGCTAGTGGGAGAGGCCAGTGAAAATAGTTCTCTCCACTGACGGTTATCTGATAACCGCATGTGGAAAGTTATTTCCACTGGCGGTTAAACTGCTAGTTGAAATAGCTTTCCACGTGTGGATTTCTTTAATGAACCGCTACAATATTTTTTTAAATTTTAATTTTCCCGCCAGATTTGTGCTCACAATCTTAAATTTATATAATATATACATATTAAAACTACTAACCTCCATAACATACATACAAATTAATTATATATCAAACATTTTATATCCATCAAAGTTTTGTGCTCACGATATTAATTAAATTTACTTGGAAATCCATTTACATCACATATACAATACATTCATCATACATGTGTATACATCAAAGTTTTTCCTTGTGCTCATAATCATCTCGATGAAGATTTAGCCTCCTAATCTCTGTTAGAACTCTAAACTCTAGTCTTGCTAAGATGCCGATAGCATCATGATACTTCCCTGATCATGGAATGACTTCTTTCAAGATGAATGAGCACAAGTCCTCAGCTATGTTGTATAAAACAGTCAGTGTGATCTTGTTCGCCTTATCCTGTTTATTATATGCCTAAAACGAAGTTTATAAACATCATATATTTATAGTTGATAATAATATGTTTGCAACATTAACAGTACAAACTACATACAAGACTTACTTATAATTTATCAAAGTTCTTGACATATTGTTCGTTCTCTCTCATAAACTCGCATATGTAGTATCCGGAGAGGACCGATCCGGTGGGTTGCTTGTGGCACTATATAACGCGCAAGTGGTTATTTAGTTCTAACATATTGTCCTATATATGGAACATGTATGATATGTATGTATTCATGAATTTACAGACCGGTCAATTATAGAATACTTCCAATGGCTTCCCTCTTTTCGCCGGGTCAAAACATCCACCTTTGAACCTATACCACATGTGTGACCTATAAGATCTCGAATAGAATCACTATGTTATTCTCAAACTCTCATCTATAAAAGTATGCATGTGTATTGACGCTTACCACTCCAACAGTTCCATGAATATTGCATAAGTTTCAGGTTTATAATATGGCGAGATGGGAGATAGAGCTGGTGTGTAGCTTATTTGATTAGGTTTCTTGCCGTGAAACATGTCCAGGCCAGTTCACCTAGATTATTATTGGAGCTTTTAACTTAGCACGGGTGCTCATGTTTACGTCTAATTATTTTTTCCACGGGATTACTATAGTATCTCCAAATAACTATGAACGTCATTCTAATTATTTATCATATATTGCCTCCCAAATGGTAACAGAATAAATATATTTTTTAAATAGAAAAATATCTTGCAATTAGGTTTATTAGGTAAACTATCTCAGTCTCAATCTCAAGATTTGAAGGACTAGTCTCACAAAGATACTCATATTATAGAGTATGATGTATCTATATTTTTCTTGAGGGGTGTGTGTATATATACATCAGCATGTCTTTCTATCACTCCTTGAAAAAAAGATATTATGGGTGCTTTGTTTATGTACAGGTGGTATCCTGAACGCTAGTTGCTAGTGAGATTATTAGCCCATGATTAGCGACTATCCTTGACTAACCATGGTCTAGACGCACTTATATCGTGCATCTATACGTACTCATCTAGATGCTAGACTTGAGACGACTTCATGCATCTAAATTCCTTCCCTTACTTGGACGTGTACAGTGTACTAGAAATAACACAAAGGCGCATTAGCAGGTCACTACCATCATATCTATTGTGTGGACAAGTGCACTAGAGGCAGGGCGATGCAGAGATCTCAAAAGAAAAGAAAAAAAGTTGTAGCCATACATTACAGTAATGTGGAATATTCTCTCAAGGTTTTTTGTCTATTTAACTTCGTTTGTTCTAGCAGTCAAGATCAGTTAGCGGTCAAGCTCAGGTGAGACTAGCTAATTGAGCCGAATATAAGAAATCATTCATGTCGGCTGTGGAAAAATGGGGACAAAATTGGGTGGGAACTATCCCCGATAGGTATATCCATATAGACACCCACCATATATTCATGTCACGTGTCTATGTATAATTATCCAACGTATTAGAGAACTATTATTTTTCTTTCCTTCTTTATGTTCTCCAGCTGTATCATGTGTTGGATGATTATATGGCATATATGAATTTACAGTGGGTGTCCATGGATGTCTAGTGGAGTTTTTACCGAAAATGTTGCCGTATAATTTTTTTTAATACGCAAAAGGTTTGCGCATCTTTTGTATTAAGATGAGAAGAAGTTAGGTTTACAACGACGCGCCATAATGACGACTAGGGGGAAACTGTTATACAATCAGATCTGCCTAGCCTAGCAGAAGGAAACCAAACACTATTATTCGCTAATGAAACTACCTAGGTCTCGTCGGCAATCAAGCGCGACGACTAGCACAGCGTCTCGACCGCCTCGTCCCCTCTCCAAGCAGCTCTGGGAAGATCTGCTGCATTGCCTCCCGATGAGAGGGGGTGGGGTTCTCGCAGAAGACGCGATCGTATGCATACTTGTCCGCTGTGGTGGGCATGGACGGTTCATCGGTGGACCCCATCTACCGCATCACTAACACCTCTCCCCGCTTCAAAACAGGGATATGCGAGAGAGGTTGCACGGCAATCCTCCTGCTGCGAAGCGGCATCGTCGGCTTCGCAGGTGTCACCTCAACAGGCGGCTGGGGCAGCAGCGGAGAAGGTACCTTACACAGTACCCTGTCTCTGAACCACTTTTAACTTCTTGCTTAAGGAGTCAGCTAAGTAGCTGACCATGGGGAGGTGGCTGGCGATGGGTGCCTGCCATCCTTACATGAAGTTTCACATTTTGTCGATGTTAAAAAGTCATTGCTCAACCATGTACTTTAGTATGACTGTTTTGTCCCATTTCATTAATTAACTGGAATCCCTTTTGCTTACATGCTCTACAAGACATTCGACGTACGTGTGCATGTCCAAACACATGCACCCAAAAAGACATCAAGGTCAAGAATGATAAAAATGAAAGAGGGTGTGCATATATATATATATACACGTCAAACAACCACTATATTTTTTTCTTATATTTATATTTAGAATTCTCTATCTCTGGTTTTTTTAACCCCATATATAATCGCGCACTAAAGGGAAAATGCAGCGGTGTGGTGAATGTGCGCGCAACTGTCGTCTGCTGCTAAGGAACATGACAATTGATCCGTGTATTTACGCTTGAGTGGACTAAAATATATTTAGCTGCAAAGAACGACCAATTCATCAGAATGTTTCCTGGTGATCAAACAAGGCGATCCTCTGGTATGTGACAAAGGGGTCCTCGAACTCCCATGGCATCGACGTCGGCGCCGTAACCACGTCCTCCAGCTGCCACATCGGCTCCAGCCAGTCCATCATCGGCTGCCAGTCAGACCACTCGCCGTCGACGCCGCTGCTGCCACCGCTCGACGCTGCCGCCGAGGTGGAGTAGGACGACGACGAGGAAGAAGACTCGGGCGAGTAAACCGTGCCGACGCAGGCCGCGGCCTGTGCACCACCAACCGCGTCGTCGCCTGGCAACACGATGTCGATGTCATCCAGGAGGAGCGCCATGGGCACGTCGTCGGTGGAGAACGCATCGTGGCCTGGCGTGATCGCCGTGACGATCTTCTCATCCAACGACGAACCGGCTGGCTCCTGAGTCAGAGGAGAAGCGGCCGGTTGATGGAGGGGCTTGTGTGTGACGGGGTCGATGCCCATCTTCCTGAGCTTCTTCTTGATGTGCGTGTTCCAGTGGTTCTTGATCTCGTTGTCCGTCCTCCCCGGCAGCTGCGACGCGATCTTTGACCACCGGTTGCCCAGCTGCTCGTGCAGGTCGATCACCGTCCTCTCCTCCTCCTCTGACAGCAGGCCGCGCTTGAGGTCCGGCCGGAGGTAGTTGGTCCACCGCAGCCTGCAGCTCTTCCCGCACCGCAGCAGTCCTGTTCATTATTCAAAGAGCACAAGCACACGAGTGAGTTCATGGCGTCATGGCGTGCATGCAAGGCTAAGGCAGCGTGAAAGCAAAAGAGAGCAAAGGTAGCCGCACGCCGGCCAATGAGGGAGATCGTCGGATATGGTGATCACTCACCGGCGAGCTTAGGCACGGAGCGCCAGCAGCACTGGCCGTTGGTGAGGAGGAAAGTTACGAGCTTCTGGTCCTCCTCCGCGGTCCATGGGCCCTTCTTCAGACCCACCTTGTCGCAGCACGGTTGCCTCCCCATTGGCGAGTTGGTTGATTTGTAAGAAACTGCTCTCGCAAATAAAGAAAGCACGCAAAAACCCGTTGCAACTTGCAAGCGAGCTAGCTTTTGGAACTTCACGGTGGAGAGACGCCATTGCCACCTTCCTTTATAAAGGACAATGGAGGACGGACGAGGGGACAGAGAAGACGACGAGGCAGTCCTCTAGCTAGGACGGGGTATGGGACCTGATACTCTGATGACCGGAGTATGGGACCTGGCTACGGTGTTACCACTTGATCAGGCTTAATTTCCTGCTCGTCGTCGTGGGTCTCTTTCGCTTGCTTGGCACTGGCTGCTATGCAAGTGCCAAGCCTTGGCCCTTCTACTATTTGAGCACATTTTTTTTAATTTTCTTTTTGTTGAACGAGAATGAATTAGTCCATCATAATCAATGTGTTTGATTTCCATGCTGACTATTTTAATTTGTAGTAATATTCTACTCTAGTACAGTAGTATATATCTAGCTTCTGATTTTTATTAGGATTTGCATGAAAGGAAAACATGATAGTAATATAAAGAAATGCTTCCATGCAACTTCAGCACAAATACATACAAGCGTAAACATTATAGCTTTACTTTCTACTACTCTCCCCGTCCTAAAAAGCTTGGTGTTTTGGAATTTTTAGGATAAATATATTAGTGCTCAACAAAATTTATCTATGTAACCCTATCATTGAAGTTATTAGTCTATCACATCATCCCTTGAATGCCAAGTTTTATGTTAGTAGTAGTAGTGCACTTAACATGCATATGCATCTTGCAAATTACATGTAAATTATTTTCCACTTACAAACAATGCTTTAAAAATCTAACATTTAGATTTATTTCCTACTTCCAATTTAGACTTATTAGGGGTATCTAAATGTAAGCCTGCTAGCTGTTATATTGTAGGTTCATCATGTGCAGTCTTATCCTATCTCATCTATACCAAACCACGCAGCCAATTGTGAGATATTCGCAACAGCCAACCAATTGAAATATTAATTCAGACTTCAGAGGTTCGTAGCCGCAGTCTTCTCACCCTCTTGGACAAGATTTTGGTAGGTTGGAACGTTGACTGATATCATACAAGATTACAGGGGTTGACGAAACTGCACTCTTGTTGCCAGGACACGAAGCTTCTTACAAGAGAACAAAATAGTGACAAGAGGAACATTATTCTTATAACTAACTAATATAACTTTGTTCATAGCAAAAACTAATGTTCAGACACGTGCTTTCCCAATGAAAGTGCCAGTGGAATGTTATTTTGTCAACAAAATACGGTGCTCGTAGTGAGATGCAGTGGAAGAAAATCAAACCGGTAAACTGAGGACGCGTCTGGAAACTGGAATTCGGCAAACACATCACTGATTTGATCATTAGATAAGTCGATATTATATTCCATAATTCTGACCTTTGTATCAATTGAGCTACCAAGTAAAAACAAATTAACTTCTTCATTTGAGCACGTTGTGAAATTTGCTGATTCAGAGAGGCCAATTTCTTATGCCATAATTCTGATTCTGACAATAATATATGAGCTACCAACCAAACAAACAGCAAGCGTCAATGCAGGACTTCATTAACAAGCTAATCGAAGGATCAGCTCCTCCATTGACTGACTCATAGAGCAAAGTCATGCTTGCATATGATTTCCTCTTCCTATTCAGTATGTGCATGTGTTCATTTGGTAATCATTTATAATTTCCCCCCATTATCCCCATCTCAAAAGCCCATGTATCTACCAAACCATTTGTCATTCAGCTCAACCACAAAAGTCTCAACGATGAACTTGAATAGGTCTTTTAAGTTGGAACCTTCAGAAAGAGTACATATATATAAATTATTCCCAGTAGAATTAAGCACGTTGCAGAATACAAATGTCCTCGATCAACGCACAAGACTAGTGTGCACCTTAGCCGTAAGTGGCTGCAGCTCAGTGTCATCTCGGACTTACCATTTTTAGAAGAATAAAAATATTCCAGCATGTGGGCTTTGACATATAATAAATGGTGGCGTACAAAACAAGGACCACTGATACCCTCTTGCCAGTTATAGGTGATCGCAGTACAATTAGGAGTATGGTTATCATTTGACATGTGCATTTAGGAAATCCCTTGTGCCATCATTCGACAACCCCTTCCACACAAAGAAAGTGAAGGGGATGATGCAAAGATTGTGTCCCCCATAAAGTATTCCATGCAAGAACGAAGGCAGCCCTTTGATATTGCCTTAACAATCACAGCTCCTTTTTCTGATCTCACTCTGCTAGCTCAAAGATAACAACACATCTATCTGTATGAAAAAATATTTACTAACCAGAGGATTACCAAGTCACGGACCGTGTATTACCGAGTATTATCAGCGGGCTCTGTTCGCTTGAGCTTATCAGCCAAAATAAGCCCTACTTTTTAGCCATAGAACATTGCTTTTCTCTCATAACAAATCAGCCGTAGCCACATGCACAAATAAGACCAGCCAAATAGAGCCTATAAAAATGGAACTCTGAACTGCAATAATTTTGTATCTGAATTCAGAAGTACACTGCACTTCACTACATGCATGGCTGAGACAAGGAGATTGGACGTTTGGAAGTTGGAACAACCCTATTCTTGCCTTGGAATCCACTGATGCGTCGTTTCTTGATGTTCTCCTTTTGTGCCTTCAGTTCTGACTATCAACCATGGTTTCCTTACTTTTTTGTCCAATCAGTTCCGATCAACCACTGCTCCAACCGGAGACAATAGTTCCCTGCAAAGTCTCTTTCATCACACCTCTTAAGATTGTGCTTTCCTATGTAACATCTCGAATATATATCATGTGACACTATGCTCTATATTGAATCGTCTAATTCAGTTGAGAACACGGTTGGTGTGACCTTGACCTTGAATAACTAGTAGTATTACTTTAAAGTTCCAGGGATCATCTACCAAACATACAAGATAAAACTCGGTAAGCAGTAGATGCTAATGAATGTAAACGTACAAGATAAACTCATTAAGAAGTGGTCAAATAATTCAGAGACCCGTAGCCGAAGTCTTCTAAATCTTTAATCAGGCCAAGATGTTGGTAGGTTGCCAGCACACAAAGCTTCAGAACAAAAAAAAACACATGAGAGCATTGTTATGGTGCCCATGCTATAAACTAAAATGATTATATATCCACTTCCTCGAAGACAATGGAGCGTTTTGTCAATAGACAGCTGCATCAGGTTTAAGGAAATCAAACTGTCAATCTAAGAACATTCTGAAATTTGGAAAACACATCATTCTTTTTTCGTTTTTTACAAATTTAAAACACATCAGTGATTCAGAGAAGCCAATTTCAAGCTGCAATTCAGACCTGTTAGGCCTGGATCAGCTGAGGTACCAAAAAATTTCAAACTGTTAACTTGAGCATGCTCTATGATTCAGCAGAAACATCAGTGGTTTCATCATCAGATAGGCCAATTGCATATTCCATAATTCACCCTCGTAACAGCTGAGCTACCAACCAACTAAACAGTACATGCCAATTTAATACTTCAAGAAGAGACAGTAAAAAGATTAGCTTAACTATGGACTGAGTTTTGGACCAAGAGGTTGCATATGATTTGTTTGTCAGTTTGTGTATTGACCAGCATTTTTAAACGCCCATTCTGCCGATCTCAAATGCCCATATCTTTACCAAATCATTTCGCATCCAGCCCTGAAACTCTAGTTTGAATTCTGAACTTAAACTAGCCTTTCAAAAACTTCAGAAACTAAGCAGACATTACTTGTCACAGTAGGCATATATTTTTCCAGTAGAATTAAGATCATTGCATATATACTTTGTCACACTAAGGGTTCAAGTTCCACTTGGGTCATTGGGTGGACCCAAAGTTTGTTAAGATTAACTAGAATGGCATGCCATGTAATTAATTTAGGAGGGGGTGCTAAACTAGTTGACCAAAAAAAAACCTCATCGGGTACCCACTACCATCTCTATTAAGCACACATGATTAACATGGGTGTCCTCAATCAACACACGTGAATAATGTGTGATAGGGAATAGAGAGATTAGGCAAAATACCTCACTGCCTTTAGGGTTGGAATACTAACAGATATATGTATATATACGTCTAACAGTGTGCACCTTAGCATCAGTATCAGAAAGAATTTCCAGACAGCTGAACAGTTGGTCTTGCAATTATGCGTTTTCCCAGATATTTTTTATATCAATGGTGGCATAAAACAAACTATGAAATGGAAACAAGCACAACTGAACCATCGGTCAGGTCAGGTAACGGCGGTATGCCTAAGGGTGTGATTAGCATTTTACCATGAACCATTGGGCAGCCCTTGAGGCGCTTTCAAGTTTGAAAAAGGACTGGTCCAAAAATTGTGTTGCTCCATAAAGTAAGCAGACATGCAGGAAGGCAACCATTTGACATCTCCAAACAATCACAGTTCCTTTTGCTTATTCACTTTTCCAGCTCAAAGGCAAGTAGCAAACACATCTACCATCAGAAAAAATTATGTGTGAAATGGATAATTACCAAGTTGAGCGGGTCTTGCTGTGGGAGAACTGTCTCCATTACAAAAGCATGGGTTTACACCATGGTTGGTCATTGACAGTTACATATAATATGAAGTGTGTGTATCCATTTTCTGAACTCCAGTGAAGCTTCAGACTAAAAAATGCTGTAAAATTGTATCTGAAACACTTTGCTTTATGGAAGGGGCAGACGATTTGACAGTTGGAAGTTGGAACAACCTAGTACTTGCCTTAGAATTTTTTTGTGCCTTCGGCTGTGACTACCAAGGGTAGTCTTCCTCACCTTTTTTTTCTGTAAGTCTTGATCAGCCATAAAATTCTCTTAACTGGAGAGATTAGTTCACTACAATGTCTCAAAAGGTTTTCCTTATTGCGCCACTTCAGTATGTGCTGTCCTATTTAACATCTCGATCACCAGAACTTGATTTGCTTCTGTTCATTAACACAACAGGATCACAGGAATTTTAGCTGAAACTTCTGTTCCGTTCAGATTCTAATTTACATGCTCAAAGAATATGTGCCCTTGCATATCACAAAGATTCCAAATAATTCTAGGAAAAACTAGATCGGTTTGCAATAATCAGTGACATATAGGAAACATCAGAGTCCTCTGTTCTTTTTTTCTTCTCAAACATGCAGGAGAGCTACGTATATTTGAAGTAAAGATAGAAGAAACACCAGCCCTTACAAGCAACCAGCCTCACTGTCCTATGAGAAGCAGAAGGGTTACGGTACAGTATGTGACAAAACACAATCATCAGGGAAATAATCAGGCATTTGCTCAGTTACTACCCAATAATGTTAGCATCTTTTCCACATGGTCTAATCTGAACATAGGTCAGCACCATGTTCAAAACAAATTGTACGATGAGATGGACCACTTGTTTGGTATCTTATATTGTTGGCACACTGGCATCTTCATACTGTCATCATGTTCACATTTTGGCAGTGGAGAGCCATTGAATACTTGCTACTGAAGTCCAAAAAGTCTGCTTTCATTTTTACTCAAAGAACTCGACAAGTTTACTCACCAACCCACTGCTACAATTTCACAAAATCCAATGACGTGGCATGCTTGATGCAGGAACAGTGGATGCAACCCAAAGTACCTAGTGACCTCATCACCAAAACAAGACAGCAGCAGTTCTCTCCTGATAACCTCTGAAAATTGCAGTTGAAGCCATACAAGTTGGCTGGACTGTAGCAAAGGTCCCATCAAACTTGCATGTCCCTCAAACCTCAGTGCATGGTCTGTTCATAAGATGTATTTTGGGAGCAATACAGTGAGTTCTTGAACCAAGTTTCCCCAAGTCATAACAGGCAGGTTGAGTTCAACTAAATTCCCATAAGTTGACACAGCTTATCATACTTCGCATTTAGCAATACAGTGTAACCAGCATCTGCAATTGGTCAGCATATCTTTTTTCCTGAAGTGTTATCCAAAAATGCAAATATCATCAAGCAATAAGCAGGGACACCAAAGCTTCCTGTTGTATTTGAAAATTGCAGCTCAGGTTAACGTCTCTAGACCTGAGGCAAAACAAGTGAAACATTCAAGTTGTTGAATCTGGAACCAACTGTTGGAAGGACGAAATAAAAAAATTAGTACTAAGTTTATTCATACCAGATCACTAAGCAAAATGAGAATTATGTGCAAAGGCCAATGCTTATAGCCATCACACAAAAAAGATTATGTGAGATGTTATCAGCAGGTACTAACGTGCATGAAATAAAAAAAAAAGCATAAAGTAAAAGACCACCAAACTTGTTCAAACAAGTTGCTAAGCATACTTATCCGGAGTGAACATTTAGACTACAGATCATTATCATCTTAGTGTTCAACAACATAAAAAGGATAATCATCAACAACACTTTTTGTGTTTTATTAGGATCTTAATTGAAAATGAATTGTTTCTGATATGGTCTTGCATTTTGCAAACGATATCATTAGCAATTCATAAACATGTACAACTGGATTTTTTTTTCAGGATAACCGAATGGAAAAAAAATAACTAGTTACTTCATTCGATGGGCAGGATGATCTTCAGCTAATGAGGCAGAACATCACGCATTGGTCCAGAAGCAATCAGCTTCCCGTTTCTTTTGTTGGAACTATTATTTATTAGTCTCTTCATATCTACATACACTTAGTTATAGGCACAAAACACGAATCTAACTTTTGCCAAGTAGGATAGCTGAATGTGCCGCAAGGCAGTGGCGGAGCTTGAAGAAAAATGTAGGAGGGGCCAATTTTCTGAACTGAACTGGATAGACAGATAACCTTCTTTTTCTTCTCCATGAACCAACATTTCATCTGTCGAATGGATGGAAGTAGCTGGCAGCACATTAGGTCCCCTAATTAGATTCAATCACTGCATTGTGCAGAACCTCCTACATAGTCTGATTGTCTGTGACTGGGGCTGCGACGGCCGGAGAGAACAAAGAGCAAAGGGCCACGAACTACGGAGACCATGGCCCTAGCGAGTGGTGACAACAAGTCACCCGTTAGAACGGTGAGGACACCATGCATCGCCGCCACTGCACGGTGTGTGCTGAGCTGATGACCGTAGCTTGTTTCCGTTGATGGTTTTCCTTATCTGCTAACTTGCTAACTTCAACTGTCATGGTCAGAGGGGGGGCACTATGGCCCCTACATGGCTCCGACAGTACCGCAAGGGAGGGCCTAACCTTGTGAAAATCTCTCAACCCTCCCCTTGTAATGGGCTCCTAACTAGAGCACGCAGTTGTCTTACGCGGGAACAGCAACGCACACCGCACTGGCATTACAACAAACACCTAGACCGCGTGTGCATAGCCCTCGATACCCGACACACTCTAGTAGCTACGGCCTCACTAGCTCAACCGGCCGAGCACGACGAGAGGGTAAGGCGCGAGCACACGTCTAGTGTTCCGTACCTTGGCGCTGTGCTGGTCGTGCTCGACGGTGTGGGAGAACAGCCCTTTGCGCCGGAGGCTGGAGCCGTGGCCACTGCGCGAACCAAGCCGAAAGAGAGCCTAGACCAGCGGAGACTGTGTGTATGTCATTATAAAAGTTTATAATTATCTATAAGCCATTAAAAAGTTCAGATAGTTATAGGTGCTCTTGCTTTAAACTTATTTACTCTACATGCTATTCCGTGCATTTTAAGTGTGCACGTTGCCAAACTTTGAGTATAAAAAATCTAAAATATCCTCAAGTCTAAATATGTAATTAGTTTTTTAAGCACTTACCGATTTCAAATGCTCAAAACTAGAAAGTTGTACTGAATTATCCCTATTTGTAAGAATGTCAATACTTAATATCCCTTTTAGAAGGTAAAAACACTCTCCGTTTTGAAATACATTGTATTATAACTTCGAAATTTGTACTAAATTATAATATATTCTATATGGTGCCTTGTGTTTGATTTCAGTAAATTTTGTTAAGAACACCATATTTTGAGGAGAAAGGAGTAACTTTTGAATTAGATTGATTTAATACTTCATCTATTCCAAATTGTAAGTCATTCCAAGAATCTTGAAGAGTCAAAGTATTTTAAGTTTGACCAAAGATTATAGAGAGAAATATAAATATTTATGACATCAAATAGGTAAAGTATACAAATATAACTAATAAGGAATATAATGATACTTAGTTGGTATCAAATATGTTATTATCATATTATATAAATTTGGTCAAACTTTATAAACTTTGACTCTCCAAGATTCTTGGAATGACTTATAATTTGGGATAGAGAGAGTACATGGGTATATATACAGCGACATTTGAGTATTTCGGTATTTCCTGTCTTAAATTTTTTTAAATGTTTGCAGGACGGAGGAAGTAGATAGAATGTAAACTTCGAATAATCATGTGTGTTATTACTAGTACTAGATATATGAGGAGAAGCTCGATTGCAAGTCTCCCCTTACAAGGCGCGGCAGCGCCCAGGCAGGAGAGCTGGGCCACGTCACCACATAGTTTTCGGCCGTCCGATCACCTCCGCGGACGGCTAGGATCGCCCCCCACGCCGTCGACTATTTTTCAAAAAGACCCTCCTCTTTAGCTGAAATCAACCCGCGGTCCCGCTAGTCTTTTATGAACAGTAATCGTCCTATGCGTTTTTTCTTATAGGCCCCTGTATTCTGGAAATACTTCGCGCGACGAAGAAGAAATTCTGGTTTCATGGCTTTTTAACGATTACCCGCCCGCCCGACGTTTTTGCGGAAAACACCCCCGCCCTCTGCCTGCGTTAGGCGGCTGACCCGGGTGCGTCTCCCCTTCCTCTCTCCGTCTCTCCCCTTCCCATGTCTCTCCCTCGCTCCTCGTCCCCGCCGCCGCAGCTCCCAGCCCCAAGTCGATGCGGCGGCGCCCGCAGCCACGGCGCGCCCGGCACCGCCGGTGGCAGTGGCCCACCCCACTCTCCTGCGTGGCCTCCTACAGTCGTCAAATGGGGCCACACCGTGGCGGCGCGGTGCGGGATGGTGGCACTGCCACCCCTCCTCTCTCCCTCTCCCTCTCCCTCCCGATGTGGCGGCGCTGCGCCTAGCCTCGATTCGTTCCTTCCCCGTCACCCCTGGCGCGGGAGGCCCACCGCAGAGGCGTCCCTTTCCCTCCGTCCCCAGCGCGGGCGGGTCCCTGCGGCGTGCGGATGGCGCGTGCGGCGTCCTGCAGCCCGAAGTGGGCGCCCCCCTGCGGCGCGCCGTATCACGCTCAGCACGGGCGGCGGCGGCTCGACTTGGAGACCGGATCTGGAGGTACCTCACCCTCTTCTCCTCTTGCTCCGTCTCATGACCCCTCACCCAGATCCGTCCTCCTCTCATGCTCCTTACCCAAGTCCTCTCTCCCTCCATCTTCCCCTTTGCGCAGTGCACATAGTGCACTACAGCTGAGGCAGAGGCGTGACCAACGAGCAATCTACAACGGGGAACACGAGGTACCTGAAATTTTAGATGCAGTTCTTCGTTCTTTGTAATCACTAATTAGCATTTGTTTACCTGCCCACTGCAGATTTTAGCATTTGGTTAGGTATTCAGTGGGTACACTATATCCTAACATTGCTTCTGATTTTTTGAGACGACCTGGGATATCTTGGGCCTGCAACTTTAATTTTTATGGGTCCTATGAGTACATTAGATATTTCTAGAGACTGAAAAATGTAGCTGTTTTGAAATGAATATTTATGTGAACAACTACGGAGGATTGGGCCCCTCATCCCGGCGGCATCTGTTCTTTGGTAATCTACATTGGTTTTCTAGGTGTTAATTACAGAGGCTACAGAGAGAAGGAAGCAGGAGAACGTTTCAGCTTATATTTACCATGCTTTGTATTTTGTTAGCGTCTACAAGATTACCTTGTGTTCTTTGTTAATTGACCTTGGTTAAGTAGGTGTAAGTTAGTTAATCTCAATCTTTTTCCCACTTGCCACACTATTGTTTCTGCTCTTTGCTGATTAGATTGGGCTTACTACGTGTTGGAATTAGCTTCCACCTTTTGGTTTCTCTTTCACATAATTGAATTAGCTTCCACCTTCTGGTTTCTCTTTCACAGTATTTTTCTACGCTTGTCTTGTTTTGGGTGTGCCGCTGGCTACCTTTCTAATATATGTACCCAATTACCAGATTGGTTTAGCGTTTGGTTCGTTAATTTTGTTTACACATTTCCATTCCTACATAGTACTGCCTTGCTTTTATTACATACATGCATTTTTTTTGGTCCACTACAATTTTGACTCTACTGTCGTTTGTGCTGATTTGTTGTATTTATGCTTTTTAGTTACACCAGCTCCTGTTGAGTCTATGTTCAGCCTGATTGATCTCAGCTGTGCACCGTTTCATAGTGTCCCTATCATCACACAGGAAAATTTGTTTGCTTCAAGTAATTTGCCTATGCTTTAGCCAATATTTCTCCATTTTTGGAATACCTTTGGTTCTCCTAATTTGGTGTCTTTGTTTTTTTAGTCCCGCTACCTCCTGCTACATCTGTGTTCTGTGAAGTTGGTCTCAAAGGAATTATACTGATTTCGGAAGATTATTCTATGTGCTAAGCTTCATAGTATCTTACTCATTACACAGGATTCTCTATTTTCGTTGCTCCTCAGTAAACTGGCTATACTCTACCCTCTCTTTTTGTTTGAGTTTCCTACATTCCCTGTTGCCTATCGGATAAGTCTAGAACGTTGTAACTTATATTTTTAGATACATGCTTATGGGGTAGTCTTATCTTTGTGCTGAAAATGTTTTCTTTTTAAGGCTGTTTACTATGTGTTCCTATTTTATGTCTTCGTTGCTTTAGAACCAAGTTGTCTTTAAAAATATTATTTATTAAAGAACAGAAGGAAAAGAAATAGTCGTAATAATTACATGCACATACAGTTATAGGGAATCACTAATTATTATCCTGATATCTAAAGCACAAACTCTTCAAACGAGGCATGTTTACCTTCCTTTTTATTCATGCCCAGATCTGAGGTCACAAACAGTTCATGAAGTCTATTAAAGACTGGTTGCCAGCATGTGGTGGTTGAGTGTTCTGTGTCTTATTTCTTATATCTATTGCATAGGGTTCTGCTAATAAGTCATATGGCCGCTTCTCAGATATTCAACCAAATAAATCAAATTGGAGAAATTTTGATATTTGACATCGAATTCGTCTGCCTCGCAATATATTTAACATTCAATTCGTCTGCCTTTCGATATTTGACACTGAAACTGCGAATTGTTTCGATTCAAGGGATTTCAACCATTTTCTCTTCTTTTCCTTTACCTTTAATCTTTTCAGCTCTCCCCATCCACCTAAAATGGCCAAACTACCCCTTGCTCATTAGAGGAGAAGAGTTGTGCACCACCGGACACGCCACCTCCGCCTAGAGAGCACGCACGCACGCACAGGAGGACAGCCGGCAGTCTTGCACGTCGACGGGAGTCTTGCACGCCGGGAGAGCGCCGCAACCCAACCCATCCCGCGTCTACGTGTTATTGGCCGCTTCCTTCCGTTCCTGCTGAACGCCACCATCCAGAACGCCGGCAGTTTCCTAGACGGTGCAGGTGCGGGTTGCAGCTAGCGTGCAGGCTGCCATGGGTCGAGTTCACCCGTGCCATGGCCGGAGCCAAGCTCGCCCGACGGGTCCCGTGCCGCAGAAGCACTGCAGAGGAGCCGCCCGAGGCGACACACCGCCAAGAAGCAGGAGCCCGCCCGCAAACGCATCGCCTCGCCGACGACGCCGCACTTGCGCGCAGACCGCCGCTCCACCTCCGGTCGGCCTCCTCCGCCATCAACACGCTCAACTTTGGTTGTCCGGCACCAAGGTCTTCATGACAGCAACCCGTCTGGAGACAGAGCGACAGAGGGGCGGAGGGGGCTCGCCTCCGGCGGCGTGGCGGCGTAGGAGCAGCATAGGGTGCGGACGGGCGGGCGCTCGTCCGTGTCGCGCCGAGCTCGCGACTCGCGATGGGGCCAGGGGTAGTTAGTCCTTTAGGCACGGGAAGAGATGAAAAAAATAAATGAAATAAAAAAGACTGAAATCATGGAAATCCCTTGAATCGAAACAATTCGTAGCTTAAGTGTCAAATATCGAAAGGCAGACGAATTGAATGTCAAATATTACGAGGCAGACGAATTCGATGTCAAATATCAAAATTTCTCATCAAATTGTGTCCCTCTTAAATTCCATAGTTTCTAACATCCTAATTTTATCATCAGTGGCTGTCTTGGATGCAAGGGACCACAATACTGCTTCTATTTGTTCCAACAAAGTGTATTTGATAAGCTGATGCATTCTACTGTGCCTGAGACCAAGTGGCATAATTTCTCAAATGTTGTTCTGCAAACCAAAACTCTTGGAATTGATGGCAACGTAGGTTTTTATTTTATCGCCAAACCATCAAGGTAATTTTTAAGGCCTCCTTCTATGTAAAGGAAAATGTTCAGGATCATTTTAGCTCTGTGTGCTTATGTGCTTGAATTTATACTGGAGTATTTACTATGACCAGTAAAATTCAGGGTCATTGACAATAGAAGGCAGTTTATGTTATTGTATTTTGATGTATTCCATTGCTTAACGCATGTACCCCAACTTTAGCTTTATAGGTAAGGAAAACACCTTACCTATACTTCTTTATGAAACTTATGATCTACATTCCTGCACTGCTAACACCTAATACAAACAAACAAGTTGGAGTTTACCTAGAGGCTTCTCAGCAAATATAAGCTAGATAGCTTGTTCATGTATATCAGTGCTGTGTTTTTGCTTATTGAAAAAGCATAGGGTGTTAGCCACGTTCCGAGCCTCGGTCCTCTGTTTGTTCCCACAAAGTGTATTTGATAAACTGATGCATTATACTGTGCCGAAGGTAGGACCTTGCATTACTGAATATCCAATAATGCTCACCTCCGTCCTTGCAAATTGTTGCTAGCTAATTGTTGCTTTCTTCTGTGTTCTTTTCAGTTTGGCGCCAAACTTGAGCACACTAATCTTCTGTTTTTCAAGGCGTGCTATATGACGCTAATGCTTACAAATAAAAAAAGGTCTTCCACAAATGTGCCATGAGGCATCATCAAGGCAGCTGTGAATGATGAAAATTTTCTTCAGATATGAACTATCCCCAAATCATACCTTTTTGGTTCGCATATATTAATTTTTGTACATGTCGTCTGGTTACTATTTGGACAATATTTGAGGCACCTTTTGTCAGTATATGTTTGTTGTCACTCCTTTCTGCGTGTGCTAACTGCTTTCTGCGTGTGCTAACTGTATGGTCTTGTTCCCTTTTGTATTAGGATCTTCAAGAATCAGGACACTGAGGCTAATAGACTAGAGGTATGTGCTGACACCTGAAGTTCTTGCAGTGTATGTTATCAACTACATGTTCAGCTTACCCCACTGCAAGAGATCAAATTATGCCATCCCATTTATTTCTAAGGCTATCTCTTCATTCCCTTCTTTTACAGATTATTTTTTTATTGTCCAGCTGCGTCATCATCGTTGTGCCGTCTGAAAGGTCCTATGCGATGACTAGGGGGGGGGGGGTGAATAGCCTAATTTAAAATTCTACAAGGAAACCTCAACAACAATGTTAGATAACTAAGAAGCAAAGCGAGTTTTGCACTAGCCTAATGGGTGATGCGAAGCCACCTATCCACAAGTGCTATCCTAAGAGCTCTAGGTCACTCAAAGCCTACTCAATTCTAGTAGCCCTTTAGGCACAACCTAATATACTAGAACAAGTATTAATAAGGTAATGCAAAGATGGAAAGAGAGATTATACCGCCGAGGAGTTGTAGGGGATGAACCAATCAAGTGAATACCAATGAGATCACACAACCACAAGAGACGATGATTGACACTTGATTTTCTTCCGAGGTTCACTAGTTTGCCAACTAGCTAGTCCCCGTTGTGGCAAGACACTCACTTGGAGGTTCGCGCGCTAATTGGCATCACACGCCAAACCCGTCACCGGGTGCCGCACAACCAACACAAGATGAGGCTATTGAAACGCCACGAGCAATCCACTAGAGTTACCTTTGCGATCTCCCGCGGGGAAGACACAAGAACCCCTCACAATCAACTTGTAGTCGACGAAGCACAATCACCAAGCTTCTCGATCTACCACCGCTGTTTCAAACCGTCTAGGTGATGGCAATTACCAAGAGCAACAAGAAATCCGCAGCGAGAACGTCTCCCAAGTGCCACTAGATGCAAGTTATATGCGAAATGCACTTAGATCACTCAATCTCTTTTGGGTTTTCACTAACCAAGCATGAAGATGAGTGGGAGAGAGTTTGCTCAGCTCAAAGGAGTCTCAAGATGTTCAAATGTGCGAGAGAGATCCTCCAAAGCCGGCCACCACATATTTATAACTCCCCTCAAAGTCTTCTAGCCGTTACCCTGTTAAGTTGGCGACGGACGTTCTGTCGCCAGCGTCCGACGCACTGTCAGAACTAGCCGTTGGGCTGATGCACGGGCGACAGACGCTCCGTCGCCAGCGTCCATCCTCCAGCGTCCGGCGCCTGTCTTCAAACTGCTCGCTTGCATAGCTCTTTGGAAGCCCGACGGATGCTCCAAAGTTTCGCGACGGACGATGCACCTCAGCGTCCGAAGCAAACTCGTTGCTCTCGGATTTCTGGAAAATTCCAAGGAAATGTTTCCGGACGCTCCGTTGCCGATCCGACGGACAGCGTCCGTCGCTCCTGGTTCTTCTCTGGACCTTCTGTGTGGTCGACGAACGCGACGTCATGGTGAAGCCAGCGTCTGGCGCCATCATCCGGCGCGTCGGACAGCGTCTGACGCCCAGAACTGGAGCGTCCGACGCCTTCTGACTTGTCCAAAATCACTTCTTTTTTCACCTTTGCTCCATTGTGCCAAGTACTAAGTTTCCACCTTAGTGAGCAGACTTGTCATGTTCCACTTGTCATTTAGCATGGTGTATGTCACCAGGCCCTAAATGCGCATGCAATATAGATAACACCTAGTGGCACTCGACAAACCGCAATCACT
The DNA here is from genome assembly GCA_022036555.1 of Microstegium vimineum. NCBI lineage: Eukaryota > Viridiplantae > Streptophyta > Magnoliopsida > Poales > Poaceae > Microstegium > Microstegium vimineum. The sequence continues at coordinate 13,134,974 of CM039120.1, forward strand.
TTTGCATTTCTCCTCTTAATAGTACGGTTGTCTAACCTAAATGTGATCACACTCACTTGGTGTCTTGACCATCAAAAAGAGAATCCCTAGCAAATTCCTTTGCCTTGAATAGCTTAAGGTCTTTCCATTCTCCTTCGAGTGTGAGCTTTGACTTTGCATCATCCTAGCCTTCTCTTGCTCCATCACTTATCACCATCTTCCATAGGTGTATTATACCTACTCAATCACTTAGAGATAGGTTAGTACTTAGGCTTCATCAATTACCAAAACCACCATAGAGTCTTCAATCTCCCCTTTTTTGGTAATTGATGACAACCCGATATAAATGATATGAAATATGATTTTGAATTCACAATGGGTTTGAAAGTGTTTTACTCCCCCTACATATGTGCACTACTTATGATTATAAGTCAAAGTTTTGCACATATGCTTAGATAGACTTTTTGGAAGGGGTAAACCATTTGCAAACTATGACATGATGCTAAGGTATAAGAAATGGACCTTTGAAGCGTGATACCATTCGAAGTGCGCCAATCATACCTTCTTTAGCAACATGATTAGCTCGATACCAATTGGATATACAAAAGATATTCTAAGGATCTAGCTAACTTCTATACATGCTAGTGATCAATTCATCAATCATCATATGTGTGAATGCACATCCAAATGCAACAACTTGTTCATAGGCTTGCTCCCCTTACTTGTGTGCTCAAATTTTAATTTTTCACTTTTCAAAATCCTATTTTCTCCCCTTTTTCCTTTTCTTCCCCGATTCATATTTAGATCATTTTATCACAATTTCTCCCCCTTTGTCACACATTACCACAAAGGAAACCACTTGTAGTAACATGTATCACTTGAGGATACTTAGGAAGATTTATTGATCAAGTCAATTTAGAAAGAGAGTGGGGTGAATATACTTTATAGATCAATATAGATTACTTGTCCTATATACTTAACACGGTTTAAACCATGGACAAGCTTCTTCACATACCTTGCAATGGTTATCTTGGCCATGTTGGTTAAGTACAAGAATAAGCATTCTAGACTAAACATGTGAGGTTGCAAGCTTATCAACATGTCATATGCCACCACTAGATCAAAGAACTCATAGAAGCTATAGTGGTACCATATGTCCATAGAAATCATTTAATTTTCATGCATGAGCCTAATTTAATGAGAGAAGATGCCTATATGCTCTACACAAGTCTAGCAAAAAAAATGAATGCATATGTCAATCATTTGTACCTTGCTATGTTGGAGTAGAGGCATGTCATAAGTGGGGTGCATCAACTCATGTTGGAGAAGTCCAAGATATTCAACTCATTCCTCAACTTGCAAAACCTCTTCTCATCAAGTGGCTTGGTGAATATGTCGGCTAATTGATCATCGGTGCCCACATTGTCAATGAAAATGTCACCCTTTTGTTGATGATCTCTTATGAAATGGTGTCTCACATCTATATGCTTGGTTCTAGAGTGTTGGATGAGATTGCTTGTAAGCTTCACTGCACTTTCATTGTCACATAGCAAGGGAACCTTCTTGAATTTGATTCCATAATCATTCAAGGTGGCCTTCATCCATAATAGTTGTGCACAACAACTCCCCGCACTTATATATTCGGCTTCGGCGGTAGAGAGTGTCACACTATTTTGCTTCTTGGATGACCATGAGACTAGTGATCTTTCCAATAATTCACATGTTCCACTATTGCTCTTCCTATCAATCTTGCATCCCGCATAATCGAAGTCCGAATATCCAATAAGCTCAAATCTTGACCTCTTGGGAAATCATAATCCAACATCTTGTGTATGCTTTAGATATCTTAATATTCTCTTTGTGGCTTTCAAATGACTCTCTAGGAGATGCTTGAAATCTTGCGCACATGCATACACTAAACATGACATCCGGTCTTGATGCGGTTGATGGATAAGTCTCTGTCTTGGGGGGGGGCTGCAACACATGGTGTTGTTGCTGCCTGTTCAGGACAACAGCTGCCTCTCAAGGACAGCATCAAGAACATCACCCTTGACTGGGTTGTTAGCATCTTTAGGATAGCATCTTGACTGGGCTGTTAGCATCTTTAGGAGCATCTATAGGACAGCATCTTGACTGGGTTGTTAGCATCTTTAGGACAGCATCTTGACTAGTATCTAGACTAGCATCTAGGACACCACCTAGGTTGTGCTTGGCTGGTTAGCAGCCCTATATATTTGTATCTCCAACCCTTCAGGTTGGTATGGCAGTATGGTGTGAGAAAAAATAAATAAAATTTGCCCCAACTCCCAATTGTCATCCTCTCCTTAAGAGTTCAACTCCTACTGATTCTTAGAGTTCGAGTTCAGCGGCTAACAAGTGGTATCAGAGCCGCAATTTCCTGTAGCCTGAGCATCTCCTGTTCAACTCCTTCTCCAGCCTCACTCCCAACCTTGCAGCAGCCACAGCTAGGAGGAGCAGCAGCTCCGGTTGCCTCTGTTCAAGCTTCCCCCTCTGTTCAGACAAACAACAGCTCGTCAAAAGCTGTTCCCTCTCCACGCAGCAGCCCCTCGCTGGTGTGCCATGTCCGCAGGACAGTCTCAACGCTCGGTCACCTCGAGCATGTAGCGTCGGCAGGCGGCCGAGCTCGCTGCGGCAGAGGAACACGAGCGAGCGGCCAAGGAGACTGTTGCTACGGCGGCAATAGCGTCGAGGCTGGCAACGGCAGAGCTGGCAGCAGCCAAAGCGGAGGCGGAAGCAGCGGCAGCAGCAGCTACAGCGCGTGCAGCAGTAGCAGAGGTCGAGGCTCTGCGCAGCAGCAACGACAGCTCCACCGCTGCCGACGACGGCGCTGATGCAGACCTTGAGTTGCTAGAAAGGGAGGCAGCGCGAGGACGAGCTGCGCAGTGGGCAGCTGCACACGCCCATGAGCGTGCTGGCAGCCCAGACAGGCGCGGGCGCGTCGGTGGCGCTCTTGGTCAAGGCAACCACGGCGGTGGCGCTCCTGGAGGAGGAGCGCACGACAGCGACATACAGGTCGACAGAGAGCGCGGCCTTCACAGGCGACGTGGCTCTCCCTCCCCGGTTCGGTATCGTGGTCACCACGAATACCAGGCTGTTGTCAGGGATTTCGCCCTCGGCGGCGGGTGGCCTACCCTCACCAAGACCAACTACGTCGAGTGGGCTGCGGTGATGAGGGTAAGGCTCCAAGTGCGGCACATGTGGGATGCAGTCCGGTACGGCGACGTTAACTACAACCAAGATCGACGGGCGCTGGATGCTCTCATTGTTGCAGTCCCGCCCGAGATTCTGTTTTCGCTTACCAGCAAGCGGACTGCCAAGGAGGCTTGGGATGCCATCGCTGCAGCACGCATTGGCAGCGACAGTGCTCGCAAGTCTACCTTGCAGGCACTACGCAAGGAGTGGGAGAACCTGGCCTTCAAGCTAGGTGAGGACGTCGATGACTTTGCTCTCCGTCTCAACACTGTTGCAGAAAATGGTGCAGTTCGGTGACGACACCTACGGCGAAGAGAGCTGTGGAGAAGCTTTTCCGCTGCGTCCCCGACAAGTATAAGCAGATGGCTCGCTCAATCGAGTCTCTACTGGACCTCTCCACGATGACAATTGAGGAGGCGTTGGGTTGCCGCAAGGTCGTTGACAACGATGAGCCACAGCGCTCCTCGGGACCCGTCACCATTGGCGGGAAGCTCCTCCTCACTCGGGAGCAGTGGGCTGCCGGCCAAGGTGACAGGAAGAAGGGGGAGCCTTCTTCCACGACGGACGGTCGCAAGCGCGGCAAGCCGCCCAGGCAGGGGCGCTAGGACGTGCCGAGGGCGACTACTGTGGAGGCGCCCAGGGCAGCGCCGCCGGCAAGCAAAAGCTGCCACGAGACAAACCTTGCTTCAACTGTGGCAAACTTGGTCATTGGACCAAGGAGTGCCGACAGCCACGACGCGCCCATGCCCACGTCACGCAAGTGGAGGAGGAGTAGCCGGCTTTGTTCATTGCTCATGCGAGCATAGAACTACCTCCAGCGGCACCAGTCGCAGCGACTCTCCTCCACCTTGACGAGCCAAAAGCACATGCCCTCCTCGGCGACAGTTCTGGCAACGACAAGACCGATGGGTGGTGCCTCGACACCGGCGCCACCCACCACATGACCGGACGACGGGAGTTCTTCTCCGAGCTTGACTCAGGCGCCCGAGGCACCGTCAAATTCGGGGACGCCTCCGCCGTGGAGATCAAAGGCGTTGGCTCCGTCGTCTTCGTCGCCAAGACTGGTGAGCACAGGCGTTGAGGAACTCCATCATCAGCTTGGGACAGCTGGATGAGAACGGATCGTGCGTGGAGATCGAGCACGGGGTGCTGCGCATCTGGGATCATCGACACCGACTCCTTGTCAAGGTCAACAGGAGCAACCGCCTCTACGTCCTTCACGCACAGGTGCCCCGCCTCTACGTCCTTCACGCACAGGTGGCGCAACCTCTCTGTCTTGCAGCCCGCCGCGACGACGATGCTTGGAGGTGGCACGAGCGCTTTGGGCACCTCAACTTTGAGGCCCTGAGGCAGCTCGGCAGCAAGGCGATGGTGTGGGGCATGCCGCACGTCGACCATGTGGAGCAGTTCTGCGACACCTGCGTCCTCACCAAGCGGCGGCGGCTCCCTTTCCCTCGCTAGGCGAGCTTCCGCGCCAAGGAGAAGCTGGAGCTTGTACACGGTGATCTCTGTGGCCTCGTGACACCGGCTACACCTGGAGGACGACGCTACTTCCTCCTCGTCGACGACATGTCCCGCTACATGTGGGCTGTCCTGCTCGACGTCAAGGCAGCCGCGGCGGACTCCATCAAGCGCCTTCAAGCTAATGCAGAGGCGGAGTGCGGACGCAAGCTTCGGGTTCTACGCACGGACAACGGCGACGAGTTCACGGTGGCCGAGTTCGCGGTGTACTGCGCCGATGAGGGGATCCATCGCCACTTCTCCGCGCCGTACACTCCGCAGCAGAACGGCGTTGTTGAGCGCCGCAACCAGATAGTGCCCTCAAGCAGAGAGGGATGCCGACGATCTACTGGGGTGAGGCGGTGATGACTGCTGTTCACTTGCTCAACTGCTCCCCCACCAAGGCCCTAGACGGCAAGACGCCATACGAGGCCTGGCACGGGCGCAAGCCCTCGGTGAGGCACCTTGGCGTCTTCGGCTGCCTGGCCTTCGTCAAGGAGCTCCACCGTCAGCAAGCTCGACGACTGGAGTACGCCAGGGGTCTTCATCGGTTACGCGGAGGGTGCCAAGGCCTACCGCGTCCTTGACCCTGTGACACAGCGAGTGCGCATCACGCGTGATGTCGCGTTCGACGAAGGGCGAAGCTGGACGTGGGGTAAGATGGTGGACGACGGCTCGACTCCGACGATCAGCGACTTCGTCGTCGACTACGTCCACTTCAAGGGAGCGGGGGGAGCTAGCAGCTCGTCTTCATCGAGCTCGTCTACACCACCACCTCGCTCGCCGCCACCACCTCCACCACCAGCTCCGGCAAGTCCACAGGCTCCGGCGAGTCCACTGCCAGCACCGCCGGCCACGCCTCGCTCTCCTACACCGGCACCTACCCCTTCAGGCTCGGCGCCAGCAGCTTTGGCCCACGACGAAGAGCACATGGTGGAGTTCGCCACTCCGCTGTCCAACGACGAGGATCGCATCGACGCCTACCACGGCGGCGAGCCTCTGCGTTACCGTACCATGGACAACCTCCTCGGCGAGCAGTCGGTCCCTGAACCGGCGCAGCGTAACTTCGAGGCGGAGCTACACCTCGCACAGGACGACGGCGAGCCTCGTTCCTTCGCCGTGGCATGGCGTGCCGCGATGCAGGAGGAGATGGACGTTGTCGAGCGGAACAAGACATGGGAGCTGGCCGACCTTCCGGCCGACCACCGCGCCATCTCTCTCAAGTGGGTCTTCAAGCTCAAGAAAGACGAGGCTGGAGAGGTGATCAAGCACAAGGCGCGTCTCGTAGCACGTGGCTTCGTCCAGCAGGAGGGAGTCGACTTCGACGACGCTTTCGCGCCTGTTGCACGGATGGACGCTCCTCTAGGGGGGACCCACTGCGTCCGGGGTCGGTGGCGAGGTGGGCCGACCTCGCTGCACTCCACGCTCCTCCTGGGGGTGCGCTGCATCCAGAGGCGGTGGCGGAGGCCACGCAGGCTCAAGTGGCCGCCATGGACCCTGCTGTCCTCCTAGGCGACCAACTAGAGGGTCGCAAGGAACAGGGCTCCGTGCAAGCCGATGCTGTCTTCCGTGCTGACTAGATGGAGCCGGAGGAGGGGGCTGCCCCTACAACACAAGACAAAGTCAAAGAACTACGCCGAAGCACTAGGAACGCTGCAACGGCGGATGTCCACATTCTACACAAGGCGAAGAGGCTGGCGGCAAAGAAAAATCTTGAATACCCAGGTACTTCTTTTACCACCTTTCCAGACTTGAAAATTATTTCAAACCTTGGTAGGGTAGGCATCAACCTAGGCTCCTCTGATGTTGTTATCCTAAAAAATATAGAGGTACATAGGCTAGTTCTGAGTGCTAATCAGAAGAAGGTTATCCCTAAATCTTTTTCCTCTACCTGCGAGAGTGAACTTGAACAGGAAGACCAACTTGAAGCAATTCTCAACCACGCTTGTGGAAATCTAATTGAGAATTCGCTTGACATGGAGAATGATCAAATCATAGATCTCTCTCCTGTCCCTCGAAAGAAAAAATATAATAATGCCACAAAGATTCGCAAGGGCAAACTTCCTAAGAAGCCAAAGACCCCATCTAAATTTATTCTCAAATGAAGGGAGTCTTCTGGAACAGCAGAGGTCTTGCAGACTTGGCTAAGCATAGGTTCCTGACAGAGTTGGTTAAGGAAGAGCAAATTAATTTTATCGCTCTTTCAGAAACAAGGAGGGATTCCTTCCCGGATCATGTTCTTAAAAATCTTTGTGGGGGACATGATTTTCTTTGGCACACCATGGCACCCCATGGCAGATCAGGGGGCATCCTCCTAGGTGTTGATATTGGAGGCCTTGGGGAGGGCGACTTTTATGTAAAATTCACCCTAAGATGCAAATCGAATGACTTCAAGTTTACCCTATACACAGTATATGGCCCTGGTCAAAATCAAAACAAGAGCGCTTTCCTAATGGAGCTCGCAAATACTTGTTCTAAAGAAACTCTCCCATATTTAATAGGGGGAGATTTCAATATAATGAGAACTCCAGAGGACAAGAGTTCAAGGGCTTTTGACCCAAAATGACTTAATCTTTTCAATGCGGTCATTTAGTCTCTGAACCTAAAGGAGATTGCAATGTCTGGTAGCCAATATACTTGGGTAGGACCAGGAGACAATCCGACTTTAGAAAAACTAGATAGGCTTCTTGTCAGCACCGAGTGGGAAAATCAGTTCCCTTTGTCGTCAGTCCAACCCAGAGACAGGAATATTTCTGACCATTCTCCCCTTGTGCTTAACACCGGAGCTTCGAATACAACGGACTCCTTAGTCAGCACAAGTCCCGAGGTCTGCTTCCGTGTGGTGGTGTTTGCACCTTGTTTAGATGAAAAATCTTTTGTAGCATTTTCGTTTGTATTAGACAATTATTATCCAATCAATCATAGAGTAATTATATTTAAAAAAATCGTCTCGTATAATTAATTATTTTTTATCTATACTTAATAATACATGCATTGAGACTAAATGTTCAATGTGATAAGGAATCTGGTAAAATTTTGGAATTTTGAATGCGTCCAAATAAGGCCTTGGTGTGCTCCCCCAAACACAAGCTGTCGCTGGAATAGAACGGGAAGGTTCACAATTGATTTGCCTACATACTCCATCCATTTCTCATCAAACCAGCTCTGCTAACAACTGAATGCCTGCCTGCTTACCCACAAGCATTCGTGTGTACTTCCTGTCTGACACTGACTTCCTAATGCCGCAGCGCCGTTTCCTTCAATCTTTCTAATTGGTCTCACACTCATCTTTCTACGAGTACAAATGTAACTATAATAAAACGGCATATCCATGACAATAATAATAAGTTACTATTATGAAGGAAGAGGAGGGACCAGTGGACCACCTGAGCAACAAAGTCTGATCCTTAGACAAACGATGATGCAATCAGCCGCTGATATTTCCCTGCCGCCGATATTTGGCGCGCCCCCACCCTAGAGACTACGCCAAAAAATCATACGGCAACCTTTGTTCCTGAGGTATTGGTGTTTCAACAGCTAAGTGCCCCAAAATCATCTTCACCTTTGTGTGTTGTGACGGCGACTCGTATGGCCGGGCGTGGTGCTTGGCCGCGCGACGTGGAGGCTACGCCGATGATGGAGCCTTCCACTCGCCGCCGCGTCAGCGACTCGAGGTTCTGCCACGCCGGCGACGAAGATATAGATACGGCCAGGCTCGGCCACGTGCATCCACCCATCTATCCGCAGACCGAAACGGCTCGCGTGAACGTCCCGGTTCCTTGTCAACCATGGAAACCTCGTTTCCGTTTCGTGGCTGCTCGGTACGGCAACCACTGACCGTTGCTTCCCTGGTTGCAGAGCCGTCCTTGGTCAGTTGCCATTTCAGCTTTTTTTTTTCTCTCCCCCTCCTTGTCGTTTGAAAAGTGAAAACGAAGGAGAGGTGTGTATCTTATTCTTTAGACATGTTTGGCAGATGACAAATAAATGTGATAATTTTTTTGTCAATCTCTAGTGTTTGAATTCTTTGGGAAAAATGACAAATGACACATACAAAGACAATTCTACCCCTAATAATTGGACTTTCATTCTCATGTCATGCATAGGAGGGACTAGGGAGAGATATGAGTGGGAGGATTTTCTATTTGCCACTCTAAAGTGACAAATGACAAATTTTTACTCTTTTACTATTTTTTGCCTTACATATTTGGATCATTTGTAAAAAAAAACAGTAATTCTTTTGCTCTTTTGCCAATTTACTAATTTGCCAAGGAGATCCAACATACCCATTTGTATTATTACCGTGTTTGGTTTTGTGTTGGGGACAGTGTATTTTCAGGAGTGATGAGTTCCCTCCTAGAGGTTTGGGGCTGCTATTGGCCTATGCAAGTGCTACGACGATTGTATTCATCAATCATGACTGATGGCTTCAATCCATCCATGATACAGACCAAACGGCTCGGCTTGATTAGCTTCGGTTCATCTTGGATCAGATGACCACGCCCTTCCTGCAAACCATACACACAGTACAGGCTTTACATATATAGTGGGTTTCTGGCATACAATACAACGTGCGCGACTTTGCCACGCTGCAACTCAACTTTAATTTGGATGTGTGTGATTTGAGCTCTGAAGATTATCATGGCGCGAAACCCTGTTCGTTTCTTGCGGAACAGTGGTCTGGAACTAATCTAGTCGGAATCCTTTGTACAATTTGTAGGGTTTTGCTGTGATACACCCAAATAACTGTGAGACGTTTATTTAATTAGATTGGATGGTCAAAATCATCTATTAGTTTCTAAGAGGTAATATATAAAATAAGGAAAGTTCTAGGTATAAAAATCTTTTTAAGATCTAATTGATGCCTATATGATCTATTAGATATAGTGAATCTTTTTATTTTTGTAAATTTAGATATAAGATAACTTAACTAGAATAAACTTACTATTTTTGAAGCACATGTATATACGCATGTGTATATATACGTGCAAACCAATAACGTACATGTGTGTATGTGCATGAAACTTTACATGTATAAATAAAATTTTTACTTTAGCTACATGTTTTATTACATGGACCTCTCAATTATATAATATAGTTTTAATCAAGTTAGTATGATGTACATATTCTATCATATAATGTGTTTGTGTGTAATATACTTCGGATCACTATATTTTTTGGTTCAATTAACACATTAGTTGTTATAGTTTAATATATGTTATATATAATTTTATTATTTGAGTCACTCAAAATGGTAAAAGGAAGAAAGGATACGACCATGAACATAAAAAAAGAGGGAGGTGCATGTTCGCTGCATGTCCATCCATGTCTCCTCGATCAAAGGGAAGGGATTTGAGAATATTTTTCTTTTTTCTAGATTAATTAATTAATTTAAAAATATAAAAAATCAATGGTTAAGATTTATTTGAGATATTACCTCATGAGAAGTAAAAGGAGTATTGTACCATTGCCCTAATTTGTATAAGACTGAATTACGGAAATGGTTCCGGGGCTCTGTTCCTGGTCAAACGAACAAGCTCTCAGTCTTATGATGAGAACAGAGCAGGAGGAACAAAATCGTATTGTACGTGACGGTGTAAAAGAAGAGGATCAGAGAACACAAGCACATGGCGGCAAGCATATAGGAGTAGAACAGAACGATGGAAAATTAAAAAAAAAATACATACACACACAACACCGGACACATGGTAATAAGCAGGTAATTAAACTCCTTCTCAGGTCTCATCTCATCATATATCATATATCATATATCATATATACAACACCAAGAAGAAGACAGGCAGGCGGATACAGAACAGAGCAGCTATATGCTACCACCACCAACCACACATAGACAGACATGGCGATGCTGCCTGCCATCACCGTCACCCTAGCGTCGTCTACTGAGAAGCTCTGATCCCATGTCTGTGCGCAGAAGCAGAGCATGGACAGGCTCCATGACTGATCACGCCGCTCGCTATGCCTAGGTATCTACAACCGGCCGGCCAGCCAAGAACTAACCGCGACGTACGGATGCTCGGACACATACAGCGGCTGCCGGCGAGACACCGCGCGCACTAGTCGATCACTCCCACACCGGGAGCGGGAGCGGGAGCGGGAGCTGGATGGCGCTCCCGGCACGGCGGAGCGGCGAGAGAGAGCGCGGGGCTCGCCAGGCAGCGGGCCTGGTCTCCAGCAGGCGCAAGAGGCTCTCCCTGGCCTCCTCTTCCTCCTTCTTGATCCGCCGCACCTGGCTGTGCACCAGCAGCCGCACCTCCACCTGCTCCGCTCCTTTTCCGGCAGCACCTTGCTCTTTGTCCTCCATCGGAGCAAACGCCGATCTTGCCATCAACACACACACACACACACGCACGCACGCAAGCGACCGACTAGATGATAGAGGCTATCGGTCGTAACACGGAAGCTACGAATGGCTCCGACTCTTGTTGGTGACTCGGTAGTCGCTATATATAGGCGCTGGAGCCTGGAGATGAGGGGGCCCAGAGGGGCTGCGAGGCTTGGGTTTGGCTTCTCCATGTTTTTGACACTAAAAGCGATGGTGACCGACGAGGAAACGCGCGGTGGCTTTCTAGCAGTCGTCCAAAACACTTGCCTTCCCGTCCTCTTGTCTTTTATTTTATTTATTTTTTCAACGTATTAAAGTTCCTGCCGGCTGCCATATAGTCTCATGGCTGTGCTCTACCTCTACTTGGTCCCATCGCATCCATTGATTTTTTATTGACGGTCATAAGCACTGAAATCTGCTTCAGCAGCAGCGGCGGCAATACTGTAATTTTTTGTAGACAAAACAAAACCAAACCAAAAAAAAAAGAAAAAAAAAAGAAGAGCTGAAATCCAGCAAAGTTAGTGGATGGAGGTTTGCGTTGCGTTGTTATGACTATCCACAGACGAGGTGGATGGAGGTGGTGAAGAAGTAGCGACAAGATAAGGCTCGGCTCCGATGCGTTTGGCCATTTCCCGGCATGTCGCAACCCAAGCACAGACGCACTTCTCCGGTTGCACCTGCACCTAATCATTCTCGATCCGCATCGATCTCAATCCACAGCTGCGGACGCGTGCCGTCTGAAACAAAGCCTATAGTATGCAATGCAATGTAACCGATCGGTCGATGAGAGCAGGCAACAACCGTACCTGAACCGACGGCGTTTCCTTTCCCAAAATAAAAAATCTCCTCCAGATATTATGCATGCTGACGGAAACGGACGGCGGCACCCGCCGTTCACAATGACTGTGATGCCCTGCACTTTCATGTGTAGAACGCGTGATCCAGAAGCAGTCTAAGCCAGTGTCGTGGACGCAAATGTTTCACCGCGTCTTCCTGTCGATCGCCGTTAGCTGACGACGGTAGATCCGGGTAGGCGCCAAACGGTTGAGCAAGCTATCTACGTTTCGTTTTCACCATGGGATCGATCTGGCGTGACTTGTTCCGGCGGGGACGTTTCCGTGCGAGGTCGGCATCCAACCATGCGTAGTAGTACGTTTTTTAACCGTTGCAGTAAATAAATCTGACTTTCATCATGTGGAAGGTAGGAGTTGTACCTGCTTTGCGTGAACGCCTTCACCACACGAGTCAGGTTGGAGCCCAGTGCCGTCAAGTTTGCGCTGTACAAACAACAGTACGTACGTGTTGGTGCAATCCAGTAAATAAAAGAAACGTAATAGTAAAAGAAGTCCAAAGTTCCAAAGTCAAAAGAAATATTTTGCAACAGGATAAGGCCGCTCGATGGTTCCATCTCACGGTTGCAAGTTGGGGGATGCACTAATGGCTCATGCTAGCAACGGGTGTTATGCTACTAATTTGGATATATAACGTACCGATGCGGCAGGAAACCACTCTCCCTCCATTTTTAATCTGCACAGTAGGGCGCTCTTTTCAGAAGCTATAGCTTTGTCAATGCATGCATCAGCGCCTCTCGTAGTACCACACTATTTTTTATGTTGACTTGCTGCTCTCAAATTGTGAAGCCAAGGTCTCATGTTCACAAAGACAAAATGCCCGCTCAAAGCGACGGCTTCCATTGTTGCTTCTTCTTCCACATGACTAGGTAGAGCGTTACTCGGTTTCCGTACTGAATCCGGACGGTAACACCCTTTCAAACACAAATGGCCGTGCACTTTGCTTCATTTTTCTCCATATGGACCGGGAATCCTTGTGCACCGTATAAATAAACTTTAACAACACAAATTATGAGATTATTGATGAAATATTGAAGGAAGAATTGAGAAAAGAGTTTCATAAAAAAAAGAGAGAAAAGGCTAACTGATTGAAATTAAAGGAAAGCTTTTACCGGTTATTAGTAGCATAGTACTTCAGTTTTGTCCAGTTTACTCATGTGTATATTCTCATTCTTTAGACCTCGTTTCGATGTTGTCAGATTCACCTTAATTAATGTGTTAGAGTGAATTGGAACACGTGGATTAGTGTGACAATAATTTTTTCTTGATCGCTACAATAATTTTTCTTGACTATTTTTTTCTTCTTGATGGCTACAATAATTCTCTTGAGGGTTTGTACCAAGGGAACCTAGGACTTCCTTGGTGGTTTCTAGTTAAAACTAAGAAAAAATGAATTACCTTGGCTGTTTCAAATAATACTCAAGCAAATATAAATTACCTTGCCGGTTCCGACTAGCACTCAAGGAAGAATATGCATTTCCTTGATGGTTTCATATGACCTCCAACTTAATGATATATCCTTGGGGGTTTAATTTCGCCCTCAAGGAAATTGCTGGCCCCAAAAATATTTGGTTTTGTGGTAGTGTTCCTCCTTTCAGGTGCGGTGGTTGGACAGACATTCGAGCATGACGGCGCCCTCGTGTGAGGCCAACCGCGTGGTATGGATCCTGACTGAGCGCATTCTATCAGTTGTGTAATCAGGGGCGGGATATCCAGGCGCGCAGTGATGTCCCTTGTGTGGATTGAGACTACCTTAGAGCTAAATAAAACATCTCGATGTGGCATTAGACACTATCCATGCGGTGGTGTTATTCCTCCACTCGTGTGCGCTTCAGTTCAAGAACCTGGATCGCGTCTTTAGCATGTTTTGTCTTCGTCTTACTGTCCCAATACCTTGGTACGGTGTACGATAGTCAACGTACCATCGTGTCAATGTTGTCAACATAAAATTTTGTCAACCTAAGATGCTTTAACAAAATTAGAATGACTTATAATTTGGATGAAGTGGATATAATTTTAAGGGCATGTTTGGTACAACTTATAATAGTCAAACATTTTTTTTTAAAACAGCTTCACCCATGAAGCTGCTTTTCTTCCCCTCTCACAAAGATATGAAGTGGGATGAAGTTAAAAATAGTATCTTATCATAGCTCTCTCCCCCTTTCTCTCTCATATCCATGTATAAAGTTGTTGGTGAATCTGTTTTGCCAAACACTTGTTACAAAATAGCTCAACTTCACTTAGAGAGTTACTAAATGCCTACTCCGTCACACACTCACGAAGACACAGTTTAATAATCTCCTATTCATTCTCAATAAACAAAAAAACCTGAAAGGTAGCAAGGCGGTAAAAAATAGGAAATATGAAAAATGGCTTTAAAACACTATTTTTCGTCTCATTTTTCACCATGTTTCTATTTTTTAGAAACAAAAATAAATCGTAGAAAATTAGACGAAACGGGAAAGCCATTTTCACCTCTACCTAAGATTTTCTATTCATCTTCCAGGAGATTTTGTAGTATGTCATCTTCCATTGTTTTTGTGTGGTTGTGATTTGTTCTAGGATTCGTGATTCATTCTCTGTCAGAGTGTGTGTTTGTTCTGTCGCAGATGTGCATCAGTGCTTTGTTTGTCTGTTGTGTGGGCCCTATTTGTCGGCGCAATTGTTTTCATTTTTGGGAACCGCGCCGGATTAGTGGCGGTTTGTGGTGGATCCAAACGAAAAAAATCTTGGACTGAAAAATTTCGGAAGAAAAAGAAAAACAAAGGGAACAAGAAAAATACAAGCAAACATGTGTAACGAGAAGATGCAAGTCATGTTACAGAATCACAAGCATATGAACCAATTTCTACTTTTATCCAATTTCTTATGGTATACTTACAATTTTATTTTTCCATAAAAATAGCATTATGTGTTTTGAGAGTAATTTGATATTTTTTTCTCTATTTTCTTAGTCTTTATTTTGGTCTTTGTGTTCCTCTCTGTTTTCAGAATTCAAATGTTGTTCAAGATGTCAGTAATCCTTACTCTTTGGATGGGATAGATGGCTGGGAATTTTAGTGGGAAGACCTTGTGTGCAAAAGGATCCCCATTAATTATACTCTCTTTTGTGTTAAGCATATGCTCTTTGTGGATGCAAGGCTGCTGCTGGTTGATGGAAGCTTTTCTATATGAAATTAGAAATAGAGAACCTTAGTATATATGAAAGGATCTCAGTTTACCATATGTCTTTTGTATATGCAAGCTTTTGTATTAAGCTCTCAAATAGCAGCAAACACATGTAGCTTTGTTCCATTTAATTAAGAAGATGCTAACAACAATACCTGGGCAGTTGTGTTATTTGCAATCTCTCCTAACGCATGCAGTTTAAGTAGATGCTAACAACAATACTTGGGCAGCTCTGTTATTTGCAATCTCTCCTAACGCATGCAGTTGCTAACATCAGTACTTGGGGAGGGAAGGAGAAAAAATGGCTTTGATCCTAGCCATTCATGACCTTTTGAGTGGGTCAGATACAACTACTGCATAGCTTGCAGTAGCAGTTCTAACTACACTGGATCCAGGCCTCTGGACCGGGATCCTGTGCAGTTTCTATAGAGACTGCAACTTTAGCAGTCACAAAATCCCTATCATCCATATCGAATCCAAGGGCAAAACACGTCGTTCTCATATCGTGCCTCATTTGACAAGGGACTTCCGTTGTCTCTGTTCCTTTGGAAAATTGGAGGGAAACACTGGAGGTTTGGCCGCCATTTTCACATTGTTGGGAGCGGAGCCGTGACCATCGTGAGGGAGGTCAGAGAGCTGCATCGCCATGGAAGCTCCAGGACCTCCTCCATGCGTGCGCCTCATCGGACCTGCCTCGCCTGCTCCTCCATCCGTTGCCCCAATGCCTCTTCCCGCACAGCTTGAAGGCACCGACATCTCTACTGCCCCAGGGCGTTCTGGAGCTATTGTCCTCCCGCACTCTCATTTCATCGATGGTGGAGGTAGCAAGGTGTCTGCGTCGGTGCCAAAAAAGACGCGTGTGATGAAGAAAGCGGGCACTGTGCAGCCTTCCCGAGCTTCTGTACGATCTCCAGCACACCAAGCACGCCGGCAAGTGCCAAAAAAGCTATGGATGTTGTTGCCATGAATGACGCCCATCAACTGCTCGAGGAATCGCCAGCAAGGTTTGTGATCTTCTCCTACTTAGTTATTAATCTGTGCATTGTTGAAGTTCTACTACAAATGATGAGCAAATTTGGTTGGTCGTGTTATGAATGCATTATTTACAACTACAGAGTTGCTGCAATTCCTTTTTAGATTCCACAAATTGGTATGATATTTAGCAGTTTCGATGAAGCTTGGAACTTTTGGGTTACATATGGTGGTCGGATGGGTTTTGATGTTCGAAAGTGTTACACAAACATGAGTACTCTTGATGGATTGGTAACATCAAGTAGGTTTGTTTGTTCAAATCAGGGTTCTCGGGCTGAAAATAAAAACTTCAGTGTTAGCAAACGTAATCGAACTCATACAAGAACAGGCTGTAGAGTTCGCATGAGAATTACTTTTGAAAGAGAAAATAGTACTTACAAGGTGCATGACTTATTTATTGAGCACAACCACATTCTCCAAACTGCTCAAACTAGTCATCTGATGCCGTCACAGAGAAATATTTCTAAGCACCAAGCTATTGATATTGAGGTGGCTGATGATTCCGGTATTACACCTAAAGCAGCACATGAGTTTCTTAGTCAATATGTTGGTGGATCAGCTAACCTCGGGTACACCCATCGTGATCATAAGAATTATCTGCGTACTAAACGTCAAAGAGAGATGTTGTATGGTGAGGTTGGAAGTTTGCTAAAATATTTTCAAGATAAAGTGGTGGAGAATCCCTTATTTCAATTTGCAATACAAATGGATTGTGAAGAGCAAATATCCAATATATTCTGGGCTGATGCAAAGATGATTGTTGACTATGCTCATTTTGGTGATGTCATCGCATTTGACACTACCTTTGGAACCAACAAAGAATATAGACCATTTGGTATGTTCGTAGGTTTTTACCAGTTTAGATAGACTGTAGTTTTTGGTGCAGCTTTGATGTATGATGAGACTATTGAGTCGTTCAAGTGGTTGTTCAATGCATTTTTAGCAACACATAATCAAAAGCAACCTCAAACCATTTTCACTGATCGGGACACTGCTATGGGAAAGGCAGTGGCTGCAGTATTCAATAGTGTGTGGCATGGTTTATGTACTTGGCATATATCACAAAATGCATTGAAGCACTTGAGTTCTCAGACTGAAGACGAATCTGAGGATGAGGAAGAGCCAACCATCCTAGCAAATTTTAGTTCTTGCATCTATGAGTATGAACAAGAGACAGATTTTGAAGAAGCATTTGCAGCTATGAGAGGAAAAGTTACTAAATCAAGTTGTTGGACAACATTTACATGTTGAAACATAAGTGGGCATGAGTGCTACATGCTGAGGGTGTTTTCACTAGCAATGCGAAGTACACAACTAAGTGAGAGCTTGAATAATGCATTGAAAGGCCATTTGAAATCAGATCTTGACATTATTAGGTTCCTAAAGCGTGTGAAACATGTTGTTCAAGACAAGAGAGAGAAGGAATTACAAGCTGAATTTGAATCTAGAAAGAAGCAACCAAGGATTGGGATGATGGCACCTATATTGATACAAGCAAGTATGATTTATACACCTCCAATATTTGAAGTCTTTCAAGCTGAATATGAAAAATACTTGGCTGCCTACATAGTAAGCTCAAATGGAAGTAATGAATTTGTCATTACAATTGGAGCTCCTATAGGGACATTGACAAATGAAGAAGAGTGTAAGGTGATAGTCAACCCAACCGATCAGATGGTCTCATGTAGTTGTCGACTCTTTGAGAGAATTGGTATCTTATGCAGACACGCATTGAAAGGTCTTGATTTGGTGAACATTAAACTTTTGCCTGAACAATACATTTTGAAACGATGGACTCGAGATGCAAGGTCATGTATTATTCAGGATATGAATAGAAGAGAAATAGTGGAAAATCCTAAGTTAGATGCTACACTTCGGTTCAAAAATCTTTGCAAAACATTCATTCCATTGGCTTCAAGAGCTACTGATTTTGAGGACTGTTATTTGCTTGTGGAAGAGACACTTCACACTGCTAGTAAGCAAGTTGAAGAAAAAATCAAAGAAACTCCTAACATTAATGCTGAAAACTGTAGTGTTCAAGAAACATTCAGCTTGCCTGAACAATATACACAAGTGACTGGTCTAAAGAAGAAAGAAAAGCCAAAAGGTGGATCAAAACGAAAAAAATCTTGGATTGAAAAATTTCGGAAGAAAAAGAAAAACAAAGGGAACAAGAAAAATACAAGCAAACATATGCAACAAGAAGATGCAAGTCATGTTACAGAATCACAAGCATATGAACCAATTTCTACTTTTACCCAATTTCTTATGGTATACTTACAATTTTATTTTTCCATAAAAATAGCATTATGTGTTTTGAGAGTAACTTGACATTTTTTTTTCTATTTTCTTAGTCTTTATTTTGGTCTTTGTGTTCCTCTCTGTTTTCAGAATTCAAATGTTGTTCAAGATGTCAGTAATCCTTACTCTTTGCATGGGATAGATGGCTGGGAATTTTAGTGGGAAGACCTTGTGTGCAAAAGGATCCCCATTAATTATACTCTCTTTTGTGTTAAGCATATGCTCTTTGTGGATGCAAGGCTGCTGCTGGTTGATGGAAGCTTTTCTATGTGAAATTAGAAATAGAGAACCTTGGTATATATGAAAGGATCTCAGTTTAGCATATGTCTTTTGTATATGCAAGCTTTTGTATTAAGCTCTCAAATAGCAGCAAACACATGTAGCTTTGTTCCATTTAATTAAGTAGATGCTAACAACAATACTTGGACAACTCTGTTATTTGCAATCTCTCCTAACGCATGCAGTTTAAGTAGATGCTAACAACAATACTTGATCAGCTCTGTTATTTGCAATCTCTCCGAACGCATGCAGTTGCTAACAGCAGTACTTGGGGAGGGAAGGAGAAAAAAAATGGCTTTGATCCTAGCCATTCATGACCTTTTGAGTGGGTCAGATACAGCTACTGCATAGCTTGCAGTAGCAGTTCTAACTGCACTCGATCCAGGTCCCCTCCTTTCCCCATTTTCATTTTTGGTCCGGCTTCTCCCAGACGACTCCAGGCGACGCGCCGCTCTCCTCGCGCGTCCGGCCGGCGACGGCGACCTCTAGGGTTCGTCAGGTTCGCCCGGCCCTATCCCTTTTCGTCCCCATGATTTTGAGTTCCGTTTTCTCGTCCGTCTCCGATGCGACTCGAATCGAGCTGCTGGCGCTCGGGCCGGGAGGGAGCAGCCGCGGCGGTTCCGGCGGTGCCGTTGTCGGCGTCGGTGGCGGATTCCGCGCCGCCCCCTTCCCAGCTCACCTCGTCTGCCGTTGTCTCCCATGCTCTGCTCGGCCTCGTCCACCGTTGTTGTAGCTGGTTTGCTCGCGCTTGGCCACCGCTGTCGATGTGGTTCGCTCGGCTCGTGCGCTGCTATGCCCGCTGCTCTGCTACCTCGTCTGCCGCTGTTGTTCCTGGTTCGCTCGCCTGTTGCGTGCTTGGCCGGGGCAAGCTCGTCGGCAAGGCGGCAAGGTGCTCTGCAACCTCCGCCCCTCCAATGTCGATCCCTGATTTCGGATGTTGCGCTTGTCAGGAAGCCTCGCCCGTGCTCCTCCAGTTCGTGCCGTGTTTTGGCATTCCACATCCGTACATATGTATTATTTTTCAGTCAAATGTGGGATTGGTGTGTTTAGGTCTGTGTTCATCCTCCTTTTTTGGATTGGCGACTGTTGTGATCTGGCTGTTACCTTCATGGAAGTTCTTAGGAGATAGATATGTTTTCAGTTTGCTTGAGCTGAATTGGTATGTGGTGCGATTTGTGTACCGTGGGAAATGAAAATGGGATTTTACAGCGATTGCCATGGTAGTTTGCTGTGCCTTACTCACTGGGCCCTTTGTGCTTGCTGAAGCACTCACATGCACTGTCTGATGTATGACCCCCAATGTTCTTTTGTCTACTGACCCTAATCTTTTGTTGTTTTGCTCAAAATTTTTGTCCTGGTACTGCATATTCAGTATTGCTGAGACATATTGTTAGACCCGGGTGGTTCTGCCTGTATTGGGTCTCATGCAGGTTTTGTCGACCTATGTATTTATTCAAATTCACTCAAGATTTTGCCATCCATTTCTGCTTGTAACCTTGTTTCGCTTTATTTATTATTTATTTTTCCAATTTTGACTTTTGAGACTTCAGAATAAGATGTGGATGGATTTGCAATTAGTATATTTTTGGTGCAACAGTTACTTTCTCCTTGCAATATGTGAGCATCTTTTTAGCAATAGCAATAGTTCTCAGTTCAATATTATTGGTTACAGCCCCGAGTCATTGGTTCCAGCAATTTTCATGTTGAGGTTCTAGGTTCTAGGTTCAGGTTCAGTATTATCTAAAAAAAAAGGTTCAGGTTCAGTTTCTGAAACCGGACAGCAAAATAGCAATAGGACAGTGGAATGAACTATATTCAGTTCAGTTTGTCATACTGAATTCAGTCTAAGTTCAGTTTTTCATTGTTTTGTTTCATCTTAGTTTAATTGTTAGTTTCAGTCTTAGGTTTCAGTCCGAGTTTATTTATGATCAAAAGAACATAAGCAAAAGTCTTATTTTTAGTTTAGGTTCATTTTCAGTATTATTTTCCCCATAGAATAGTTCAGTTTAAGTCATAGTTTGAGTATAAGGTTTCGGTCTTAAATGGCAGAAATAGTTTCAGTTATAGGTTTTAGTCAGTCATAGTTCAGTTTCAGTCATAACAAATGGAACTTTTTCATTGTCTTGTCTGGCAGAATGCATGTCAGTCTCAGCCTCAGCCAGCCATTCACTCTTTCTTCCATCATATATATGGCCTTTTGGCCTTTGCTGCATGCACGCACATGTGAGTCTCAGTTACTATTGAGTGCTAGCTGCATGCACGCGACTGTCACCCATTCTGCTAGCAATGTTTCCTGTCATGCACATATTCTTAGTTTGTAGTCTGATTCCTGTTCCTGTTTCAGTCACTGATTTTGTTTCATTCTTGTGGTGCCTGGATGAAGACTTCCAGGGATTGGATTATATGTCTTCTGGCTGAATACTGAACCATGCTTTTTGTCTGCTTTTTACTTAATTTGCATGGATCCTTTTTGTCCCTGAACATGAACCATAGTCTTTGCGTTCAATATTATTCAGTGGTTTCATTCAGTATTCTTTAATATGTTGCTTCAGTAATTCTTAGTTCAGTCTTTCAGTATTTCTTAGTACTCTTTTGGCTTTAGTTTTCCTTAATATTCTATCTGGTATGCTTGAGTACATTTTTTACATTATCTCATAGTCTTTAGTATTAATCAATACATTTCAGTACCGTTGAGTATATTATTTATCCTGAAGGGATATGCAACCTTAGTTGTGATATACGTAGGTTTATTAATTCTCAAAATATCCAATCATTCATTATACACACAATTTATTTTTCAGTTTTAGATCCATGTCTCACTGGTTAGTATCTGCTCAGTTTTCAGATCCATGTTTCAGTGTTTATTACCTGAGTCATTCAGTTTAAAGTAGTATGAGAAAACACTTTTAGTATTTTTCATTTTTTTATTTATGTATGTTTTTGGTTCCTCTTGTTTTGAATATTTATTTTTTAGTCCTGATTTCAATATTCAATTTTTAATACTGATCTTGTTTTGAATATTTATTTTTTAGTCCCGATTTCAATATTCAATTTTTAATACTGATAGGGGACAGATTTCTCGGTTTGGTGTGCTCAGTTACGTCAACAACAAGTTCATCAATCAGTAGAAGGCCTCAAGGCCACCATCGGCGCGGATTTCGTCACCAAGGTGTTCCAGATCGACGACCGCCCCTTCACAACGAAGGTAGTGAATAGAAGGAGCATCATCATGTTTTATTTTTGTCTTTTGTCCATGTTGCAGCAGCAGCACTGCAATGCACATCTGATAGCCTTGATCGTTGTGTATTTATTGATTCAGTTATTTTTTTAGGATTGTAATGAGGTTTTTTTTTTCAGGCATTCATGGCTTTCCGGGAGTACTTTTTCGTTTTGGTAATCGTGTTCTTCAGGAAAGGAATAGAGCTGAGAATGTTTGTAAAGGACCTGAGCCTAAAAGGACTTTCATGTCACTCGCCAATTTGTAATCGTGTTCTCCTTAAAGTCATGCTTGTAACATTTTGTTGTATCTGTTCACTTTATGACAACCGAGATGCATTTTTGTTCCTGCAAAAATGTTAAATAAGGAGATATTATTTCTAGTACAAGTTCTTCGGGGGTTTGCTAAATAATAGAGGGATTTTTTTTTTGCTCGCTCTACATAGTAGTCTAATATATATATATATATATATATATATATATATATATATATATATATATAGTAAAGGTTGATATTCATTTAAAGTGCTCAAAGATACATAGAACTATGATGAAGATAGAAAATTACCAAATACAAGAGCCTTCCAAAATTTTTAAAAATCCATATGTCTGTTATCTTGGGTCTTCATGAATTCACACCACTTGGGTACCACGCTCAATGCTACATAATATAATTTTTAAAATATCATACTTCTTCATATATCAAGATAGCAGCATAAAATGAAATGTGCTCGAATAATATACACCTTGGGCCCTCGCATCCCTAGATCATCAACTACCTCTCTCAAATCAAAAGTTCAATACGTGGTCTTTTCTACTCAACCGTATTTTTACCATTTGATGCATCTTTCTTACCAAAGTATCTTTCCATTCTAATTCCTAAGCAATTGGATGTGAATTAATAAAAATAAAATTATGAAATTTTGTAGATAGTAAAGAAAAGGAATTAGGGAGTTTTGGATCTTCTCACCTTCAAATGCAAGGGTAGCCGGGCGGCTGGCAGTTGGCAACACAACAACACACTTGGTCTGCTCGACTGCTCGGAAGGACACCTGCTACGCTGCGCACCTGCCTGTTCTGCTCGGCACTGCGCACCTGCTAGGACGGACCTGCAAAATGCGATCGTGCAAATAGCAAGATGCCAAGATCAGCACTAGGCTTGACGCGGTGACGCTGAATACAAATTGAAATCGGCTGCTCGGAAGGACCTGGATGGAGACGATCAGATGACGGGCGGCCGGCGGCGCCGAGGCTTCACGAATCACGACTCGATCTCGATCGCGCGAGGCAGCCAGGCTAGGAATAGGAAGGGATCGAGGGAGTCGACGAGTCGCAGCGAGGCCGAGGCGGCAAGTTGATTACGCGCAGACGAAGGGTTTTGCCGCCGGCCAGTTGCTAATGCCTCAATCGCTCGCAGGCTGATCTCTCGTGATGGCCAACAGGCCAAGGCTGAGCATGTGCTGTATTTTTTTAGGGAGGGCTATTGGGCTTTGAAGGTTTTTTATATCATTTTTATGAAACATATTCCACTTGCTACTGGGCCTCGGCCCGTGCTGCAGCCCAGGCAGCACGGGCCGTGAATCCGCCCCTGACCACTTGTACCTGTATGCTATTTGTTATTGAAGACTGAGAAGTCGTTCTTGCTGACAGATTCTTCTTTAATACATCTGTCAGCCTTGCTCCCTGTTATTTTAGAATTTTTTTGTCAGTTTTTCATAGAAGAAAAGTGTTAACGCACATTTTTATAAATCTCTGTCCATGTTTTGTACACACAATCAATAAGACTGTTCAGTTACTGATTGTTTTGTTAACTACTCGTCACCTGGCATTTTTTTTAGCCCAGAATTTATTTCCTTTGAAGTGTCATTTTAAAACTGACAAATGCTTTTCTACAAGTGCAGTATGGATATGCAGTTGGAAGCTTGCTGATTTGGATCTAGCTGATGTAGAGGAAATGTTGTAGGTTTGTTTCATTTTTTTGTCCCTCTTTTACTAGCTCATCGGTTTCTTGTCAACGCTTAGTTTCAGTGGGTGTGTGGTTTACTTCCCGAGGCCTGAAATGTATGCATGCAAAGAGAATGCATAGGTTTTTAGTCTTTGCTCCAATACTCACCAAGATGAAATGTATGCACGCATTACAGGAGATAGGTTCTTTTCAAATTGGTATGTATATTTGTCATATCATGAGCTCATGAACTACTTAAAAGTACTGACTAGGTTGAAATGTATGTAACATATTTTTTGGAAATCAAGGTTTTGATGTTGAAGACTGAATGATTCCCCCATCTTCTAAAATGTATGTAACATATCTTTTGCTTCTGATCTCAGGGTCAGTTGTGTGTTTGTCCTTGCTTTTGCTTTGATCCTCATCTTCTGCTCTTCTCACTCTCTTTTTCTGCCTACGACGCGGATCTGGGCGATGTCTTTGTGTGCCGCCGCCGCCGTGCGCCGCCGCGGTCCCTGCCCCGCGAGCGACTTGTGTTTTGCGTCGGGTAGGTGGGGTTGGGGGTGATTCCCGGTTTTCTTGGCAAGTTTGCATGAGCCATCTCTTCTCTTGCATACTATTGTGCCACGTCATTGCTATAGAAAGTGGAAGATAAGAAGAAGTCTAATCTTCCAGATTTGTCTCTGTAACTTTCCTTTTGATTAGACAGAAAAAATGGAATACAACAAAAACAAAAATCTTCCACAAAAAAAAAAGTGGAAGACAACAAACGGTTTTGAAAATTAAGGGATGTGTTATGTCCGGTTTTAGAGTTGAGGGACGTAAACTGGACTTTGGCGATAGTTCGGGACGTATGTAGACTTTTTCCAAAATCTTATGAAAGATGGGTAGGCAGTATATAAGAAATGCCCGAGTGGGTCGTACAAAGGCAAAGCAAAGCAGAGCCGTGTTGGCCCAACAAAATGTCTTTGATTGGATATCGATCCACTCAGCTTGGGTCGGCCCAGTCTGTCTCGAGTCGATAGTTGTACGTTCCGTTGGGCTTGCGACGTTTTCTCTACAAAACTCGTGTCAGAGTCATCGATAACTGTCACAGGTTTCTAAATAATAATAATAAAAAATCCATAACTGTCACAGACCTTTGACGACGATAGAGTACTCCCTCCATCTCAAATTATAATCTCTCCATCTCAAATTATAATTTGCATCTCAAATTATAATCCCTCCATTTCAAATTATAATTTGTTTGATTTTTTTGACCCCAAATTTAACCGTTGGTCTTATTCAAAAAACTGTGCAAACATAGTAAAATTTAAGTTATTTTTGTAGACTAATCATTAAATAAATAAGTCATAACAAAAAAGTGATATTTTGCACAAAAATTTGAATAAGACGAGTGCTCAAACTTAGGGTTCAAAAACTCAAACGAACTATAATTTGAAACGGAGGGAGTACTGTATAAGATATTGCATTTTGAAGAGTCAAGACATTTAAAGTTTGACCAACAATTATAGAGAAAACTATAAATATTTATAACATCACGTAGACATACTATGTGTTGACACAAAAAGCGTCAGGATCTGGGAACACCTCGGGTTTATACCCGAATTTGATGTCCAAAGGTGTGCCAGTCGATTTGACCAGTTAATCGATAAGGACGATAGATAGAACAAGATCTGAACGAGACAACGACGATGCGCCCAGATGTCAAGGCTCAAACTTGATCAAGATAACTAGAGTAGAGCTGAACGAGGCGACAGCGATGCGCCCGAATGTCAAGGCCCAGGTTACTCAAACGCGAAAATGCAAGGGTTGACGGAGATCGAGGAGATGCAGCCCGTCGAAGCTTGAAGAACTCGTAGATAAGCTAGATCTAATACAATAAAAGTAGGATTGCTGGAAGAGTAAATAAAAGTAATAGATTTGTTTGATATATGATTGTATATTTCTTACAACCTATATGTACATATTTATACTCCAGCAAAAGGAGTTGTAGACAGACATGACTCATACCTTTCCTAAACAAAAACTCCTATTTTTAAGGAAACAACTGACCCGTGCAGGAGTCAGACCCAAATAACAATAATCTTTCCCTAAACAAAAACTCCTATTTTTAAGGAAATAAATGACTCGTGCAAGAGTCAGACTCAAACGATAAAATAACACTGGCATAAAAACACTAGTTTCCATATCAAACCCCTCCACGATGAACCCTTTCATCGGCACACTTCTAGTCTGCAATCTTCTTCCATCGTTATCGGCAATTTTCTGCTGACGTCAGCCGCCACGTCATCCTATGCCCATCGATAATATTTTCCTATCGGTAATCTCCTCCAATCGGCAACAGTTTTACTCTCACTGGCAATCTTACTTTTATCAATCAACCCTTATCGGCAACAAACCTGCTTTATCACTTAGCTTCCATCGGCAACAACCCTTACCCTTATTGGCAGCATTCATCCTCATCGGCAATCTTAACCGATGACCTTCCAATGCCGATAGAAAACGACCACCGATCAACGCGAGTCTTAGCCCATTTGACATGTTGAAAAACGGTGTTAACACATGCCCCCCAATTTTGGAGTGCAAAATATTTTACGCGCCGAAATTCTCTCTACTGTAACCTTTTCCTCCAAGATACTTGCATGACCTCCTCGATTACCGCGCGTAAAAATCGCAAGTTTCCAACAGAACCCTGCAACTGTAGCGCGAACAGTCACAAATCCAACCTCAAAATCCCTCGATTGTCGCGCGAATCCATTACCATACTCTTTCATATTCCTGTTCAGTACAAAGAGAATTCCAAAATACCCCCGACCGGGCCTATAAAAGTTACCACCATCCAATCTGTTCTTCATCCCGAGCCCGCATTCACTTTTACTCCTTCATTTCACCGGCGCCTCCGAAGAACACTCGGTGATCCTCAAGCGGCGGCGTCTCCTTCCTTCATCAAGGCGCGAACCACAAGAATCCCTCTGGCTCCAATGACGATCAACTTCAACGTTCCTGAGGTAATTCCTCCTTCCCTCGCTCTGCATCTCTCTATTTCCTTTTTCGCATTGTTCCATAACTCCCCTTTGCTTTCTTTCCATCTTCCAAATCTAGGAACTGCGCAACAAAATAATAATCTCTATTGATCAATCACACTTTCATTGCCTGGGCCCAATGGGGAATACCGATCCTACTGCGCTCATCAATGCAGAGACCAACCGCATCCCCTTTAGATCCGAGTGTTTCAATCTAGGGTTGTGGAGGGATGCTTTCCGCTCATGGCCCAAACCCACTAAAGGTTGGAAGAATTGGTACCTTAGGATGTCCAGAACACAGCAAGTCTATTGGGCAGAACGCAATATAGACCAGTGCATCAAATTGTCACTTGCCGACATGGCCAAGAATGAAAACATGATGATCGCTGCATCTTATTTTTGGTCCGATAATGAACGCGTTTCTATTCAGACACGGACCAGCCACTCCTACGCTTGCCGATGTACATATGCTCATCGGCCTTGACGTCTCTTCTGTCGATCCTTCCACCCTCTTCCATAGGAAGTCTGAACATTGGGTGAACACCCGTAACATCGGCGGTTGGACTGGATACATCCAAGAAAACCAGAAGACCAGATCGGTAGGCCAGAGGGAACACGCCATCTTCCTGAACATGTGGCTGGATAAGTATATTTTCTGTGGCAGGACAGTCGGACCCACAACCACATATCTCCCTGCAGCAGAATTCTTGGTCAACGAAGGATTCCCTCTTGGCCGATATCTCCTTGGTTTTGTATATCATCTTCTGCACCAAATATCCAGAAAGCTACTGCTAGGTGAACCCATCGGCAACCTTGGAGGCCTCTGGTGGTTTGTGAATATGTGGCTGAATGCACACATGCATAAGGTCCTCCAGTTTGACCTATTCAGTCAACAATTCCCAAGAGATATATCGGAGGAATATGAATTTGACGATGATGAATCGGTAACCCGTGCTCCACTCAATTTTGGAGAGGCCATAATAGTATTGCCAGGGACCGATGCCAATGAAAGTCAATTCGGCCTGTTCTTTCAGAGATTTTACTGTGGAATCCCTGCTGTAGAATGGGTTTGGTGGCCTTACGTTGACCAGGACAACCAATTCCCACTCTCCTTCAACCTTACCGATGGGAATATACCACAGAATGAGATGATCATGAAAGCTACCATCATTCCACGGGTCATTCCAGTTAACATCTTCGGGACCGGGAAGAATGCTCCATCTTATGAGTTCTATTATCCATCGACAGCAGCAAGACAACTAGCGTTTGGTCAGTTGCCGATCAAATTCAGCTATGCCAACGTGATCAAACCAAGAGAAACCATCTCCAGTGCCATGGATTGGAACAAGATTGTCAATCTCCCTCCTCATGCCGATGTATCAAACATTGACTTATCCTCTTGGGCACCAACATCCTTCATCACTGAGTCATACAAATCTTGGTGGCAAAAGTGGAAAAATCAACTGTTCACTGCATCATCACACTACTATCGGCATTTAATTGACGATGAACACGTTGTTCCCGATGACGCAGTAAGTCTTACTTTTGACTTCATTCACTCTTATTTTCTCCCGGATTCATCGGTACTAACTTTTCTGCCAACAGGTCAACGATCCAATCCCCCGAAAGAGCAAGAGCGACAAACACTTCAATCTGCGCTTGATGAATCCCATATCGATAATCGGCAGCAAGGCTCCCTCGTTGGCTGCCTTCACACCTCAAAGGGTACCTAAGGTTACCCTCAAGCCTAAGTCGACACCAGCTAGGACCACCGCTACTCCATCGGCCACTGCCGCCATCTTGGCGCAAGCTTTCACAGTAAGTCCTTCTCGTATTTATACCGATCACAAACTCTCATCGGCAACATTCACTTTATTTAACTTGCACCAAATATCTTTTATAGGCAACGAGCTCATCGGTAGCTGCTCCAAATGTACAAACCTCCCCGACTCATGCTGCCGATGCCCCCCCAAGCTTCGCAGCCAAAACGTGTTGGTTCACCAAGCGTTTCCCCAAGGAAGAAGAAACGCCTGAGGCTAGCTACTCCATCTGTGCCACCAACCCCAGCTACGACATCGGTTCCAGCCTCGTCACCAACTTCACCTGCACCATCAGCTCCATCATCGGCTCCGCCTATGCCACCGACTCCATCTTCTCCCGCTCACACTGATGCACCACCACAGGAACCAGCACTTGCACCGGTGGAAGTTGTAAGTGCATTTGCCCCCTATGTGTGGGTTTTGGATAATTGATAACAATCAAATTAGGGACTAACATGCTTCTCTAAGTATATACACAGGTGTTAGTCCTTTGATAAATTGAAACGATGAAATTTGGTGATTGAAGCACCTCAAATTCCACTCTATGGAAATCGGCTCATCTCAAGTGCTAAAGAGTTTATTCTTTTGAATTGAGTTATAGGAAAAGCCGTACTACCAAGAGGGATACAAATTAGACTAGCTAGAAGTGGGTAAGAGTGCTCAAGTCATTAGTATAGAGACGCTTGAGAGACGTCGTGAAGAACGGATCCTAAGAAGGTTTTTTTGTGCTGTCAGCAGAGCTACCGGTAGTACCAGTTTCTCTCACCGGTAGTACCGGTGAGGACCGGTAGTACCGGTCAGGAACCGGTAGTACCGGTAGGCCTTTTTCCCGCACGCGTTCAGTGCTCAGCCTCAACGGTCACAAAGTGACCGGTAGTACCGGTGGTAGTACCGGTAGTACCGGTACCGCTTCGGGGGTTGAAGACTTTAAGTCTATCGACGCCCCCTCTCTCTCACTTACCCATTCATTCACTCACTCTCACCCACCTTGAGACAAAGAGCTCTCCAAGCATTGACTCACCCCCTCCTCTCTCCCTCTTGCTCTACAACTCCGATTCTTGCTAGATTAGAGCGGGAGAAGCGAGATTAGAGAGAGGGGAACTTCGATCTACGACTTGAGCACTTGGATTCCTCTTCTAGCCGGTTGGATTTGTGTTTGTTACTCTTGGGTTCTTGGAACCCTAGGCGGCTAGGAGTTCTTCGTGGTTGCCCGTGTTGCTCCATTTGTGAGGGCACCCCGAAGTGTTTGTATTCACCCTTTGATTCTTAGTGGAAACCTCGGGCTAACCTTTGTGGTTGCTTGAGAGAGGCAAGGAGGTGGAAGAGACTCCGACCTTTGTGGTCACCTCAACAACGGGGACGTAGGTGCTCCTTGTGTGGAGACCGAACCTCGGATTAAATCTTGTGTCTCGCGTGCTTGCTCTTACTCTATTCATATACTCTGTGCTATCACTTGTTCTTCGTGTTTTTCGTGTTCTTCCTTTCCCTCTTCGTTCTTAGGGTTGGAAGAACCGATCTACGATTTGGTGAAGGAGCAAGACAAGGAAAGTTGATCTACCACCTCTACATCACCTAAGGATAGTAAGAAATTAGTGGATCTAAAATCTAAGTTGAATTCATTCAAGATTTGCTAGTTCCCGTAGGAACCGGTAGTACCGGCAGTAGCACCGGTAACCGATAGTACCGGTCCACCACCGGTAGTACCGGTAGTACTAATTTCTGCATCAAGTTTTTGAATTTTAGGTTTTGAGAATTGCCTATTCACCCCCCCCTCTAGGCCAATTAGGTCCTTTCAATTGGTATCAGAGCTAGGTTCCTCTCTCTACGCTTAACCGCGTGAGGAAACACATTGGCCAAGATGGATCAAAATCAAATGAATCAACTAGTTGAGGCAATCACCAACAAGTTGCAAGAACAACAAAAAGAGCAAATGAGTAAGATGCAAGAAGAACTTGATAAGATGAAGGAGATCTTGAACAAGAGGGTTGAAGATACGGCAAGTGTGATTGAGAAAGGTGTAGAAGGTGAAGGTGATGGTGAAAAGACTCCCAAGGCCTTTGCTAGAATTCCATTCGATTATTCTTCATCAAGCAAAGGCCCTAACACACATCTACCTATCATCAACCCCGACAAGCCACCTATGTTTGATGGGGTTAATTACACCGATTGGTCTCATAGGATGAAGCTACATCTCATTGCCGCTAGATGTTGGGAAGTTGTGGATGTTGGTGTGAAGATCCCGGAAGAAGGAAGCGAGATGACACCAGAGGATTACATGGAGTTGCAAGTCAATGCTACGGCGGCAACCTTGATATTGCAATGCCTAACTCCGGAAGATAACAACAAGGTCAATGGGCTAGAGAGTGCAAAGCTTATTTGGGACACTTTGAAGGTTTCATATGAAGGAGATAAAAGTGTAAGAGTTGGAATGATTGAGCTATTGCAAGGCAATATTGAGAACTTCACTTGGAATGAAGTTGAAACCACCCAAGAGATGTTTGATAGATTCATGACAATGGTCAATAGAATAAGAGCTCTTGGTTCAAACCGATGGGATGAAAATTCCGCCGCAAGGAAATTGTGTAGAGTGTATAAAGTGAAGAATTCTATACTTGCTTCCGTTATAATGGAAAGAGACAACTATGATACAATAACTCCTCAAGAGATGCTTGCAAAATTGAAGCATCATGAAGTGCTAGATGATGAAGCTAAGCAAGTTGTGGGACAAAAGAAGAGTGTTGCTCTCAAGGCTTCTCAAGATAGTGGCTCTAGTCAATGCACCAAAAGGAATGACAATGAAGATAGTAGTGACAATGAAGAAGATGAAGAACTTGATGAAGATCAAGCTTTATTGGTGAGGAACTTCAAGAAGTTTCTATTGAAGAAGAAAGAGAAAATGAGAAGTGGTGGAAACAAGCCTTACAAGAAGAGATTTTGCTATGGTTGTGGGGATGATGACCATTTCATTGCCGATTGTCCAAAAGAGAAGAAGAAGAAGAAGAAATGGAACAACCATGACAAAGATAGGAGGTACAAGGGCAAGAAAAGAGGTGAAGCCAATCTAGGTCAAGAATGGGACTCAAGCGATGAAAGTGATGATGACACTCAAGAGAAGAAGAAGGGTGTTGCCAACATAGCATTGCAAGAACCCTCTTCACCTATCATCGACAACAAGGCTTCATCAACTTCACTCTTCACCAACTTGTCTTCCCCACCTAGACTCTTCGCCAACCTCATCGACAATGACCATCACACTTCTACGTGCCTCATGGCAAAAGGAGATAAGGTACCACCTAACTCTCCTACTCACTCTAGTGATGAAAATAAGCTAGAAAATGAAAATGATGAAGGATATGCCTTAAAAATCATTAAAGCATATGGAAAGGAAGCCACTTCTAAAATATTAAACTTAATGTACAAAATTGAGGAGCGTGAGGAATGCATTGAGTCGCAAGGTGAATTGCTCCTAGCGGAAAGGGAGAAGAACCAAGGACTTGAGGCATGTCTTGCAAAGGAAAAGGGGGAAGTTGAGAAGTTAGGTGTAGAATTATCTTTGGCCAAGGACTCTTATGAGCGCTTGTCTAAGGAGCATTCTTTGCTTAATAACTCTTTAGCTAGTCTCAAGAATGAGCATAGTTTAGTTCAAGAAAGTCTTACAAGCTTGACAAACAAATATCATGAGCTTGAGCTAAACTATGGCACTCTTTGGAATAGCACTTCCTCTTCTTCTAAGGAGTCCGATGATTCCAAAGCTTCAACTAGTAATGGTTGCAAAAGATGTTATAAAGTTGATATAAATGCTTGTGCGACTAACCTTGTTGAGCTAGAGAAGAAGGACAAGGAGATTCATAGGTTGAACACGATTGTGAAGAATGGTTGCAAATGCAAGGATAAGCAACCATCAACTATCTACAAGGGATCAAGACACCCCTCCATCAAGGATGGCATTGGCTACAATAGGTATGATGGAAAGGCCAATGGAAGGGAAATGGTCAATGGAGTGTCTTGTGTCAAGTACAACAAGAGTATTCCACTCAATGATCTTCTCAACAAGGTCAATAATGTTGTCACTCCTCCTACCCCACAAGCTACCAACAAGAGCAACAAGAATAAGCAAGTGGAGGTGCCCAAGCAACAAGTTCCTATCTCACAAAGCTATGCTAGTGACTATATGTGTTGTTGGGGCAAAGATGGCAAGATTGTTGTGAAGTATGTTGGTGCACTCAAGAAGAGACAAATCATGAGGAGTGTTTGGGTGCCCAAATTTTATATGACTAACCCCCAAGGACCCAATTCTATTTGGGTACCTAAAACAAAGGCTTAACTTGTCTTGTAGGAATACCTCTCCGGTGGAAAGAGTTGGGGTGCTTGATAGTGGTTGCACAAATCATATGACCGGAGAGAAGAACATGTTCACCTCCTTTCAACCAAGTCAAGATTCAAGTGAAAGGATTGTGTTTGGTGACAATGGTAAAGGTGAAATACTCGGATTGGGTAAAATTGCTATCTCAAATGATAATTCCATTTCCAATGTATTACTTGTGGATTCGTTGGGAGACAATTTGTTGTCCGTGTCACAACTTTGTGAAATGTGCTACAATTGTCTCTTTACGGATAAGGGTGTGGAAGTCCTTAGAAGGAAGGATTCCTCTATTGCTTTTATGGGTCAATTAAAGGGCAAGCTCTATTTAGTTGATTTCTCATCTAATAGAGTGGAGTCCGAGACTTGTTTAGTGGCAAAATCTAGCATGGGTTGGCTATGGCATCGCCGACTTGCCCATGTTGGGATGAGGAACTTGGCCAACCTTCAAAAGGGTGAACACATTCTTGGACTAACAAATGTTTCTTTTGAGAAAGATCGGATTTGTAGTGCATGTCAAGCGGGTAAACAAGTTGGAGCTAAGCATCCTGCCAAGAACGTTGTGTCAACAATTCGACCTCTAGAGTTACTCCACATGGACTTATTCGGTCCCAATGCTTACATAAGCATTGGAGGTATCAAATATGGCTTTGTAATTGTTGATGATTATTCTCGCTTCACTTGGGTGTTTTTCTTGAGAGATAAAGGTGAAACCCAAGGAATCTTCAAGAAGTTTGCAAGAAAAGCTCAAAATGAGTTTGATGTTAAGATCAAGAAAGTGAGAAGTGACAACGGAACAGAGTTCAAGAACACCAACATAGAAGAGTTCCTTGATGATGAAGGGATCAAGCATGAGTTTTCGGTTCCCTACACTCCCCAACAAAATGGGGTTGTAGAGAGAAAGAACCGGACGCTCATAGAAGCCGCAAGAGCAATGTTGGATGAATACAAGACTCCGGAGAAAGACTATTGGGCGGAGGCGGTCAACACAGCGTGTCATGCTATTAATCGCCTATATCTTCACAAGATTTTGAAGAGGACCGCCTACGAGCTCCTTACCGGTAACAAGCCTAAGGTGCATTACTTTCGAGTTTTTGGATGCAAGTGTTTCATACTTAACAAGAAATCCAAAAGCTCAAAGTTTGCACCAAAGGTAGATGAAGGTTTCTTACTTGGTTATGGTACTAATGAACATGGATATCGTGTTTTCAACAAGACCTCCGGTCAAGTTGAAATAGCGATAGACGTGACCTTTGATGAAACCGACGGCTCTCAAAAGGAGCAAGTCAATGTTGACAAATTAGGTAAAGAAGAACCTTCTCATCAAGCTATAAAGAAGCTTGCTACCGATGAAGTAAGACCCATTGAAGATGATGAAGATGCACAAGTACAAGTCACTCATGACCTAAGCATGCATCATGGGTCACCCAATGCCCATGGTGATGACTCTACAACAAAAAGTGGGCATGAAGCAAGAGATCATTCAACTCAAGATCCACCATAAGTTGATGATGGCAATCAAGACAATAATCAAGACATAAGCCCAAGACAAGATCATGATTCACAAGTCAATCAAAATGATGATAGTGAAGATGAAGGTCCAATACAAAGAAGAACTCAAGTGCCTCACCCAAGAGTACTGCAAGCAATCCAAAGGGATCATCCCGTTGACAACATCCTTGGAAGCATTCAAAGAGGAGTTACTACAAGATCAAGGCTAGTAACCTTTTGTGAGCACTACTCTTTTGTGTCTCCAAAAGAGCCTCAACGAATTGATGAAGCACTTGAGGATGAAGATTGGATGATGGCCATGCAAGAGGAGTTGAACAACTTCACACGGAATGAAGTCTGGTCCTTAGTGGAAAGGCCCAAGCAAAATGTGATTAGAACCAAATGGGTCTTCCGCAACAAGCAAGATGAGCATGGCGTGGTCACAAGAAACAAGGCATGGTTGGTGGCTCAAGGATTCACTCAAATTGAAGGTTTGGATTTTGGGGATACTTATGCACCGGTGGCTAGGCTAGAGTCAATAAGGATCATGTTAGCCTTTGCCACTCATCATGACTTCAAGTTGTATCAAATGGATGTCAAGAGTGCATTCCTCAATGCCCCCCTATCCGAAGAGGTGTATGTGGAGCAACCACCGAGTTTTGAAGATCCCAAGTATCCTAACCACGTCTACAAGCTCAATAAGGCACTCTATGGGCTCAAGCATGCCCCTAGAGCTTGGTATGATTGTCTAAGGGATTTCCTACTCAAACAAGGGTTTGAGATAGGAAAAGCCGATCTCACTTTATTTACTCACAAAGTTCATAATGATATCTTTATTTGCTAAATATATGTCGATGACATAATATTTGGTAGTACTAATGTGGCCTTTTGTGAGGAATTTAGTAGGATTATGACCAATAGGTTCGAGATGTCCATGATGGGGGAGTTGAAGTTCTTTCTTGGATTTCAAATCAAGCAACTCAAGGACGGCACCTTCATTTGTCAAACAAAGTACACCTACGACATGTTGAAGAAGTTTGACATGGAGAAAGCCAAACCCGTCAAGACTCCAATGCCAACAACCGAACACCTTGACCTTGACCAAAATGGTAAGGCCGTTGATCAAAAGGTATATCGCTCCATGATTGGATCCCTCCTTTACCTTTATGCATCTAGGCCCGATATTATGCTTAGTGTGTGCATGTGTGCAAGATTTCAAGCTAATCCAAAAGAATGTCATTTGATGGACGTTAAGAGAATTTTGAGATACTTAGTACACACTCCTAATCTTGGCTTTTGGTATCCTAAGGGCTCCACTTTTGATTTACTTGGCTATTCCGATTCGGACTATGCCGGTTGCAAGGTAACTCGAAAGAGCACTACCGGGACTTGCCAATTTATTGGTAGGTCTTTGGTGTCTTGGAGCTCTAAAAAGCAAAATAGTGTTTCCTTGTCCACCGCGGAAGCCGAGTATGTGGCGGCCGGCTCTTGTTGTGCCCAACTACTTTGGATGAAGCAAACCCTAAAAGACTTTGGTTGTGAGCTAAACAAGATTCCCTTTTGTGTGACAATGAGAGTGCCATTAAGTTGGCAAACAACCCCGTACACCATTCTCGAACAAAGCACATAGACATCCGGCATCATTTTTTGAGAGACCACGAAGCCAAAGGAGATATCGCTTTGCATCATGTGAGCACCGAAAATCAACTAGCCGATATCTTCACAAAGCCTCTCGATGAGACAAGATTTTGTGCTTTGAGAAGTGAACTAAATATCATTGATTCTCGTAATGTGGTTTGATGTCTTGCACACACCCTTGATTGTTTTAGATTGGATAAAATGTCTTTGAAAATCTTGTGTGGAGCTTTCAAAATCTATTTTTACCATCTCAAACTTGTCCATAGTTGTGTATTGTTGTGCTAAAATCTGGACATGTTTAAGATGCTTGTAGCTCATCGTATGGTTCAAACTTTTTGTGGCTGGTTTTTGACTTACCGGTAGTACCGGTGGCTTTCCACCGGTAGTACCGGTCTCCATCGGTAGTACCGGTGGGGATCCGGTAGTACCGGTAGGCCAAATTCCCGCTCGGGTGGCTGCACTGCATTTTGTACTACCGGTAGTACCGGTCCTTTTCGACTGGTAGTACCAGATGTTGTTTTTAGAGCCGCGCGGGGTTGGTTCCGTCTGGAACTCTGGGGACTTATCCCCTTTTCCCCGGCCCCACCCGCCCTGCTCCCACCCGCCCGCCCCGGCCTCCTCCCGCTCCCGTGCTCTCGCAAAACGGCGACAGTCGGCCCCCTCCCTCCACCCGATCTCCCTCCTCTGTCCGTCTCCTTCAAATCCCTTCGGTGGAAAGCTTCCCCTGGCCTTGGTGATCGTTTTGGTGGTGGTGGTTTTGGCGTGGACGTATTCGTTTGCTTGGATTTGGCCTCTTCCCCTCGAGTAGCAAGGTATACGTTGTTCTTGCCCGATCTATCAATGTACCTTGTTCTAGGCCGATTCCTCGCATTTGCTCCATCCATTAGGGGTCCTTATGCTAGTAGAGTACTCCTTGTGCATTTTGTTTGGTCGATTTGGCGGATTTGGGGGGATTGGGTCTATGCACAGTGGTATTGGTACTACCGGCCGTCGACCAGTACCACCGCTCCCTGTGCATGGCACTCTCCCCGCACTCTCGCCGTCTCAATCAAACCCCGCACTCTCTCTACTTGATTTTGACTCACTTGTTGGCCCTCTTTTGGTTGTGTAGCATGGAAGGCACACGGAGGAACCCGTCTCGTCGTGCTCGCTCATCCTCCGGTGATGCGGGTGATGGACGCACCGTCCGTGGCCGCGGAAGCAGCAGTGCTCATGGCTCCGATGTTCCCACGGACCCCGTGGCTCATGAGGCCGCTCGGTCCCGGGCGACGTCTAATCCTTTCCCTACTCGGCCGAATCCTCCCCGACGTCATCGAGAGGTGGTTGGCAACCGCGTCCCGACTCAAACATCCTGATTGAGGGTCGTGCTATTGACCCTCGGGTTGTGGCTCGATCCCCACTTCATATCGGGGTTCCGCCGCGGTCTCTTCGATTTCATCCGGAGCCCAACCCAAAGGTATCTCGTGTTGGTACTAGTGGTGCTTACACATCTCGTTATCCAATTGATTACAGGAAACGGGTTGCGGACTTGCGCACCATGCGTGCTGACAATCCATATGAGTATGTCAAGTGTGACAGTCTTGAGCCCCGGTTTTGGTCACAGTTCCATCATGACTACTATTATTTCATCCTTTATCATGATGGTGTTCATTCCAAGTGCCCTCTGTTCCAGCACAAGGCTCTGGTGCTCAACTCTCTGACGAAGCTCAATCATCCTGAGATTGATGAGTTGATCTCCAAGCTTCAGGAGTGGCGCCTTTTACCGCTTATGACTTTTGTCAAGGCTTGGAACACAGAGGTGCTTTGTCAGTTATGGGCCACTCTGTACATTGATCGAGAGAATGTTGTGCTTCATTGGATGACACAAGGTACTCATTACCGTTGTGACTATGTTACTTTCTCTTGTCTCTTGGGGTTCGATAAGCTTGATCGTGAGGCCCCGGATATTCATGATATATATGCCAGTGGGATTGGGTCAGACGATCTGGTGGCTGCTCAGATGTACACTGAAGATAAATATGCAAATTTCACATCTGCCAATCTGAGGCCTTTCTTCTATGTGCTGAATAATCTGATTCGCCTCACCATTGATCCCAAGATTGGCGACTCCATTCATATCCAGAATGATGCTCTCAAGATATTGGTTCGGTTTGTATGCAAATTTCACATCTGCCAATCTGAGGCCTTTCTTCTATGTGCTGAATAATCTGATTCGCCTCACCATTGATCCCAAGATTGGCGACTCCATTCATATCCAGAATGATGCTCTCAAGATATTGGTTCGGTTTGGACCCCAAGGTGGACGTTTCAGTGTGACAAGGTTCATGTGGGGCAAGATCATTGAGGCTTCAGTTGATCCCCACAAGTCACTACCATATGCTCCTTATCTTATGCATATTATTGAGCAGGTAGTTGGCCTTGAATTTTATGCGGACACCAAACATGCCTCCTATGGTGTGAGAAACTTGGGACCCAAACCCTCTGCCTCCCGTGGTGCCACTGCTCCTGCTGTTGATGATGACGCTGAGGAAGAGGAGGCCGCTTTTGATGTTCCCTCCGCTCCTTCACCTCCCCATCGCTCCACTTCGGCGCGTTCTGGGCTGGGTGAAGGTCATGGTAGAGGTAATCGCTCTACGCTCAAGA
Source organism: Microstegium vimineum (assembly GCA_022036555.1). Lineage (NCBI taxonomy): Eukaryota > Viridiplantae > Streptophyta > Magnoliopsida > Poales > Poaceae > Microstegium > Microstegium vimineum. The sequence continues at coordinate 13,173,779 of CM039120.1, forward strand.
AATTCCTTGCCTTTTTCTGTTACACAGCTGAGAAGGAGGATCGCCGCCTTCGGCGAATTGAGGAGAGCCTGCACATTCCTCCTGCATCTCCGTTTCGTTCGTTTGATGAGTATGTGGCTCCTAGTGCTCCTCCTGCTACGGGTGCTCCTCATGCTCCTGTTGATGATGATCTTGGTGGATCTACCCATGGTGTGTCTTCTCATGGTGAGCCGGGCTATGGAGGCCCCTCTTCTCATGGTGGTGCTGCTGAGTACGGCTTTGAAGCCATCTTTAGTGCTCCTTACTCTAGCCAGGGTGTCTACACTGGACAGGGTAGCTCTTCCCAACCCTTTGCCGGTGATTCTTCTTTCGATCGTCCTTATGGCAAGGGTGTTGGTGGTGGCCTCGTTGATTATGGTGATGACGATGACGAAGATGATGAAGATGAGGACTTCTATCTTGGTGCTATTCTATGCCCTTCATGTGGCCTACCCTTTTTGGGACTTGATGCCAAAGGGGGAGTGTTAGGCTTTTCTCTATGTAATAGGGTAGCTTATCTATCTTTTGCTTTATCGTTCGTGGGGTTGGACAATGGTCTTTATTCATGTTGAACTATGTGTCGAGCTACAAAACTATTTATGTAATATGGATGATGGTTGATTGTAGAACTATATTTATCTCATGTTGATTCATCTTATGTTGTTATCCATATGCTTGTGTGGTGGTTGATTATTTGATTTAGTCATTGTGTGGATGATATATTGTCATATGCATCACGCTTATTTATTCTTCACACACTCTTATAGGCACCCCACGGATTGCAAAAGTTAGGGGGAGCTTGCTCTAAATTTTATGCTATCTTGATTATAATCAAGACATGGAATTCAAATCCAATGCATAAATTAAGGGGGAGCTTCCTCCTAAAGTTTGCAATTCAAAAGCTTCAATTCTGTCTATTATTATGTAAGCCTAAGATGGTTGTCATCAATTACCAAAAGGGGGAGTTTGTAAGTGCATTTGCCCCCTATGTGTGGGTTTTGGATAATTGATAACAATCAAATTAGGGACTAACATGCTTCTCTAAGTATATACACAGGTGTTAGTCCTTTGATAAATTGAAACGATGAAATTTGGTGATTGAAGCACCTCAAATTCCACTCTATGGAAATCGGCTCATCTCAAGTGCTAAAGAGTTTATTCTTTTGAATTGAGTTATAGGAAAAGCCGTACTACCAAGAGGGATACAAATTAGACTAGCTAGAAGTGGGTAAGAGTGCTCAAGTCATTAGTATAGAGACGCTTGAGAGACGTCGTGAAGAACGGATCCTAAGAAGGTTTTTTTGTGCTGTCAGCAGAGCTACCGGTAGTACCAGTTTCTCTCACCGGTAGTACCGGTGAGGACCGGTAGTACCGGTCAGGAACCGGTAGTACCGGTAGGCCTTTTTCCCGCACGCGTTCAGTGCTCAGCCTCAACGGTCACAAAGTGACCGGTAGTACCGGTGGTAGTACCGGTAGTACCGGTACCGCTTCGGGGGTTGAAGACTTTAAGTCTATCGACGCCCCCTCTCTCTCACTTACCCATTCATCCACTCACTCTCACCCACCTTGAGACAAAGAGCTCTCCAAGCATTGACTCACCCCCTCCTCTCTCCCTCTTGCTCTACAACTCCGATTCTTGCTAGATTAGAGCGGGAGAAGCGAGATTAGAGAGAGGGGAACTTCGATCTACGACTTGAGCACTTGGATTCCTCTTCTAGCCGGTTGGATTTGTGTTTGTTACTCTTGGGTTCTTGGAACCCTAGGCGGCTAGGAGTTCTTTGTGGTTGCCCGTGTTGCTCCATTTGTGAGGGCACCCCGAAGTGTTTGTATTCACCCTTTGATTCTTAGTGGAAACCTCGGGCTAACCTTTGTGGTTGCTTGAGAGAGGCAAGGAGGTGGAAGAGACTCCGACCTTTGTGGTCACCTCAACAACGGGGACGTAGGTGCTCCTTGTGTGGAGACCGAACCTCGGATTAAATCTTGTGTCTCGCGTGCTTGCTCTTACTCTATTCATATACTCTGTGCTATCACTTGTTCTTCGTGTTTTTTGTGTTCTTCCTTTCCCTCTTCGTTCTTAGGGTTGGAAGAACCGATCTACGATTTGGTGAAGGAGCAAGACAAGGAAAGTTGATCTACCACCTCTACATCACCTAAGGATAGTAAGAAATTAGTGGATCTAAAATCTAAGTTGAATTCATTCAAGATTTGCTAGTTCCCGTAGGAACCGGTAGTACCGGCAGTAGCACCGGTAACCGGTAGTACCGGTCCACCACCGGTAGTACCGGTAGTACTAATTTCTGCATCAAGTTTTTGAATTTCAGGTTTTGAGAATTGCCTATTCACCCCACCCCTCTAAGACAATTAGGTCCTTTCAGAAGTTCCTGATCAGGAAACAGCACCGCCTCCGCAGAGTCCTTCCGCAACAACACCGGCAACAACATCGACACCGGCATTGACTATGCGTCCCACAGAAGCAAGCTCATCAGCAACCATTGTCGATATTCAAGACACTACTGCGCCAACTGCTTTCCCGAGTCCGAGGCAAGAAATCCGTTTTAAGATGGTAAGCCGACTGTCATAAAGCTTGCAATATAAACTTATGATCGGCACACTCTTATTTTCTTCTTTTCAGGCCCAAGACTCCCCTGATAGCTTATTCTCTTTTGCAGTCATCGTTCCCGATGAAGATAACGAAGAAGAAAGCTCTGCTCTAGCTCCAAGCACTACATCGGCAGACATCAAATCTAAGCTCGAAGCATTGCTACTTTCACTGCAAAAAAACACATCTCTCCTAGTTCAAGATTCCACTGCAGCGAAAGTGGCTTTCAAGGAGATTCAAGGTCATCTTCCTGCCGATATCGAAGAAACACTCTTCCAAGTAGCATTCCTTGAGAGCCGACAACTTCAATACCAACGGGCCTCACGTCGTATTGCCGATAGAGCCGCTCAATCAAAGCTCGAAGAGGAAATGCTCCAGTCCAAACAAGTTGCCGATGAAAAGCACAAGGGCATCGGCCATTTAGAAGCCTTTGGCATTGATCTTGAGCAAGAAATCACCCACTTATCGGCAAGAAGAGAAGAACTGTTGGTTGAACTGAAGAAAGTCGATGAAGCCCTAGATGTGGCCAACCAAAAGAAAGCTCAACTGCCTGATGCTGTCAAAGCCCTGCAACAAGAAAGAGATGCAAATGCTCGGACAGCTATTCTGCTGAAAAGAAAGATCAAGCCAGTCGAAGGATCTGCCGATGATGACATCAGGGAGATAGAAGAAGCAGATCAGATTCGCCTGCGTGCGATAACATCCATTCAATCTCTGTTGTAATCTGTTGTAATTTGTTATGTCGGCAACTGTGAACTTGGCAACTGATTTTTCATGTAATATAACGTTAATACGCTTTCTACCGATGTTTCGTATGATCTTTCCATCATCGACATTTATACTTATATTGCTTTATGCATCTACCCAGATACTGGGATAATATTTCTTTAAATATTTATCGTTGATTGCTCTGGGAAATGCAACCCCTTCAAGTGTTTCCAAAATATAAGTGTTTCTAGGAACAGACTGACTTATCCGAAAGGGACCTTCCCAATTAGGAGACCACTTCCCAAACTTTGAACTCTTAGTCCCAATCGGTAAAATCAGTTTCCACACCAGATCACCATCGACGAATTCTTTTACCTTCACCTTTTTGTCGTACCACCTGGCAACCCTTTTCTTGTTCTCCTCGATGCTGATTAGAGATCTCAGCTGATGATCCGCCAAATCTTCCAACTCATCCTTCATAAGGGTATCATATTCATCGGCTATCAACTGATCTTGAGAAAACAACCGTCTAGAACTAGTCTTAATTTCCCAGGGTAGAACAGCATCATGTCCATATACCAACTGGAATGGCGAAACCTTAGTTGCACCGTGACACGCCATCCGATATGACCACAAAGCTTCATTCAACACCACATGCCACCTCCTAGGGTTTTCTTCAATCTTGCGCTTGATAAGCTTGATAATTCCTTTGTTTGTTGCCTCGGCTTGACCATTAGCTTGAGCATAATAAGGGGAATAGATTAAAACCTTAAACCCCATACCGGTAGCAAATTCGTCAAACTCCCCCGATGTAAACATCATCCTTTGATCAGTGGTAATAGTCTGAGGAATACCAAATCGGTAAACAATATGCTCTTTTACAAAGTCTATCATATTAGCCGATGTTACCTTCTTCAAAGGAATAGCCTCAACCCATTTCGTAAAGTAATCGGTGGCAACAAGTATGAATTTATGCCCCTTACTCGATGGCGGATAAATTTGTCCAATGAGATCAATAGCCCATCCTCTAAACGGCCAAGGCTTGATTATAGGATTCATTGCCGATGCAGGTACCCTCTGAACATTACCGAATTTTTGACAATCTTGACATCCCTTGAAGTATTTGAAGCAATCCTCAAGAATTGTCGGCCAGTAATACCCATTCCGTCTAATCACCCACTTCATCTTGAATGCCGATTGATGCGCTCCACATACCCCTTCATGAATCTCACCCATCAATTCTTCTGACTCTTCTTTGGCAAGGCATCTGAGCAAAACTCCATCGATTGTCGAATAATACAATTCATCATCAAGGAGCACATACTTGGTAGCTTGAAACCTTAGACGCCTTTCAACCTTTTTAGACGGATCTCTTAAGTAATTGGCAATTTCTTTTCTCCAGTCATCGGCGACCATCACCGATGTCATGACTTCTTGAATTGGCTGATACCCTGAAGCATTCTGTGCTAACCGATTAGCCTCTTCATTATGCAACCTGGGAATATGCTCAAGGCGGTATTCTTTGAATTCTTTTAATAACTGTAAACACCTCTCATGGTGTGCAATTAACACATCACTTCGGCATTCATATACCCCAATTAATTGATTGATCACCAACATAGAGTCGTCAAAGACTTCGACGGCATCGGCACGCACTTCCCTGAGTAACTCCAACCCTTTTATTAAAGCCTGATACTCAGCCTGATTGTTTGTCGACGTAGCAACAATCGGCAAGGAAACTTCATATTTCTGTCCTCGGGGTGAAATTAAGAGAACACCGATACCTGCCCCTTCTTTGCATGTAGACCCATCAAAGAACAAAGTCCAAGGAGCAATCTCTACAGAGCTTATCACATTGCAATGCTGAGTAACAAAATCGGCCATCACCTGACCTTTAACTGCCTTAGCCGATTCATACCTTAGATCAAACTCTGAAAGTGCTAGAATCCCTTTGCCGATTCTCCCACTTAATATCGGCATCGACAACATATACTTAACCACATCATCTTTGCAGATAACAGTGCATTCGGCCGACAATAAATAATGCCTTAATTTTATGCAAGAGAAATATAAGCATAAACATAATCTTTCTATGGCCGAATACCTAGTTTCAGCATCTACCAGCCTTCTGCTCAAATAATAAATCACACGTTCTTTCCCTTCAAATTCTTGGATTAAGGTTGATCCGATAACGCCGTCATCGGCAGACAAATACAACCTGAAAGGCTTCCCGTGTTGAGGTGGAACTAAGACCGGAGGGTTTACCAAATATTTCTTGATCTCTTCTAAGGCTAACTGTTGTTCCTCTTTCCATGTAAACTCTTGATCAGCTTTCAGCTTTAAACAACGGGCTAAAAGACTTAATTTTACCAGACAAGTTGGATATGATTCTCCTGATAAAATTAATTTTGCCGATCAAAGATTGCAGCTCAGTCTTATTGGTAGGAGCAACTACTTTGTTTATTACATCAATAGATTTCCTGCCGATCTCTATACCTCTCTGATGTACCATGAAACCCAGAAATTGACCTGCCGATACCCCAAACACACACTTATTAGGATTCATCTTTAACCCATGTTTCCTTGTGCATTCCAGGATCCTTCGTAAATCGGCAAGATGCTTCTCAAAATTTCCAGACTTGACCACCACATCATCAATATAGATTTCAACTATCATGCCGATGTACTTATGAAAAATAAAATTCATTGCTCTCTGGTAAGTAGCACCGGCATTCTTCAAGCCAAAAGTCATTACAACCCACTCAAATAAACCGACATGACCTGGACATCTAAAAGCAGTCTTGGATATGTCTTCTTCAGCCATGAATATTTGATTATATCCAGCATTATCATTCATGAAACTAATGATTTGATGTCCAGCAGCAGCATCAACCAGCAAATCGGCAACCGGCATCGGATAACCATCCATCGGCGTAGCCTTATTGAGATTCCTGAAATCAATGCAAACACGTAGTTTTCCATTTTTCTTATACACAGGAACCACATTAGAAATCCATTCGGCATATCGGCATTGCCGAATAAATCCAGCTTCAATTAACTTTGTAATCTCAGCTTTAATATCGGGTAAGATAATAGGGCTGCATCCGCGTGCTGGTTGCTGATAAGGTTGGAAATTAGACTTAATAGGTAACCGATGTTCAACTATTGATCGGTCCAAACCAGGCATCTTTGTATAATCCCAAGCAAAACAATCTTTGTATTTCTTTAATAAATCACTCAACTGTTGTTTACATTGGGAATCTAACTTAGCACTAATGAAAGTTGGCCTGAGCCTACTGCCATTGCCGATATCTATCTCTAGTAAATCATCGGCGGATGTGAACCCCTGTCCCAGTTTTCCATCATCGGCGAATCGATCCATTACAACTCTTCTTCAGGACCGACTGCTTGGATCGGTGTAATGCGGTAATCGGCAACTTTGAGGAACTCCGTGTCCCAAGCTTCACCTGATATGCACTTGGTTTGCTCATAAGTTTCCGATTATGCCGATGCAACAATTGACGGAGTTTCACTCCGGACGAATTCAATCTTGTCTCCAACCCATTGCACGAGGCTTTGGTGCATTGTAGAAGGAATGCAGCAATTAGCATAGATCCAATCCCTTCCTAGGAGCAAGTTGTAGGTGTCTTTACCACTGATCACGAAAAACGTTGTCGGCAAAGTTTTACTGCCGATGGTTAATTCAACACATACGGCTCCCATAGCTGGCGACACATTGCCTTCAAAATCTTTAAGTTTTATGTCCGTCTTGACTAAGTCTTGGCCACCTTTCCCAAGTTTCCTGAACATGACATATGGCATTATATTGATTGATGCCCCACCGTCCACTAGCATCTTCATCACGGGCTGCCCATCTACTTTACCTTTGATGAACAAAGCTCTTAAGTGCTGTCTTTCATCATCGGTAGGCTTCTCAAAGACAGCTGTCATCGGATCTAACACCAACTGTGTTATCTCAGCAGCTTCTTCCTCAGCATCGACAGGTGCCATGAATTCCATCGGCAATATGACGACCATATTGATTTCTGCCGATGGATCCCTATCCTTGCGCTTTGGCCTCCACTGCTTGACTGGAGACTTTTCCCTTGGAGGATTTTCACTGTCATATAAATCTCCTTGGCGTTCACGTTGAATCCTTCTTTTCTGAGTCTTTGTCAGACCTTTGGGGCACCATTGAGGAAGCTTAGTTTTCCAAACAGACTGGTACTGTTTTTCACCGCTTGTATCGGCACCACGCCTTATGTTTGGATCTCTAGAGAATATCTCCTCATTGGGTACTCTTGCATTGGCCATCTCCTCAAGCTCCTCTTGACCAACATGCCTGCCAAGCCTGTCATGCGCGCTGAGCTTGCCCCCCAGCCGATCACGTGCTGACCGTTTTCCTCCGATCGGCCTGCTATAGTTTGATGCTTGATCGTCAAAACAAGGTTTCTTTTCTTACCGATCGGCAGGGTAGTACCCATTACATTCAGGGCAATCATCAGCAGTGGGTAGTTTGACGCCTTCTTCCCAGCAATGAACAAAGAAGGGACACCTCCAATGATCTTTATGCCGAAGCCACTCTTGGTGCCTTTCTTCTTCCTGCCGCCGATATCGTTCCTCCTGCGATTGCGGATAATCTTGTTGTGGCCGCCTATGTGTGATCACGATGCCATAAGACCTCCCGGCACTACTGCTATCTTTGGCAACTCTCTTGCCTTTTCTATCATCGGCAAACTTCCTCCCTGTTACTTCATGCGCAGCTATTTGATGTTTAGGGTCTACCAATGCGCTTTTCTTGGCAGCTTCCGATGTCAACACCTTAGTCTTTCCACTGGTTTCCACCATGTTATTTGGAAACGGGTGCTGATCGATCTTCATCGGCTTCTGGGCTTTAGAATTTTCAAACTTAATTCGCCCAGATTCGATTTCTGACTGCAACTGCTGCCTAAATACTTTGCAATTATTAGTACTGTGCGAAGTCGCATTGTGCCACTTGCAATACCTGATCTTTCTGAGCTCTTCGGCCGATGGAATTACCTGGTTAGGCGCCAACTTGATCCGCCCTTCTTGAAGCAATAGGTCAAACATCCTATCGGCCTTGGTGATATCAAAGGAGAACCTCTCAGCTTCTTTTTGGCAGAACGGATAAGATACCGACTTCTTATCTTTCACCCATTCAGCAACGCCAATACTTAGTTCTTCATCTGACTCAGAACCTTCTTCTTGTCCAATAAAGGACACTTTCTTGTTCCAAGTCTTCCTAGGCTCGAAAGGTGTAACGTCTTGATCGGCAATTCTCTGTACAAGATGACTTAAACTTTCAAACTCCTGAGATGCATATTTATCTTTGATATGCGGCAGCAATCCTTGGAAGGTCAAATCTGCTAATTGCCGATCATCAAGCACCAAGCTCTAGCACTTATTCTTCACATCTCGCAGCCTTTGGACGAAGTTTTCTACCGATTCATCATTACGCTGCCTCGGCTTAACCAAATCGGTAATCTTCTTCTCATGTACGCCGGCGAAGAAGTATTTATGAAACTGCCTCTCCAAATCGGCCCAAGTGATCACAGAGTTTGGAGGTAGTGAAATGAATCATGTGAATGCCGATCCAGACAATGATGATGAGAATAATCTCACCCTTAGTTCATCTCGGCTAGCTGCTTTCCCACATTGGATAATGAAGCGGTTGATATGCTCCATCGTGGATGTATCATCTTGGTCTAAGAATTTTGTGAAATCTGGTACCTTGTACCGATTTGGGAGAGGAATCAAATCGTATCCCAGAGGATATGGCGTCCGATAAGAATAGGTATTAACCTTAGGCTTGATGCCGAACTGTTCTTTCATCACTTCGGCAATCTTATCGGCCCAATATGCATCCTGATCTTGCCGATGCGTTGGCTGAATGTTGATAGGTTGAGCAGGCTGATATGTTTCTTCATATCTCTGTGGTAAGTAACCCGGAGCAGCTGGTGCAGGCGCAACATTAGTCCGCTGAATATTATGCATCGGCTGATTAGCCGATAGATCACTTTGAACGCTTATTGGGAAATACTGTGGCATCATACTCATCGATTGATACGCCGATGCTCCACTCTGTGCGTTTTCTAGGTACTGATACCCGGGTTGCACCACCTGTTGCTGAATCGTTGGTGGAGCAGTCCATCCAGGATTGTAAGTCATCGTCATATAATTCACCGATGGTTGATGACTAACTGGAGCATGTTGCTCCTGCATTCTGGAGTAATCAACAAATTGACCACCTTGAGATGCCGGTACTCCAGCTTGAAGATTCGCCACCACTATAGGTTGACTTATATTTGCGGGGCCTTGCTTCATCGGTACAGGATTTGCCGATGGTGGCATAAGAGGCACTTTGGGTATCACCACCTGAAGATCTTCTGATGGCAGTTGCACAGCTGGGGAGGATGTAGTATAATGTGTCATAGGGATCATCAGCTGCGAAGGCATTGCCGATGCTATAGGACCCTTCCACGTTGTACTGTCACCTCAGATCAGATTAGAATCAACAGATGGATTTGGAGGCATACCGTATCCCCACCAATTGACGGTAGTTGGCTGACTCTTAGTTGCGGGGACTGACATTGTTGATGCCACCAGATCAGTGTTCAATCAAATAATACTTGCAGGGCTCGATCTTGGCGGTGTAGCCGCATCGGCAGTCAAATCCACAGGTTGGGAAGACACCATGGGAGCCGCCGATGGGGTTATGGTAGATGCCGATTCAAGTTGATGATAAGCCGGACCAACATACTGAGGTGCATGCCCTTCTTTGAAAGATTGCATAATAGCATTGTATACTGTATTGGACAACACGTTGGAATGGCTAACTAATGCATGATTTAATGCAGAATTAACCATCTCTTGTAATTTACCAGGATTGGCGTCAAACGTGACCTGCCGCGGCAACGACGGATCTTGCTTCTGGATATCTTCGTCACTCCTGCTTAGGCTGAAGGACTTCAGATATAACTGCTTATAATCTTCCATAGCCTGCCTCTGATCATCTCTCAGATTCGCTTCAGAGACTTCTATGACGTTGCTTGGATCGGCGTCGATATTATCACCCATGGCAGATGTATAATTTGTCCCACTGGGTGTGCCAAAAGAGGTGTTGACACAAAAAGCGTCAGGATCTACGAACACCTCGGGCTTATACCCGAATTTGATGTCCAAAGGTGTGCCAGTCGATTTGACCAGTTAATCGACAAGGACGATAGATAGAACAAGATCTGAACGAGACAACGACGATGCACCCGGATGTCAAGACTCAAACTTGATCAAGATAACTAGAGTAGAGCTGAACGAGACGACAGCGATGCGCCTGGATGTCAAGGTTCAGGTTACTCAAACGCGGAACTTGCAAGGGTTGACGGAGATCGAGGAGATGCAGCCCATCGAAGCTTGAAGAACTCGTAGATAAGCTAGATCTAATACAATAAAAGTAGGATTGCTGGAAGAGTAAATAAAAGTAATAGATTTGTTTGATATATGATTGTATATTTCTTACTACCTCTACGTACATATTTATACTCTAGCAAAAGGAGTTGTAGACAGACACGACTCGTACCTTTCCTAAACAAAAACTCCTATTTTTAAGGAAACAACTGACCCGCGCGAGTCGGACCCAAATAACAATAATATTTCCCTAAACAAAAACTCCTATTTTTAAGGAAATAAATGACTCGTGCAAGAGTCAGACTCAAACGATAAAATAACACTGTCATAAAAACACCAGTTTCCATATCAAACCCCTCCACGATGAACCCTTTCATCGGCACACTTCTAGTCTGCAATCTTCTTCCATCGTCATCGGCAATTTTCTGCTGACGTCAGCCGCCACGTCATCCTATGCCTATCGGCAATATTTTCCTATCGGTAATCTCCTCCAATCGGCAACCATTTTACTCTCACTGACAATCTTACTTTTATCAATCAACCCTTATCGGCAACAAACATGCTTTATCACTCAGCTTCCATCGGCAACAACCCTTACCCTTATTGGCAGTATTCATTCTTATCGGCAATCTTAACCGATGACCTTCCAATGCCGATAGAAAACGGTCACCGATCAACGCGAGTCTTAGCCTATTTGACATGTTGAAAAACGGTGTCAACACTATGAAAAATATAATGGTACTTAGTTGACATCATAAATCTTATTATATAAATTTGATTAATTTTGAGATACTTTGACTCTAAGATTATTTTTAATATATATAAAGAGAGTATAACGTAGCCAAGGCAGGTACGGGAGGAGCCTGTAGAGTACGTTCTCTGGCTGTCGACGGACGACGACTGTAAGAGACGGGAGCGCCGACGCCGAAGAAAGAAACGGGCCAGCCAGCCGGCCCAGCCGCGTGCCGAGGGAGACCAGGCCAGTTCAACGGCAGGCTGCTGGGTGCGAACAGAACGAACGAGTGGCCGAACGCGAGTGAGCTCGTGTGTCGTCTCTGGTTCTGAGTCGGCCCAAGCCAGCGTACGCAAACATCGCAGAGCGACACGCGCGTTCGCCTGTCCAGCTCGCCGGCCGTTTCACTACCGGTCCCTCCCGGGCCGCAACCAGCCACATGCCCCTCCAGGCTCTACCAGTGTATGCCGTGTGCGGCCCGCCGCCGCCACCTGTAGCTGTAGAGAGCATCCCGTGTCGCCCCGGCCCACAGCCCCAGCGGCTATCATCTGTTGCGTTGCGATTGCGACGACCGGGGCTGCGGGGCAGGCGGCTATCTGTGCCCGAGTCCAGTACTGACCGATTTCTTCCCGATGCGCATCGCGCCACTACACAAGCATGTTTCGCTGATCCCGGGCGGTCCATGTGTGCATGTGGCTGACGAAAACGTGTGATCGCCCCGCCGCTGACGCTGAGCCTCGCCGGCGCACGTCCGCACACGTCCGGTCCATCCTAGTACAATACTAGATAGATTAGAATACTATAGGGAAACATAGCCGCAGGCAGTATCATGCACGCAATTGGTAGTTAACGAACGAGAAATAAGACGGGTCAGGGACGGGGTTTACTATCTAGTCACAGTCACGTACAGCTTGTGTATGTATCATTTTTTCTCCATCTCTTCGTGCAGTGCAGTGCAGTGCAGTGCAGTAGACGCCGTCTCCGGATCCTCAAAGACGTCCAAATGGAAAGCGCCCCGACCGTGGCCGTGTTTCCGTCACCAGCTAGCGCTGCGAGCTGCAGCCACCATCTGCCTATCTATCTATCTATAACCTTCCATCGAGCTGTAACACATGAGCAGCGTCTGAAAGAAAGAAAGAAAGAAGAAAATAAATTTAATCAACGCGCGAATTGGCGCGATCGCGTATCGTCTCCTTTCCTTCCTGCAAAACCCCGGCCGCTAGCTTCCACCGCCCCAGCCACGTTCCTGTCGCGGCCAATCCCAATCCACGGAGCTATATCAGGTCAGGTCCCCGGGGCCACTGCGACTGCTTCTTCGCTTAACGAATTCTCCCTGTCGCCGCCCGCAGGACGCAGCCGTTGTATCGTAGCGCGCTGCCTCTTGCACCGATCGCTCACTATCCACTCACCCCGTCGCCGGCGGCAATGCGGTGGGCGCCCGGCGCGTGCGGCCGGGCGGTCTACGTCCTCCTCTTCGCGGCGCTGTGGTTCGCCACGCTCACCCCGGGCGCGGCGCCGGACCTCGCGGCGGACCGGGCGGCGCTGCTCGCGTTCCGGGCCGCGGTGGGGCGGCGGCTCCCCTGGGACGCGTCCACGGCGTCGTCTCCGTGCGGGTGGCGTGGCGTCACGTGCGACCCCGCCGCCTCACGCGTCGTCGCGCTGCAGCTCCCGGCCGCCAGCCTTGTCGGCGCGGTGCCGCTCGGGACGGTCGGGAACCTCACGGCGCTCCGGACGCTGTCGCTCCGCCTCAACGCGTTGTCCGGGGGGATTCCCGCCGACATCGGGAGCTGCACGGAGCTCAGGTACCTGTACCTCCAAGGCAACCGGCTCGATGGGCAGATACCCGAGGGGCTCTTCGGCCTCCGCTTGCTGCTGCGGCTCGACCTCTCGGACAACCGCATCGACGGCGGCGTCTCGCCGGACTTCAATAGGCTCCAGAGGCTCGCTACTCTCTACTTGCAGAATAACAGCTTGAATGGCACGCTGCCGTCCAGCCTTGATCTCCCCAAGCTTCAACTCTTCAACGTGTCCACAAATAACCTCACCGGCCCTGTTCCCGATTCGCTCGTCCGGATGCCCGCCAGCGCCTTTGATGGCACAGGGCTCTGTGGCGGCCCTCTAGCTCCGTGCCCTACATCGCCGTCTCCGTCATCGCCACCTCCTCCGGCCGCTCCTAATGGTAGCAACAACAGCAGGAAGCTGTCCACTGGTGCGATCGCCGGCATTGCTGCGGGTGCTGCCGTGGCGTTCTTGCTTTTGATGGCCGTGATCTTCTTCCTCTGCTTTCGGTGTCAGAGGACAGTGGCTGAAAAATCCGCGGCGGCGGCGGACGCGGACATGGATTCGTCCCCTGTATCGGTCACCGTGGCGAGCATGGACGAGAAGAGCGCCACGAGGCGGTCCTCGCAGGCCGGGAACGCCAAGAAGCTGGTGTTCTTGGGAGCGCCGGCGCCGGACGCGGCGTACGATCTGGAGTCGCTTCTACACGCCTCGGCGGAGGTGATCGGGAAGGGGTGGCTGGGCACGACGTACCGCGCCACGCTCGAGGGCGGCGCCGCCACCGTGGCCGTCAAGCGGCTGAGGGCGGCGCCCATCCCGGAGCGGGAGTTCCGGGACAAGGTGACCGCGCTGGGCGCGCTCCGGCACCACAACCTGGTGCCGCTCCGCGCCTACTTCTACAGCCGGGACGAGAAGCTCGTCGTGTACGACTTCGTGGGCGCCGGCAGCCTGTGCTCGCTCCTCCACGGCAGCGGCAGCAGCGGCGCCGGCGCGAGCCCCGCGCGGCTCGACTTCGTCGCGCGGGCGCGCATTGCGCTGGCGGCGTCGCGTGGCGTCGCGTTCGTCCACGGCGCCGGTGAACGTTCGTGCCACGGCAACATCAAGTCGACCAACGTCCTCGTCACCGACACGCGCGACGGCGCCTACGTGACCGACCACGGCCTCCTCCATCTCGTCGGCGCGCACGTGCCGCTCAAGCGCGTCACTGGGTACCGTGCCCCGGAGGTGACCGACCCGCGCAGGGCGTCGCAGGAGACGGACGTGTACAGCTTCGGGGTGCTGCTCCTCGAGCTGCTGACGGGGAAACCGCCCGTGAACTCGGTGCCCGGGAGCACCGACGGCGTCAACCTGCCGCTGTGGGTGCGCACCGTGGTGCAGGAGGAGTGGACGTCCGAGGTGTTCGACGCCAGCATCGCGATCGAGGAGCGCGTGGAGGACGAGATGATGCGGCTGCTGCAGCTCGCCATGGACTGCGCCGATGATCGCCCCGACCGGCGGCCGAGGATGGCCGAGGTGGTGGCGAGGATCGAGCTCATTGTCGAGAGCGCGGCCCTGAAGGCGGACATTGATGACGACTTCCATAGCATTTCTCCCTGATCTGCCAGTGTGACCTCTGTTATTAGCAATTCCTCTCTGTGGTTATTCTTTTCAAATCTTGGTTGCACATAGTGCGGTGATATTAATCTTCAACATGTTCATAGCATTTGTCATTCTTCATTAGTATTTCTCTGTGAAGGCATGCTACAATTGTCGTTCATCGTGGTAGTACTAGCAAGTTTTAGGCTTCTTTAGCCGATGCTAATACCTTATTCAGAACCTGTGGAGTACTAGCGTTCCGGACAGGGACTAATCCATACCTGGGCGCCTATTGTCAGCCTAACATTGAATGTTAGCTGCGCAACGGTCCGTGTCCAAACACTTTGGAGTCTGCTGCAAAATTGTGGCGGTTTCCACTATCTTGACACGGTCAGTCAGAGAGTCAGCCGTCTCATTGATGTTGTTGAACAGTGGAGGCGTCCGAATATCTTGAAGGCTTCAAACATCTGACCTGTCTCAGACGACTGTCGCTATCCGGGAACGGGAAACCTGGTGGAACAAGGTCGGCAGGGAGAGGAAGACAACGGTTACAGCTTGCTGGAGATGATTTGATGGCGTGGACCGGCAGCGTTGCGAATGTCGTTACCTCCATCGAACGAGAAGGGGATGTGGTGGACGGTTTATCCTGATCCCAGCTCTGAACTTTGAATATCTCAATAACTGAACACATTCTGAACTTCAGAGGTGAGGTATTCTGATTGACGTGGTCTAAGATTCGACGCAGGTACACCATTTTGCTTTTTCAGAACCAGATACAGAGCTTCATATGGTGTCGCAAATGCTGGACCTTTTCCATGGAAAATGTGCTGAATAACTTTTGTTTTTTCAATATAACCTCCTTCAATGGAATGAAGGGTCTGCCAATAGGAAGGAGGAGCAAAATGGCTCAGAAATATTACTAGTTATGTAGGATGCGCGGTGGTAAGGGGCGAAGCTATGTAGTAGCTTGTGGGTGCCCATGCACCCACAAAATTTTAAAATTGCGGACTTTTCTTTACACAATTTCTAAAAGAAATTTTAAAACTAATTTTAGTGAAATTTTATTTTTAAATCTCTGTTTGACCACACCAAACTTCTGGCGCGGTCAAATTGGAGAAAATTGCTATTTTTGACTCTAACAGTGTGGTTTCGCTATTATATGATTTCTAATGTTGACTCCGCTAAAATATGACTTTAATCGTGTGGACTTCGTAATACATATGATTTTGATTTCTTTAATCTCCTTTCTTATCTAAATACGTTTATTTATTTCTAAAGTGACCATTTTAACCTTCATTCTTTACACCGTGATTATTACCTTGGTTACTGGGTTAAAAAAATCGCTGTTGGCTGGGTACCCGTGGGCGTGCGTTCTTGGCTGTTCGTGGCCTTGGCTTGGCCACAGGGTTCACCGAACCGTTCGGTTACCGCGGTTACCGAACTTACCGCCCACCACCGGTTCGGTTTCGGTACCGGTTTGAATTCAAATTTCAAATTTGAATTTCAAAAAATGAAAAATTCTGAAAAAATTCCTTAAAATAGTTCATGATTTATAGAGTCGAATGATGTAAAAATTTTTCAAATTGGAGTTCGTTTGCTATTTATTTTGACGTGTTTAAGTTTGAAAAAAAAACCGGCCGGCCCGTTAAGGGCCCATGCGGCCCATTTCGTCCAGGCGCCTCATACAAGGCAGGCAGAGGGCGTGGGGGGGGGGGGGCTGTCGGCTCCCACAACCCTATCCGCTCGCTCCCTTCCCCATTCCGCCCGAGCGCCGCGCGCTCCGCCTCCGCGCCTCGGTTACCGAACGGTCGGCGGCAGTTACCGAGGGAACGGGTCGGTAACCGCCCCCGTCGCCAGATCCAACACCCCCGAGCGGTTACCGACCGGGCGCAGGCGGTTACCGACTGGGCGCACGGTAACCGTCCGGGATACGAAGGTAAGCTTTTTTTTGTTTTTTCATTTCCTTGCATCTGTAGTTGTTTTAGTTGTAGGATTTAGTTAGAACAAGCTCTAGGATGTAGGATTGATGGAGTATAGGATGTAGAAAATATTTATTGTAGGATTTAGGTAGGATTTGACTTAGGATGTATATAGAAGTTAGGTTTATTTGGATTAGGATTTAGGATTTGCGGTTAGATTTGCTTTAGGATGTATGTAGGATTTAGGATTTAGGATTTTTTTATATAGGATTTAGGATTTAGGTAGGATTTAGGTGTATGTTAGGATTTAGGTTTATTTGCGGTATGATTTGATGCATGTGTTCGATTTGTTTGTGTTGTCCATTTGTGCAGGAAGACAATGCCGAAAGACGTGGTATGGGAGCATGGTGAGAATCTTGCTCCCGGTTGGAGATGCAATTACTGTCGTACACAAAAAGTCGAGGGTGGTGCTTCCCGATTGAAGCATCATTTGGCGAGGAGGGTGAGGAAAGTGAGGAAAGTCCACCGTACCAGGAGTCCGATGACAGCAGCTCAACACATGACAATGGACGACGATGATAGTGGTGACGATGACACTGTAGCTGCTGGTGGTGGTGGTGGTGGTGGTGGGGCTGGGGGTTCTACAGTTGGTGGTGGTGGTAGTGGTCTTGGTGATGCTGGTGGACTTCGTTTCACAAGTATCAATTGCTACAGATATTTTTTTTGTCTATGACTATTGATTAGTACTAATTATGGTCAGCTGCAGGCGAGACGGACTTCACACATGCTACTCAGGACTGCGACCATGGGCAACCGGAATCGCAGAGGAGAGCTTACGACCCGACGGACTGCTACGACACGCCACAGTACTCCTCTTCCTCGTACAGCGATACATCGTACGGTGGTGGTTATACCTACCCCGTTCCTGACATCAGCACGCAGCCGGCCACTAGATGGGTCTATGAATGGCAAGACCCGGATTTCTACAACATGTTAGTGCAGGAATGGGAGACCACAGCTCATTGGACGAGCCAATCATGGATAGACTACAAGGCTCAGCTCCAGACGCGCGATATCGCTCTAATGTCCACCGCGGAGTATGAGGAGGCGTGCCGAAACAGGATCTTCCTTTATATTCTACGCCAGTGACCATGATGTTTGCATGTCTACGACACAAGGTATTTCCATGGACGATTTGTTGTTGCAACGGTGAACTACGTTATTTCCGTCGTGAATTTGTGACTAGTGCATCACTATGATATTTCGATGAGTTGTCCATTTGTGTCACACTATTTTCCTCTGAATTGTGTGTTCTATTTACATCATTATGTGCAAAGGTCATGCAAAAAAATAGATTGTTTCAAGCAAAAAAAACGAGTACCCGGCGGTTTGGAGCGGTTACCGACCAAACCGGACGGTAACCGGCCCTAACCGACCGGTTACCGGTTGCTGACCGTTTGAACTACGCCATTTAAATTCAAAATCCAAACCGTTCGGTTTGGGGCCGGTTTGGGCGGTTACCGTCGGTAACCGGCAAACCGCCGGCCACCGGTTCCCGACGGCAAAACGGTAAGGAAAACCCTGCTTGGCCATGCCTGGGGAGCTGGTCCGTGGCTTGCTTGGCTCATGGCTGCAGGCCGTAGCCAGGCCTTGACTCCAGGGGCCGCCGCGGCCTGGGCAGCATGCCCCGACGCGATGCCTTCAGCTTCAGTCCTCTCGACGTCCATGGCGATGGACCCTGCGTGACCACCGCCGGGAGGAGGCACTTCCCCATCCATGACGAGCGGCGACGTGGGGAGGCGTGGAGGTGGCGGGCGAGCAACGGTCATCGCGAGGGGAAGGAGAAAGATGAACAGGCGACGGCTTGTCACGGGCAGGCTGCGGCTCGTCGTACGAGAGAAGATGAACAGGCCGGTACTTTAGGCCAGTCTCAATGGAGAGTTTGGTGACGTTGTTTACAAGACTGCCATGTCATACAAAATAAAATGAAACTCGAATGAAACAACCACTCTCAGTGGAGAGTTTCATTCTAGAGTTTCATAAGCATTTAATTCCATAACACATAGAGAGTTGGTAATCGTGTCAAGAGAGTGTCATCCCCATAATACTTATTTCTTCTCTCTTCTTAAATACACTGTCATATCATCAAAAGTGTCTATGTAACAACATATTTAATGTGAATGAAACTCAAATGACACCCCTATTGAGACTGACCTTACGTACCTATAGATGGATCGATGATGTACGTGGATGGATAGATTACTAGCAGAAGGGTAGGATGGTCAATACAAAAAAATACATGTATTTAGGACTATAAATATGATTAAAAGAAATAAAATCATATTCATTACGAAATCCACACGATTGAAGTCATATTTTAACGAAACCAATATTAAGAGTCATAGAATAGTCAAACTACATGATTGGAGTCCTAAAATAACAATTTTCTCAATTGAAGAAAATTACGGTGCTGCGCTAGGAGGGTTTGCGCGGCAGGCCTACCACCATGGTAGGCCAGCAGGCTACTGACCAGGTGATATGGCCACCTTGTCACGGCAGAGGTGGATATAGATGTGTGGCGTGACCTCCCTCTCTCCATGGGTGGAGCCAAGGCCCGGCCAGCATCGGCCGGTGCCCGAGCTCACCTGCTGTCTGCTGGTGAACACAATGCTAGCATATCTAGCAGATGTCTCGCTAATTGGACCGAGAGACTCTGTCGTTTGTAAGAGCATTTCCAATAGTTTTGTATATTTTAATTGATAAAATTGAGAGTTTGTCAAGTCCTAAATAAATATAGCAAAGATAAAAAAAAGTCAATCTTCAACGGTTTGGCAAAATTGGTTTGGCAATTAACAAAATTGATTTGACAATTACCAAAATTGTGGAAATTGCTACAGCGATTACCAAAATTGGTCGAGCGTGGAAAATGTCAAGCGCGATCCGCTAGGCATATATGGCAATCCTTTCCAGGAAATTGCCAAGTTAACAAAAATGCAAAGTCTATTTGTCAAACCGTTGGATAAGAGTTTTTTAAATTTTTTTACAAAAATAAGAATGCAAAATCCATTTGCAAAACCGTTGGAGATGCTCTAAAGTCACCGAATACACAGTACAAACTAAAGTCACCGAATACACAGTACAAACATTCTACTACTCTGTATTTTAGGCATATTCCATGTTACATGCGACTAGCTAGGAGGCCAAAATGTTTGTTCATAGTTAAAACTCACCCCAACTTGGAACCTAAGCTGTTTATTCATGGTTAAGACTTGCTCAAACAAATAAACTTAAAACCACATATTGCAAGGGACTTTTTTTAAGAGAGGTGGCTTATATTAAATCTTGACACAGTATATTCTCAAATTACATAAAAAATTGAATAAAAATACATAATAATATATCTATATTCTTCTACCGTCTTCTTCCCAAATGACTCTTCCCAAATGATTAGCCTATTTAATTGAATCTATTGGAGACAAAAAAAACCACTCAATCATTTCAGATAAATTATTGCTGACAATCATATAAATTTTACAAAATTATGACGAGTTTTTTTTGCCAAACATTTTTTTGAAAAATCTTAAGTTCCAAAAAAAATCATGAAGAATTGGAACCGAAGCCATTTCAGAGGAGTCGAAAAGTTGTCAAATGGATCTATAGTATTACGTTGCGTCTCGCCCATGCTCTACAAAAATCCTGCCTCTGCCTACTGCCTACTGCCTCGTCTCTCCTTGTTCTTCTCCCTTCACTAGCTGCACATGCGTGCGCACGCAGGTGGTGGATCACTATCTGCGCATGCAAGCAACCAAATATCTGCTGCTGAAATCCAGTTATTTGAACCCGGATTTTGGTGAAGATCCACCACCTTCTCTCCATGCCTAGGGCGAGGTATTCTCCTACTTCTTTGTTTGTTTCATGGTTGATTTAAGAATATCCTAGGTAGCTAGAGTTTCAAGAAAATTTGATAGATATAGAAAGTTGTTTAGGTAGACCGGTTACGTTTACTAACTTGTGTTTAGGGTATGCCCTTGGTTTGTACATGTAAATCTAGTTGTGTGTGTTCTATTATTAGGTTAGAATGTTATTTAGTATGTTTAGGTTTAGTTTAAATTTAGAGGAAAGTGCATACGTGGTCCTTATACTTGTTGGGTGTGAGTCATCCCGGTCCACAAACTCTCAAAACGATTAATTAGGTCAGCAATCTTAGTTTCTATATCGTTTAAGTCCATAAGTGCAGATGACATGGTGTCTTATTGCAATTAGCCCCCAGGTTACTATTCTGTGCTCATACCCCTCCTTTTTTAAGTGGCTCATACTCGTTTGTGACTCCTGGTTTCATCGTCGCAGCCCGTGGCGAGGGCATCCAAGCGGACGACCGAAGGGATGGTGACGAGGGCGGCAGGGGCCTACACTCTAGGCAACAGGGGAGGAGGGCGACTGAACACTGAAATGACGACGATGCAGTCACAAGGATGTTGGCGACACTACGACCAAAAGGGGAACCTCCCCCTGTTTACGGTAAGTTTTATCGGGGGCCTTCTTTTCTCAATTCATCAGATTTGGTAGGCTAAGAGGATGCACATGAGGTGGCAAGGCAAGATTTTTCCATGTCTGATCATCAATTTTCAGCAAAATTTTAGGGTTTGGGCATTTTCCCTCTTCACTACATTGTACCATATTTTGTCGATTTTTTTGTCTATTCTATAGGTGATTGTAAAGATGAATTCACAATTGAGATTCACCATGGTGGTTTTTTGTCGATTCTAGGAATCTCAGATCATATGTGGATGAAGTTAAAGGGTGTCTTGGTTTGATAGTATAGAGGAAAATACATGGTCTCCTTTGTGGTTTCTAGACTTTGTAGAGCAGTTGGGCTACCAGAACAATCTGAAAGATATACTGACTGCTACCAGGAAAGACATTTGTAGATGATTTTCATCTCATACATTCAGACACAGACACAAATGTAATAACATCATTTGCAGATGACGTGAAAAATATGGTAGTATATTTTGATCATGAGGACTTGTACGATGAAGTCAATTAGGATGATGTTGTTGCAAATCCAGTGTCTGACTTGCCAAAGATCATCATCCCATGTAAGGTGTACTATGCAGAGAAGAATCCTATAGAAAAATTGTAGCTTTTCTATACAAATTTGAAGAACATTAAAATGAATCAAGCTATTGATAATGAGGCAGAGAGTGGGAGTGAAGATGATGTCCTATGTGTCAATGATAATGAGATAGAATAGGGAGGTCCAGATTTGTTTGAGGACCTTGTTTATTCTCATATGAATGTGGTTAAAGACAACAAGAAAACCAAAGGAAGCAAACTGAAGACACTTCTCATGTGAATGTGGTTAAATACAACAAGAAAGCCAAAGGAAGCAAACTAAAGACACTAGCTATATCTAGACCTATGGGAAGTGATTAAGAGGACACCGATGATGAAGGTTTGGATCTTCTATAATTAGATGGCGTATGTGATGTGAGACTGAGGTTTACATCTTTTAGTGGGGAGGATATGCAAAATCCAACCTTCATGTTAATTTAGTGTTTCCGACCGTCTAGAAGGTTAGAGAAGCTATTATTGAGTATAATGTTAGGATATAGTTGAAATTAAGCCACCAAGGAATGACAAGACAATGGTAAGAGCTCAATGTGTGCTCATTGTTGCCCATGGAACCTATATGCTTGTTTCGACACTAGAAGCAATTCTTTTGTGGTTAAGACTTATTATGGGGCACACAATTGCCAAAAGAAATGAGTTCTCAAAGTTTTGGAAGGACAGTGCAAAAGGATTGGAACCTTACACCATCAAGAAGCAAATTTGCTAGAGCTAGAAGATTGATCATGAAGGCTATTAATGGGAATGAGGTACTACAATTTTTTTTCATGTGGGATTATTGAAATAAATTGAGGAGGAGTAACGCTAGAAACTCTTTCTAGCTTAACACGGAGGCCAACCTTTTTAGTAGTCGCTATATGTCACAAGATGCTTACCAAATGAGTTTCTTGCTGGTTGCAGACCCTTAATTTGCCTTGATGGATGCTATATTAAAACCAAGTTTGAAGGTCAGCTTCTTCCAACAGTTGGTATGGACCTTAATGACCTATTGTGTTTGCTATTATTCAGGTGGAGTCATTTGTTTCATGGAAATAGTTTTTGGAATCCTTGAAGGCAGACCTACAAATTGCAACACAATCCCATGGACAATAATGATAGATAAACAAAAAAGTATTGTAATTATTTATCATCATGTTTGGTTGTCTAACAATTGTCTTATTTTAGGGTTTAATCCCAGTAATGAAGCAAGTATTTCGTAAGTCAGAACATAGGTTTTGTGTGAGACATTTATATGCTAACTTCAATGAGAAGTTCTGTTGACACAAAAAGCGTCGGATCTACGAACACCTCGGGCTTATACCCGAACTTGATATCCAAAGGTGTGCCAGTTGATTTGACCAGTTAATCAACAAGGACGATAACTAGAACAACAATGAACGAGACGACATCGATACGCCCAGACGTCAAGGCTCAGATTGCTCAAAAAGCGGAACTCGCGAGGTAGACGGAGATCTTGTAGATGCAGCCCGTCGAGATCGTAAGAACTAATAGGTAGATTATAACTAATGCGAAAAAAGTAGATGCTGAAAAGTAAGACGAAAATAATAGATTTGTTTGATTGTATTGGATATATTCTTCATACGAGCCCTAGGTACATATTTATACTCCGGTAAAAGGAGTCATACATGGACACGACTCATACTAAACAAAACTCCTATTTTTAAGGAAATAAAACAACTCGTGTAAGAGTCGGACTCAAACTAAAACAATAATACTAGCATAAAAATTGTCAGTTTCCTTATCTGTCTTCCCTACGATGAAACTTTCCATCGACAGATTCTTTCAATCTGCAACTTCCTTCTATTGTCATCGGCAACTTCCTGCTGACATCAGCCACATCAACCTGTATCCATTGGTAATTCCTTCTTATCGGCAAAACATATCTTCTTTCCTTTTTGACGCTTCTTCCATCACACTCACCATCGGCAGATTCTTCTGCTTCTATCGGTAATTAAACCGATAGCACCTTGATGCCGATGAGGAACAATTTTTACCTCTTTACCGATCAATACACTTGGCTCCAAAAAATGGTGTCAACACATGCCTCCCAATTTCGGAGTATAAAATATCTTATGCGCCCAAATTTGCTCTGTTGTAATCTTTCCCTCCAAAAACGCTTACGTCATCATCTTGATTACCGCGCATCATCTCCGCAAATTACCAACAACTCCCATAACTAAAACGCCAACAGTTACAAATCCCTCGATATCCGTGCAAATTCATTGCGATATCTTTCCATACCTCTGTCTAGTAAAAATAAAACTCGAAAATGCCCCTTGACTAGGCCTATAAAGATTACCATCCGCTTTCCTTTTCACCCTAAGCTCATATCTTCATCCGCATTTCAAAGCGACCCAAAGAACACTCCAGCAATCAATCCACCGGTGGTTTCTTCCCTCATCAAGAAGCACAACCTAGCGCAAGAACCGCTTCAATGGCAATCAACTTCACTGCTTCTGCGGTAATTTCCTCTATTCCCTTGCTGAATATATCGCAGTTTCATCTTTCTGCATCAATTTACAATCCCCCCTCTTTTTCTTTTTTCGCTTTTCCTGGATCTCTAGGAAATGCGCAACAAGATAGTGATTCCCACCGATCAGGAGCACCTCTGCTGCTTAGGCCCAATGGGGAATGCCGATCCGACCAACTTGATCAACGCAGAGACCAACCACATCCCTTTTAGATCTGAACATTTTGACCTAGGGTTATGGGCAGACACCTTCCGCTCCTGGCCTAAACCCACCAAAGGGTGGAAGAACTGGTACCTTAGGATAGCCAGGGCACAACAACTGTATTGGTCAGAGCGCAACGTCGAGCAATGCATTAGGATGTCCATTGCCGATATGGCCAAGAACGGGAACATGATGATAGCTGCTTCTTACTTCTGGTCTGATACAATGAACTCATTTTTATTCAGACACGAACCAGCCACCCCTACTCTTGCCGATGTTCACATGCTCACCGGCCTCGATGTCTCTTCTGTTGATCCTGCCACCCTCTTCCGTAGGAAATCCGAGCATCGGGTAAGTACCCGCAATATTGGCGGTTGGACCGGATACATTCAAGAAAACCAGAAGACCAGATCGGTAAACCAAAGGGAGCATGCCACCTTCCTCAACATGTGGCTGGAAAAGTTCGTCTTCTGTGGCAGAACAGTCGGACCTACCAACATGTATCTCCCAGCAGCAGAGTTCCTGACAAGCGGAGGATTTCCTCTTGGCCGATACCTCCTCGGCTCAGTTTACCGCCTTCTACACCAAGTATCGGAGAAGCTACTACTAGGCGAGCCCATCGGTAACCTTGGAGGCCCCTGGTGGTTTATAAACCTGTGGCTGAACGCCCATATGTACAAATGTCTCCAATTTGACCTATTCAGCCAACAGTTTCCAAGGGATATATCGGAAGATTATATCTTTGATGATGATGAATCGGCAACTCGCTCCCCACTTAACTTCGGGGAAGCTATGATAGTGCTACCAGGAACCGATGCCAATGCTGATCAATTTGGCATGTTCTTCCAAAGGCTCTACTGCGGAATCCCTGCTGCAGAACAAGTCTGGTGGCCTTATGTTGACGAAGACAACCGATTCCCCATCTCCTTTAACCTTACCGATGGGAACATACCTCAAAATGAGGTAATCATGAAGGCCACCCTCATTCCCCGGGCAATTCCAGTCAATGTCGTTGGGACCGGAAAGAACTCTCACCCATCATACGAGTTCTACTATCCATCGGTAGCAGCAAGACAGCTAGCATTCAGTCAACTGTCGATCAAGCTCAGCTATGCCAACGTGATCAAACCAAGAGAGGTCATTTCTGATGTGATGGATTGGAACAAAATTACCACTCTCTCTCCCCATTCCGATATATAGTCAACCTCGATTTGTCTTCTTGGGCACCGACTTCTTTCATAACTGAGTCATACAGATCCTGGTGGCAAGAATGGAAGGACCAGCTATTCGCCCCATCATCTCACTACTATCAGCACTTAATTGATGCCGATCATGTCATCCCTGATGACGCAGTAAGTTTATTCCCGATATCACTACTTCATCGACTTTCAAAGGCACAGGTAACTAATCCTCTGCGAGCAGGTCAATGATCCGATTCCCAACAAGAGCAAAAGCGGCAAGCATTTCAATTTGCGGCCGATGAACCCAATATCAACAATCGGCAGCAAGGCCCCTCTATTGGCTGCTCTGACGCATCGCAGGGCAATTCCTAAAGTCACCATTAGGTCTAGACCACCGCCAACCGATGATGCTGCCACTGCTGCCGCTACCTTGGCTCAGGCTTTCATGGTAATACTTTATTTGCTTATACCGATTCAAAATTTTCATCGGTAATTTTACTCTGCTTTCAATTTACACTAACTATCCTTTTCTGTAGCCAACAAGCTCATCGGCCACCATCCCAAATGTACAAGCTGTTCGACCTGCCGATGCCCTCAAAGCACAAGGATCCAAGCGCCAAGGCCATTCAAGTGTTGCTCCTAAACCGAAGCACAAGAAGCTATCAGCTCCAGTTGCACCTTCTCAAGCTTCCACCGATGCACCAATATCGGCAGCTACCGCCAAGCAACCACCAGCCGAGATTCCTGACCAAGCAACGACGCCATCTCCGCAAGAGATGCCTATGACAACAGAAACAGTATCGACATCGGTACCAACATCAACACCAGATGAAACCCCTGACCAAAGGGCAGCAACCCCTCAGAAGTCAGCGGACGCCAACACCAGCACCAGCTCCAGCACCAATCGTCCTTTCTACTGAAGCGAACTCATCGGCAACTATTGTCGATCCTCAAGATACGATCGCATCGGCTACTCAGTCAAGCCAAAGGCGAGAAATTGCTTTAAAGCAGGTAAATCGATTACTTCTATTACAAATCCGTGAGACACAAGCTCCTTCCTGACATTTTGATTCTTTATCTATCCAGGCCCAAGATTCCCCCAACAACCTGTTCTCTTTTGCTGTCAACGTTCCAGAAGATGCCGATGAAGAGGCAGATTCTACTCAAACTTCAATTGTTGTATCGGCAGAACTAAGATCCAAACTTGAAGCCCTGCTGCTCCTACTGCAACAAAGTACATTCCAACTGGTCCAAGATTCTAGTGTAGTAAGGGCAGCTTTCAAGGAAATCCAAGATCAACTACCTGCCGATATCGAAGAACCACTCTTCCAGGCAGCTTTCCTTGAGAGTCGGCAACTCCAATACAAAAAGGCTTTAGGTCGTATTGCTGACAAAGTTACTCAAACAAAACTTGAAGAAGAAATATCCAAGTTCAAACAGATGGCAGACGAAAAGCACAAGGACATCGGCCGCCTAGAAGCCTCTGGCACCGAACTTGATCAAGAGATCAACCGTCTGTCGACACAAAAAGAAGAGCTGCTAGCCGAGCTGAAGAAAGTGGATAAAGCCTTAGAATCGGCCATCCAGAAGAAGACCCAACTCCCTATCATAGCCAAAGCTTTGCAGCAAGAAAGGGATGCCAACGCTCGCGAAGCTCTTCTACTGAGGAGAAAGGCTAAGACAATTGATGGCACTACCGATGATGACACCAGGGAAATAGAAGAAACCGACCAAGTTCGCCTTCGTGCGATTTTATGTATTCAAACCTTGTTGTAACCTGTTACTCCTAAGCTTGACAAGTCAATATGCTTTTAATATAACTTTTAACGTCTTCCTACCGATGTTCCTTGTATGATAACTTTGTCATCGGTATATACATATTGCTTTCATGCATCCATCCAGATACTAGGATAATACTTCTTCAGATACTTGCCATTTATTGCTCTGGAAAATGCAACTCCCTCGAGAGTCTCTAAAATATAAGCGTTTCCAGACACAGACTGATTTATCCGAAAAGGACCTTCCCAATTAGAAGACCACTTCCCAAACTTCGAACTTTTGGTTCTAATCGGTAAAATTAGTTTCCACACCAAATCTCCATCGGCAAACTCTTTCACCTTTACCTTCTTGTTATACCACTTGACAACTCTTTTTTTGTTCTCCTCAATACTGATTAGAGCTCTTAGCCGATGACCCGCTAGGTCTTCTAACTCATCCTTCATAAGGATATCATACTCATCGACTGTTAACTGATCCTAGGAGAACAACCGTCTAGAACCAGTTTTAATTTCCCAAGGTAGGACAACATCATGTCCGTAGACTAACTGATATGGAGAAACCTTAGTAGCACCATGACATGCCATCCGATATGCCCACAAAGCTTCGTTCAGTTCCGTATGCCATCTCCTAGGGTTTTCTTCAATCTTGTGCTTGATAAGCTTGATTACCCCTTTATTGGTCGCTTCAGTTTGACCATTAGCTTGAGCATAATAAGGAGACGAGTTTAAAACCTTAAACCCCATACCGATAGCAAATTCATCAAATTCTCCCGACGTGAACATAGTTCCTTGATCGGTAGTAATAATTTGAGGGATACCAAATCGGTAAACAATATGCTCTTTCACAAAATCTATCATGTTTGCCGATGTCACCTTTTTCAACGGAATAGCTTCAACCCACTTCGTGAAATAATCGGTAGCAACAAGTATGAATGTATGTCCTTTACTCGATGGTGGGTAAATCTGGCCGATGAGATCAATGGCCCATCCTCTAAATGGCCAAAGCTTGATTATAGGGTTCATTGCCGACGCAGGCGCTCTCTGAACATTACCAAATTTCTGACAATCTTGACAGCCTTTGAAATACTCAAAACAATCTTCAAGAATCGTCGACCAATGATATCCATTTCGCCTGATCATCCACTTCATCTTGAATGTCGATTGATGTGCTCCACACACCCCTTCATGAATCTCACCCATTAACCTCTTCGATTCCCCTCTATTAAAGCATCTGAGCAAAACCCCATCAAGCGTATGATAATACAATTCATCATCAAGGAGCACATACTTAGTAGCCTGAAACCTCAACCGTCTCTCAACTTTCTTAGACGGATCTCTTAAGTAATTGGCAATCTCTTTTCTCCAGTCATCGGCAACCATTACCGATGTCATTACTTCTTGAATCGGCTGATATCCCAAAGCGTGCTGCGCCAACCAATTGGCCTCTTCATTATGCAACCTAGGAATTTGCTCAAGACGATATTCTTTAAATTCCTTTAATAACTGCAAACACTTCCCATGATATTCAATTAAAACATCACTTCGGCACTCATATGTTCCAATCAACTGATTGATCACCAACAAAGAGTCACTGAAGACTTCAACGGCATCGACACGCACATCCCTGAGTAACTCCAACCCCTTCAGCAACGTCTGGTACTCAGCCTAATTATTCGTCGAAGTAGCAACAATCGGCAATGAGATTTCATAATTCTTTCGTCGGGGTGAAACTAAGATAACGCCGATGCCTGCTCCTTCCTTACATGTGGAACCATCAAAGAACAAAGTCCAAGGAACAATCTCTACTGAATTTAGTGTACCGCAATGCTGAGTAACAAAATCGGCCATCACCTGCCCTTTAACTGCCTTAGTCGATTCATACCTCAGATCAAATTCTGACAGCGCCAAAATCCATTTGCCGATCCTCCCATTCAATATCGGCATCGACAACATATACTTGACCACATCGTCTTTGCATATGACAGTACACTCGGCCGATAGCAAATAATGCCTTAGCTTAGTACAAGAGAAGTATAGACATAAACATAATTTCTCAACGGCCGAATACCTGGTTTCAGCATCCACCAGCCTTCTACTCAAATAATAAATCACACGTTCTTTCCCTTCAAATTCTTGAATCAAAGCTGACCCGATAACACCGTCATCGGCAGACAAATACAATCTGAAGGGTTTCCTATATTGAGGTGGAACCAAAACCGGAGGATTCACCAGATACCTCTTAATTTCTTCCAAAGCCAATTGCTGCTTTTCTCCCCACACAAATTCCTGACCGGCCTTTAGCTTCAGCAGCGGGCTAAAAGACTCAATCTTCCCAGACAAATTAGATATAAATCTTCTAATAAAATTAATCTTGCCGATCAAAGATTGCAACTCAGTCTTGTTCATAGGAGCAGCCACTTTGTTAATCGCATCAATAGATTTTCTGCCGATCTCTATGCCCCTTTGATGCACCATGAATCCTAAGAATTGACCTGCCGATATGCCAAATGCGCACTTATTTGGATTCATCTTCAACCCATGCTTCCTTGTGCACTCCAGAATCTTCCGCAGATCGGCAAGATGCTCTTCAAAATCTCCAGATTTAACCACCACATCGTCGATATAGATCTCGACCAACGTACCAATGTACTTATGAAAAATAAAATTCATCGCTCTTTGATAAGTAACACCGGCGTTCTTCAACCCAAAAGTCATTATGATCCACTCGAACAAACCGGCGTGACCTGGACACCTAAAAGAAGTTTTGGATATATCTTCTTCAGCCATGAATATTTGATTATATCCAGCATTACCATCCATGAAACTGATAATCTTATGTCCAGCAGAAGCATCAACTAGTAGATCGGCAACAGGCATTGGATAGCCATCCATTGGCATAGCTTTATTGAGATTCCTGAAATCAATACAAACACGAAGCTTTCCATTCTTCTTATACACAGGAACCACATTAAAAATCCATTCGGCATATCGACATTGCCGAATAAATCCAGCTTTGATTAACTTTGTAATCTCAGCTTTAATATCGGGTAGTACAATGGGGTTACACCGACGCGCTGGTTGCCGATGTGGTTGAAAACCCGACTTAATAGGTAACCGATGTTCAACTATTGATCGGTCCAGACCAGGCATCTCTGTATAATCCCAAGCAAAACAATCTTTATATTCTTTTAACAAATCATTCAGCTGTTGTTTACATTGGGAATCCAACCTAGCACTAATAAAAGTTGGTCTAGGCTTGCTATCGTCGCCGATGTCTATTTCTAGTAACTCATCAGCCGATGTGAACCCCTGCCCAAGCTTTCCATCATCAGCGAACTGATCCATTAAAACACCTCTTCAGAACCGACTGCTTGGATCGGTGTAATTTGGAAATCAGAAAACTTTGTGAAATTCGGCACCTCGTACCGATTTGGAAGAGGAATCAAGCCATATGCCTGAGGGTATGGTGTTCGATAAGAATATGTATCGACCTCAGACTCACTACCGAACTGTCCTTTCGTCAGTTAGGCGATCTCATCGGCCCAGCATACATTTTGACCCTGCCGACGCGTTGGCTGTATGTTTATCGGCTGGACTGGCAGATACATCCCTTCTTGCCTCTGTGGTAAGTAAACCGATCCGATTGGCGTAAGCGCAGCACCATGTTGCTGAACATTATACATCGGCTGATCTGTCGATGTATATCCTTGGACACCAGCTGGAGTATTTTGAGATACTATCGACATCTCATTTTGAACATCCGCTGAGTAATGGTATTGCTGTGCTCCTACCACCTGATATCTAGGTTGCATCAACTGTTGTTGCATTGATGTCTGACCAGTCCATCCAGGATCACAAGTCATCGGCATGTGATTTATCGATAATTGATATCCATTTGGAGCCTGTTGCCCTTGCATTCTAGGACAATCAATAGATTGACCTCTTTGTTGTGTTGATACCCCCGTCTGAGGATTTATCATCAAAGGATAGCCTGCATCTACCCTATTTTGTTGCATCAGCAGAGCGCTTGCCGATGGTCGCCCGCAAGGCAACTTGGGTACCACCACCTGAAGACTTCTTGTCGATAACTGCCCGTTTGGAGAAGGCGTAGCATTATGCATCACTGGATTCATCGGCTGTACTGATACTGCCGATTCCACAGAGGCTTTTCCCGCCGTATCGTCACCCTGGATCGACTTGGCATCGGTCGACGAATTTGGAGGGATATCATATCCCCACCGGCTAGTAGGAATCGGTTGGCTCTGGATTACGGGTCCTGACACCTCCGATGCTACTGGGTCTGTATTCAGCTGGACAACATTTACAGGGCTTGATTTTGGAGTAACTTCACCGGCAGACAGCTTCGCAGGCTGGGAGGATCCCATTGGGATTGCCAATGGAGTTATAGTAGATGCCGATCCAGATTGACGATACGATGGACCAACATAATGACGATCTAGATTGACGATACGATGGACCAACATAATGAGACGCCTGCCCTTCTTTGAAGGATCGCATAACAGCGTTGTGTACAACATTGGACATCATAGTAGAGTGGTTAATCAATGCTTGATTTAATGCTGAATTAACCATCTCTTGAAATTTACCAGGACTTGCGTCGAAAGTGACCTGCTGTGGAGATGGCGGATCTTGCTTCTGGACTGCTTTGCCACTCCCGTTTAGGCTGAAGGACTTCAGATATAGCTGCTTGTATTCCTCCATAGCCTGCTCCATAGCTTGCTTCTGATCATCCTTCAGATCTGCTTCGGAGACTTCAATGACGTTCCTCGGGTCAATGTCAGCAGAACCACCCATGATCTTGATCAAGAGATGTATCTAGGGTCCCACCGGGTGTGCCAAAAGAGGTGTTGACACAAAAAGCGTCGGATCCGCGAACACCTCGGGCTTATACCCAAACTCGATATCCAAAGGTGTGCCAGTTGATTTGACCAGTTAATCAACAAGGACGATAACTAGAACAACAATGAACGAGACGACAGCGATACGCCCGGACGTCAAGGCTCAGATTGCTCAAAAAGCGGAACTTGCCAGGTAGACGGAGATCTTGTAGATGCAGCCCGTCGAGATCGTAAGAACTCGTAGGTAGATTATAACTAATGCGAAAAAAGTAGATGCTGAAAAGTAAGACGAAAATAATAGATTTGTTTGATTGTATTGGATATATTCTTCATACGAGCCCTAGGTACATATTTATACTCCGGTAAAAGGAGTCATACATGGACACGACTCATACTAAACAAAACTCCTATTTTTAAGGAAATAAAATGACTCGTTCAAGAGTCGGACTCAAACTAAAACAATAATACTAGCATAAAAATCGTCAGTTTCCTTATCTGTCTTCCCTACGATAAAACTTTCCATCGGCAGATTCCTTCAATCTGCAACTTTCTTCTATTGCCATTGGCAACTTCCTGCTGACATCAGCCACATCAACCTGTATCCATCGGTAATTCCTTCTTATCGGTAAAACATATCTTCTTTCCTCTTTGACGCTTCTTCCATCACACTCACCATCGGCAGATTCTTCTGCTTCTATCGGTAATTAAACCGATAGCACCTTGATGCCGATGAGGAACAATTTTTACCTCTTTACCGATCAATACACTTGGCTCCAAAAAATGGTGTCAACAAGTTCAAAGGGAAAATATTGAAAAAACAATTATGGGCATGTGGAAGGTCTTTTTCAGTTCAAAAGTGGACCGAAACATGGAAAAGACGAAAGTTGTGGATGCATACAAATGGCTAACACATAGGTAAGGGCTTACTTCTCTGAATTTCCAAATGTGATATATTGCTGAAACAGCTGTGAGGTCTTCATTAGCTACATTTTAGAAGCTAGGGACTTAATACTTAGCATAATGAATAGGATAAAAATGCAAACTCATGACAAGATACTACAGTAAGCAGCAAGAGATAGGAAAAGATATATAAGGTGCTTTCTATCCCAAAATTAGGAAAAGGCTGCAAGAAATACAGAATTTGCAAATATGTGCTTTGTTTCTATTGACAATCGTTATGGTCTATCATAAACCATCAATATAAACTGAGAAAAGGCTAAAAAAGGATCACCAAAGTAGAGTATAGGGTTTAAACTGATAGAATTCCATATCTTTGGTGAATTTGTGACTTTCTAGGGACTTATCAGGAATTTGAACGAAAGTACTAGCAAGAATATTCTAGAAGGATCAGGAATACACTAGAAGCGAAGGAAGCCTCCGAAGTGGTCTACATGGGTTGGCCAATGGGCCCTAGGCCCATCTGGCCTCCAGCACCTCTTTGCCCCCTTTGTTTCTTAGGGTTTTGATCTGAACCCTTGGTTTAAGTTGGTTTGAACCAAAGGAGGACATCCATCCTGCAGGACTACTAACTAGACCCTGACCTCCCCCTTAGAGGCGATCCCATCATCCGATCATCAATTCTTAGATCAACCTCGAGCCAAGCAATTAATTAGCAAGCAATTCTATTAGTTCCTCAATAGATCACCCTATTCTAGAGCATAGGATAGTTAGTTATAATTAGAAGGAGTTGAAGCATCATCTGGTGAACTACAAGGGATCTAGAAGTTGGAGCTCTAGATTCTCGTGAGAAGTAGAGTTTGGTATAGCTTTTACATCTCAACCTTGTAATCTTTCATATTCATTATGTTTGCTAGAATTGATTCAACATTGTTCTTAATTATTATGTTCGTAGTTGCAATGCACTTTATTTACTTAGATTATACTCCATGCATAGTTAGAATTGCTTATTATCTAGATAAGGGATCGTATAGCGCTCATCCTAAGATGTCATCGGTGAGTGGTAGACATAGTGTAAGCATGGTGCTTAGACATGTTTATCTGCAGATGCATCCTATATTCCAGAACGTGTGGTAGCTCATGAGTGTGACTCTTATAGACCCATTGAATTCTCTATGGTCCACCTCCCATTTATAGGTCTAAGTAGGACCTGGTTCTTATGTTGGTACATACTCTGTTGCAAACCTTCCCTAGAATGTCCCTCTTGTATGGTTATTAAGTAGTTGTTGATGATCGTTATCTACCCTACTAATACAATGTTTTTCTTTCCTATGTCCACACAAAAAATGACCACCGCTGAGAAGCTCCTCCTTCGCGCACCCAGAATCGTGTAACCAGACAAATCACATCTTTAAAATGGACTGTCCAGATTTATTTTAAATCTTCTCTCTTTACTCACTCAGATTAGACGGTCAAGATTGCGTGTATCATCCTCTTCATCCTCCCATACGCCCGACAAAAAAGGCAGCTGCCGGTTGTTGGTGCGCGAAAATGCCGTATCCGCCGTCGCTCCATGCCGTAGTTGCCACGCCCCATCGCTTCCTGTTGGCAGCGATCAGCCGAAGATCGCCGGCAACGATCCACGCACTGCAAATCCACTGGCCGCCAAGCTGTTGCGCCGCTTCGTGTCTCTTGCTGCGATCGCCATCATCGTCCCAGTCGCTCCCTGCAAATCCAAGACGATATCTGCTGCAACCATCGAGCGGGACAGAGACAGGGACAACAGCAGGCCGGGATAGGAACAGCAGCAGGCCGGTTGAGATCAGGCATGTGCACGTGAGCGCCGACTAGTAAGTCAAATGCAATCAGAGCTTTTTACTAATCAGAATTTCAAGCGATGCACATCTATCAAGATCACTAAGGATGGTTTTTTTGGCTGATATTTATGCGAGTCGTGCAAACGAATGTTATGACAACATCACTGGAGATCTCCAATATATGATTAAGGAGTTAGGGAGAATGTAACTATGTCTTCTTAAATGCAAAAAATGTTTCATCTATTGTGTATAAGCTCAAATACTATTGTGTAAAAAGTTAAACTCTACAAAAACAAATTGCTTGTTTTTTAAAACATTTCTCTGGACAAAATCGTAGCGTTAGCATGGGCATTATACTAGTGGTCTATCATAACCCATCAATATAAACTTAGAAAAAGGCTAAAATGGATCACCCGAATATAGGGTTTAAACAGACAGAATTCCATAGCTTCGGTGAATTTGTGACTTTCTAGGGAGTTATTAGGAAACAAACAAGGATAAAGGTTTCTGATGCAATAATTTGAGAATTTGGACAAAATCACTAGCAAGTATATTCTAGAAGGATCGGGAATACACCAGAAGTGAAGGAAGCCCCCAAAGTGGGCAGTCAAGGTTGGCCGACGGGGCCATGGTGAGGTTGGTCGACCCCACTCAGGCCCATCTAGCCCCATCGTCTCTCTGACCCTTTGTTTCCTAGGGTTTTCATTTGAACCCTTGGATTAAGTCAGTTTGATCCAACATAGGACATACATGACTATATAACCAACCCTGACCCCCTAGAGGCCATCCCCAGAGGTCCGATCAATTAATCTCGAGCTAAGTAGTTAATTAGCAAGCAATTCGATTAGTTCCTCATTAGATCACCTT
Organism: Microstegium vimineum; assembly: GCA_022036555.1. Lineage (NCBI taxonomy): Eukaryota > Viridiplantae > Streptophyta > Magnoliopsida > Poales > Poaceae > Microstegium > Microstegium vimineum. The sequence goes on from CM039120.1 coordinate 13,209,736, forward strand.
ATTCTAGGGCACAAGAACATATATGTTAGAGGATGGATGACCGTGAGTGGATGTACATGGGCCGCTCAAGTTCGAATGAATTCACCAATGAATGGATGATAAAGACCAATGATTTCTTAGAACTTGCATTTGGCGAGTCTGTTAAAGGAGTATTTCTAGTTTTGTGTCCACACTAGAAATGTGCAAATAGAAAAAGAAAAAACAAGGTGTAAATGGGTAAACATCTTGTGCTGAATGGATTTACGCCGGATTATACTCGGTGGGTCTACCATGGTGAATGCAATAGTTTAAGAGAGGAGGTGGTGAGACCTCGCGTCAAGGATTTTGATGTTAGTGCCAGGATAGCAGACATGTTAGATAACTTTTATGAAGGGCAATATGCTGAAGGACATGTTGAGGAGGAGATGGAGTCAACCACAAAGGCATTCTATGACATGATGTCTTCAGCACATCAACCCCTTCATGATCGGACAATGATGTCTCAACTAGATGTCATTGGACGCTTAATGGGATTGAAGTCCGAGTGTAGCATGAGTCGAGAACACTTCGATGATATGTTGACCGTGATTGGCAGCCTCCTTACGGATGACCACATTTTCTCGAACAACATGTATGAGTCACAAAAACTCCTTCGTGCACTCAAGATGCCATATGATCAGATACATGCTTATTCGAATGGGTGTGTGTTATTTAGAAAAGAACTTAGTGCTACAAAGTACCGTACAAAGTGTAAATCCTCTAGGTATCTAGAGGTAGACTCTGGTGATGGATAGAAGAGGCAGCTTATGATCCCCGTGAAGATCCTATGACACCTCCCGTTTGTACCGAGGATACAATGGCTATACATGACCAAGGAATCCACAAACATATGACATTACACAAAAAGGGAAACAATATAATGCTGACAAACTGGTACATCCATCCAATGGTAAAGCATGGACCCACTTTGATGCTATTCATCGTGAGAAAGCCGATGAGGCTCATAATGTACGTGTTGCGCTGGCAATAGATGGGTTCAATTTTATAGAATGATGGCTTCCCCATACATATGTTGGCTCGTGTTTGTTATCTCCTCAATCTCCCCTTGGCCTATGCTTTCAAAGATAGAACATATTATTATCATTGATAATTCCTGGACACCCAGGGAGCCATATGGGTGTGTACATGGAACCTGTGATTGATGAATTGATCAGTGCTTGGGAGGAAGGCACATGGACATGCGACCAAGCTACAAAGACAAACTTCAAAATACATGTTTGGTACCAGTACTCACTACATGACTTCTTGGCCTATGTGATATTCTACGCCTGGTGTGTTTACGGGCAATTCCCATGCCTAGTATGCAAGGCACGTCTGAGGTTTATTTGGTTGCTGAAGGGTGGAAAATATTCGCCGTTCAACAAACAATATTAATTCCTCCCTCTTGACCATCCATTCAGACAAGACATAAAGAACTTTACAAAAGACGTCATAGTGAATGACCCTCCACTGTTGATGAGTACTAATGCCGGGGTTAATGCTCAGATAAATGCTCTTGTTTTGAATAAAGATGGTGGTTTTGTGGGGTATGGTGAGGAACATATGTGGACTCCTAAGTCGGGCTTGACGAGGCTTCCCTAATTTTGAGTACCTCCTTCTCCCACATATAATGGATGTAATGCACACTGAAAATAATAATGTCACCGAGGCACTTTGGGGAATCCTCATGGAAACTGAAAAGTCAAAGGACAACCCGAAGGCCAGAGTGGACTTGGCAACATTTTGTGATAGACCACATCAGGAGATGCAACCTCCTAGAGGCGGCAAGACATTGAAAAGGCCTAAGGCCAATTTTTTCTTGGCCAAAAAACATAGGAAGGAAGTACTTCAATGGATCTAGACACTAATGTTCCCTGGTATGCAATTAATTTGAGGACGGGAGTGAACTTATCTACTCTACGAGTCCACGAGATGAAGAGTCATGACTAGAACATATGGATTGAGCGACTTCTTCTGGTGATGGTTCGAGGTTATGTCCCTGAGCATGTGTGGGTAGCGTTGGGAGAGTTGAGCTACTTATTCTGCTAGCTTTGTGCCAAAGAGTTATCTCGGACCATGCTTAATGACTTGGAAAACGTGGCGCTTGTGTTGCTATGTAAGTTAGAGAAGATCTTTCCACCTGACTTCTTCAATCCTATGCAGCATTTGATATTGCACCTCCTGTATGAGGCAAAAATATAGGGCCCGTGCAATTCCATTAGTGCTATCCAGTCGAGAGATCTCTAAAGACTCTTCGCACGAAATGTAGAAATAAAAGCAAAATTGAGGCTTCCATTGTTGAGGCATTCATTCTGGAGGTGTCCAACTTCATAGAGAAATACTACACCGAGAACCTTCCTAGCATGCATAATCCACCCATTCGTTACAATGTTGGTGAAAATGAATCAAACCTCACTCTTTTTCGAGGGCAACTCGGAAGTGTAAGTGCAACTACCACTAGGTACTTGACACATGAAGAGTGGCGCTGCATCATGCTATATGAATTGACCAACCTTGACGAGGTGGTGTCGTACATTTGGTAAGTTCTCAACGAACTTGTTTCAATATGGCATCACTATTCCTCTACCAACCCCTTATTTCACGTTGGTGCAGGGAATTGCTTCATTACTTTTGGAATCAATCAAGGGATCCTACCCTGCAGGAAACGGATACCCTTATTGTGAAGGGTGTGGGACTAGGGGTCTTGATTTCATTTCATGGTTAAAAAACAAGGTACTTTCTAATTTAGCTTGTACCCACTTCGAACTTTCAAGTTGCTCGTATGTTTGAATAATATAACGATCTATCATGAATGCAGGCCCAAATCGATGTCTCTATTAGTGGCGAGTTGAGACAGGTTGCAAATGGTTGTGCCTATAGGGTGAAGTCATTTAATGGTTACGACGTGAATGGATATCACTTTCACACAACAAGCTACGAGCAGAGTCTCCTCAATTGAAAAACCATAAATAGTGTAGTTTGTACCCCTGGCACTGATGGCCTCAACTATTATGGAAGAATCAAAGGAATATATCAACTTTCATTTGAAAATTCCATCGGTAGCAAACCTCTTAGTCCTGTCATATTCAAATGTCATTGGTTTGATCCTGGAGTCACGAGACAGACCCCTCATCTTGGCCTAGTTGAAATTCGTCATGATTTCGTCTATCAAGGAGATGATGTCTACATTGTGGCTCAATAGGCCACACATACCTCATACACATGACAAACCATAGATCATCTTAAGGGTTGGGCTATTGTGCACAAGGTATCGCCACATGGTAAACTACTTGTTCCAAACGACGAAGATTACAATTTCAACATAAACACATATGACGAAGAGTTCTTTCAAGAAGATGGGCTACAAGGAGGTTCGAGATAGACTTAACCAAAGTAGTAGTAATGGACGTAGACAATGAGTTAATTGATGACGAGGGGGAAGGAGATGCGGTGCAAAATGTGAAGGATTTACAAATGTGCTTGAACGATTACGTGTAGGCAATGACAGCGAAGACAACATTCCTCCTTCGGATAGTGTTGATTATTTGGATATGATTGATAGTGATGATGAGACTTATGATCCAACTAATTCGGATAATGTAGATTATTTCTAATACATGTAATACTTTGTGATTATATTTTATTTATTTTGTGTCTATTTTAGTTGCTTGTTAATTAATCTTTTTATTTACTAATTATCTATTGTTTATTATTTATTATTTTCAATTGCAGGTGATTGAGAAAAGATGGTGGACAACTGTCAGAGGAACATGGCCTCCATCTACCAGAGGTCATGTCGCATGAAGGAGGACCCATCCGTCGGGAGCAGCAGGAATCGTAGGTGGAGAGAGCCTCCTTGTCCTCCCATGCCGGTGGAGGACAAGGTGGAGGAGCAGGAGGAGCAGCAGGAGGAGGATGGGGATGGTGATGAGCACGAAGAGCCTAGGGAGAAGCAGCAGCAGGCTTCCGGTTCCTCTTCTTCGTCGCTTCCGTACCTACGAGGTCCGGTGAGCCTCCCTCCTACACCGGTGTTTGGATGGTGCCCGACGATTCATCCTAAAGGGCAAAAGTAAGTAACTTTACGTGTTATCAATACTTGCTCATATGATATGTTGAAAAATCAAGTTAAAATAATATTTGTTCTCAATCACTTATGCAGAAACTGGACGGTTGTGTCGGGTGGTGCTGGTCTCGTGTGCCATATCAATGGCATCTTAGGTCTTCTATGCAAGACCGACTTCCCTGCTTGGTTCAATTTGTCGAGAAGAACGAGCCGGCCTACACCTTCAAGCACTATGCTAACACAGCCAATGACATAGCTGCAAATAAGGCGGCGCGGGTGAAGCATGAATTTTGAGTAAGTGTTCATCACACCACTTTGCTCAATACATGACATTCATTGAAATTTTCTTTAAATAATGGATGTACATGTCTCTATGCAACTTTAATTCAAATGTGAGGAGCGACACGAGGACAGAGCGGATGCAGTGCTTTCCAAAGCCTACAGAAAGCTCATAGTTGACACCCATTACGAGTCGCCCATCTAGGCCATTGTCACTTACCACAGGTCCGTCCTTGGAGAGGGGGTTTCCAAGAAGGACACACGAGGCATGAGGCTTACACATACCCAATATTTGTACATAAAGAAAATTAATATTTATTACTTTTTGAGATTAAGTAGTCTCAGTTTGTTCATCTAACATGCAAATACTGGGTGATGTGCAAATGTGTCCCTGGTGGTGCGCCCCGTATCCCAAGTGTTGGCGGGCAATTGTGGAAAGGTGATGCAGAGATGAGTGGGCCGCGGCGTTTATAGATGCTGGGTGTAACGCACCATCAAGCAGTTGCAACCTCGTCGCATTCGGCAAAGCATGAGTGCTTGAATTCATTCTTTTTATTCTGACACTCAATTCTACATGATTTCTAATCTTCCTGATGTCTATCTCGCAGTCGGATTCGCATGCGGGCTAGCCGTGCAACACCTTCTAGGCGTTTGCTATGTCTCACATGGGCAAGGTGACGTCAAACGTCTCCTACAACCCGGATGCTCTGCCCTCTGTGTACACCAGCCCGGCTGCCTACGTCCGCGTCAGCGAGTACACGTCTGTGGCAGGTCTCTCCAAGGAGACGGCTACGACACGAGCTCCGAGGACTTAGATCCAGATCTCGTGATGAGGATTGGAGGAGGCAAGAAGCACAGGGGGTACTATCTTGGTGACGACGTCATCGACCCGGCGTCTACTCCCTGTATCCCTCCCTCTCTCAGATCCGAGCACGGAGCACGGACTCAAGCATTCCATACACCCGCGACCAGAAGCCTCACAACAACGAATTCTATCACTCTAGGCGATTCATGTTCTTTCTCAGCTTAACTTATGATGAGATGTTGTATACCTTAGCTTTGCATTATTTAAACAATGTGGTGAAATGTTGCAGGCCCAGCTTGAGGTTGGAGGCCAGAGGGAGGCCGATCGACAGATGATGGAGCCTAGGGAGGACGAGCGCTCGGTCGAGCAGCTTAGGTAGGAGATGAAGCTGCTTAGGACATACGAGCAGATGGTAAGCATGTTCTGGTACATACGAGGACTTGGGCAACACTTGGGTTATGGTCCTCCACCCTCTACGCTAACCTTTACACCACCACCTCCACCGCTCGGGCACGAGACTCCTGTAAGTAGAGTATGTATGATTGCTTAAGTTTTTATTTTCATGCTTAGGGTCAAACCACAATTCAACGATTTACTCCTATTGGATTTCTTGTCTGACACATGCAACATGTTATTCTTTGTGCTGTCTCAATCGGCGGGTTCGAATAATCCGCTTCAAACACCCCGGAATGATCTAGGTCAGGGTACACCGCTGTTTCAGTGGGGTTCTTGGGGAGGTTTGTCATAGTTGTTTTTTATTTATGGTTCGATTGTTGGACTTATTTCGATGGACTAGTGAACTTATGGTTATATATATATATATATATTGTGTGTGTGATATATATTGTGTTGTATGCGATATATATATATGTGATGAATATGAGATATATTTTATTTATTGTGATGGAAAACAAAAATTAAAAAAAAAATACAGGTTTATGGTCACTTTGCCGAGAGCAACACTCGGCAAAGTGACCAAATGGTCGTTTTGTCGAAAGCAACACTCAACACAGCTAAGATTTTGGTGCCTTTGCCGAGAGCCCTTCCCCAGCTCTCGACAAAGCTGGGAAACTGAGGCAGGTTCGGGCAGTTTTCCAGCTTTGCCGAGAGCCTAGGGGATGGCTCTCACCAAAGACTTTTTTAAAAAAAATGAAATATTGCCTTGCCGAGAGCCCTTCGAGATAACTCTCGGCAAAGAAATTCCAGGGAAAAAATAATAAAGTATTCTTTGCCGAGAGCCCTTTGAGAAATTAAGCTCTCCTTTGCCGAGAGCCATAGATGCTAGTTCTCGGCAAAGGAGACGTCAGACGGGGACGGTGCCGCCACGACACCTTTTCTTAGCCGACCACTAGCAAAGCTCTCGGTAAAGGTTTTGCAAGTGCCCGACATAAGGCTCTCGGCAAGACCGTTTTGCCGATATTTAGTATGTTGAAAGGCCGTTTCCCAGAGCTACGCTTAGCAAAGGATTTGTCTAGGGTTATACAGTCTTTGCCGAGTGCCGCACTATGCGTTTCTAGGAGTGAATTTAGATATATGCGTAGACACTGGTGAGTAGAACAGCTATGTATGTTAGAGCATCTCCAACAACTTCTCAAATCCACTTGGTATTCTTTTTTTTTTTTGGAAAAAACACGAAAACACCTCTCCAACAACTCCTTAAATCTACTTGGTATATTTACCAACTTGGTAAACATCGCCCCAGACTTGGTAAATCTCCGCACTCGATAGCAACTTGGTAAACATCGCTCCGGACTTGTATCGCCCCGGACGCGTGAATAAAAAAAAAGCCACGGCGCCGGCCGTCCCCGATCCGTCCCGGATCCGTCCGCGATCTCCACTCCACTCTAATCATATGAGACATACGGAGTACAGACTGAACCAAATAATACAAGGGAAACTGCAGGCCTCGTTCGGTGAAGTGCCGACCGGAGTAGCGTCACGGCCTCGAACGGCGGTGGCAGCCACACACGCGAGATCAGTGCTTGATTCGTTGCGCAGGAAGGAGGAGCGTCGTCGCGCAGGTAAGTGAAAAGTCGCGTGCGTGGAAGGCCCAGTACCGGTTTGGAGAAAGGTGGGCCTATTTTTTCAATTTTACCAAGTGAGAATACCAATTTGTTGGAGACATATCCTTTTTCCACTTGCCAAATAAAATAGCAACTTGCTATAACTCAAGATATAGCAACTCAATTTTAAGGAATTGTTGGAGATGCTCTTAAGAAGTCTATATATTTTAATGCGAGCAGAGCTGAAAGAGTATTGACTTACGCCTATTTCATTTTACGTGATTGCCGAGAAAGCGTATGAATATCTCGCTTTATTCCTGCTAGAAAGACTAAGCGGGGCTAAGTGAGCATCTCCAACAACTCCTCAAAATCACTTGGTATTCTTATTTTTTTAGAAAAACACGAAAACACCTCTCCAACAACTCCTTAAATCCACTTGGTATATTTACCAACTTGGTAAATATCGCCCCAGACTTGGTAAATCTCCGCACTTGGTATATTTATTTCACTTGTCAAGTTAAAATACCAACTTGTTGGAGATAGACATTTTTTTCACTTGCCAAATATTTTAGCAACTTGCTAAATCATAGTATTTGACAAGTAAATTTTAAGGAGTTGTTGGAGATGTTGTGTAGTACGACCTATCTATTGCTTATAATTCATTTTGATGCGTCACACGCCAATAATTATTACATGAAAATTTACTGCTCACCTGTTAAGACAAAATTAATTACTTAAAAATAACACTATTATTAAGAAAAAATGGTCTGGTCTTAGACCGGACATGCCGGTTATAATCATAATCAAATTTACCGCTCATATATAGGTTTTGATAGAATTATTTACTTAACAAAATAATTCTATAGTAATACAAAAATTATTAGGTCAGGACATAATTATTTACATAACAAAATGATATTATTAGTAATAAAAATAGTCTTGTGAAAGACTAGACATGTCGGTTACTATGGTTATCAAATTTACTGCTCTCAGGTTCAGATGAAATTATTAAGGAAAATGATACAACGACCGGCACGCCGATTATCACAATCAAATTTATAGCTTATTGGTTCGGATAGAATTATTTATGTAACACAATGATACTATTAGTAATAAAAAAAATAGTCTGACCGAAGATCAGACACGCCGGTTGATTATCATAGACAAATTTACCACTTACAGGTTAGGACATAATTATTTACTTGATAAAATGATACTATCGGGATGTTTGGATTCCTTGACAAATGGCAAATGACAAATGACAAATAAAGTTAGCAAATCTTTTGTCAATTCCTAGTGTTTGGATCCCTTGACAAATGGCAAATAGCAAATGGCACATATAAAGATAATTATACCCCTAATAATTACACTCTCATTCACATGTCATGCATATGAGGGAGGGGTATGAGTGGAAAGATTTTCTATTTGCCTTTATTTGCCACTCCAAAGTGGCAAATGGTACATGACAAATTTTTGTTCTTTTGCTATTTTTTGCCTTGCATCTTTGGATCTATTTGCCAAAAAGTAGCAATTCTTTTGTTCTTTTTTTAATTTACCAAGGAGATCTAAACACCCCCTATATCTATGCCTATTTATAAAGAGTCAAAATTTCAGACTCTTTTTTTTTCATCCAGCCCATTCAATTTGGTCGAACTGTCCAATTCACTCTCTCTCGTCCAGCCCACTAGAGGCCCACTCAGGCCCACTCACGTGACTCACATTGCTCCGATTAAAAAAAAAAAGAAAAACCATCGTGTGCAACCTCATCCTTTCCGCCGATCCTCCTGTCCGCCGCATCACCGCTGCCACGTGTGACTCCCGGCGGCCGGAGCTCAGCGTCCACAGTCCGGCCTCCGCCCACGCTGCGGAGGCGCCGCCACATCGGTCTCCCACGTCGGCACAACTCCCGCACGAAGGGCTGTCTCACCCTCCCGGCGGCCGGTTTCTGGTGCTTGCCGTCTCCCTTGCCGCGGTGGCGCCGCCACCGCTTGCCGGGCCACGAACGCCGGTCTCCCACGCCGGCGCAAATCCCATCCGCGTGCGAGGCCGCGTTCTTGAACGCGAACCCTGCGCCACCGCGGTGGCCGCGGGCGCTGGTCTCCTACGGCGGTGGAGGTGCTTCCATAGAGGAGCCAGCCAGCCACCAGCTCGGATTGGGACACCAGCTCTGGTCGGGAAAATATCCATGGTAAGTTGGAAATGAACCCCACGTTCGATACAAACTTCTACTCCCTCCATCCCATAATCATTCCAAAAGTCTTGGAGAGTCAAAATATCTTAAGTTTGACCAAAAATTATAGACAAAATTATAAAGATTTATAACATCAAATAGATATACTATGAAAATATAATTGATAACGAATCTAATAATACTTATTTAACATCATAAATATTATTATATTGTTATATAAGTTTGGTCAAACTCGAGAAACTTTGACTCTACAAAATTCTTTGAATTACTTACAATTTGAGATGGAGGGAGTACATTTTTTCCATAATGTATTCGAACAGGTTTCTCTCTTTTGTCTTCGTTTCCTCTTATATAATAGTCCACAAATCTTGTTAAAAAATTAATCTTTGTTGACAACGAAGTCTTTGCATCCAAAACCCGATTTTGCCATGTTTGAATATTGGTCTCGCTAGATTGGAATTGACAACAGGGAATCCAAAGCCGATGCCGATGACAAGCAACTGTCCATGGGGGAAAAATTAAGAGAAGAACAAGTAATTTTGTTTTGTGGCTTTCATCTTTTATTATGGATGTTAGTTGGGTTTTGGAATTGTGATACGTCAGAACCAAGTTATATATATGCAGATTGTACTGTATTTGTTGAGTAAATATTCTTGTTATTACTAGACTGTAAGGCTTGGAAGATGAAAATTTTAGTACGTGACTCTACGTGGATATGACTCTGGAAATTTTAGTATGCAATTCTGCACGGAAATTAACCCAATTAATCGCAACCATGGATGAATTTTAACATGTTTATCAAACAAAAACAAGAATAAACATTCAGATGAGTGAATCACAGTTTGCAATTCTGAATTTATTTACCAGACAATTTTGCATACCTGATCAGTAGCACTGCACTTCTAGCGCATGTAATTGATACATATATGTAATTTGTTTGTCATCTTGATCCATTTGTCCAGTGTTTTATTTACTGAAATCCACGGTTTATGTTACTGATGTACACAAGAAAAATATTATGCTTATCTGTTAATGTCAGATTGAAAGGTAGATTTTTTTGCTCTATACATATTTGACTCGACCTGTATTTGCATCTTTGTGAATTCTACATAGTCAACCGCTATTTGATGTCAATGATATTACAGGATTTCAATCCAAGGCCGGTGACAGAAGTACAGTCAGCCTCACTCAATCACATAGAAGCTGCCTGAAGGGATGTTCACATGAGGGATCCAAATTTACAGCTACTTATTGTGGGTTATTCCGGATGTTATTGGTCATTATGGTATGTGCATCCTCGAAAAAACTGGGCTTCAGTTGTTATATGGAAATTGAATTTATTATATGCTTTATCGTGTTTGAGGGCAAAACAGTGCTTGAGAAAGCCTTTGTGCCTAATGTAGTACCTTTTGTCTTAGATGTGACAACAATCAATTTTTGTGCTAAAGGAGAAGATTCCTCAACTTTTATTGCAGTTGTTAGTTTCTTGTTCTATGCTAACAATAACAATTGTTTCATTCAAATACTTTATGAATTTTAAAGTAAATTTAACTCCACATTTGAAGAGTAACTCCTAATGCATGGAAAAGTCATAACACAAAGTAATGGAATAGATGGTGCAACCTTTTGCAGGTGGTTGCATTCATAGACTGGTCACAAGTCACAACATATAAAGTTCTAGCCTAGGCACAAACACATAGGGAGGAGATGATACCCAGTATGGTAGAACAATAAGGTAATTTTTATCATTAATGAAGAGGTGATAGTTTCAAATTAAGGTGTCTATAAAATATAAATTATGCGCTGCATGAAGTTGCTAACTTCATTCTAAGAGGACTGGCTGAAAGCTCGATAGTAGGATTCTAATTTGTAGGTATGTGCTTGAGTGCTTGACTTAACAAGGTAACTCTTGGACGAAGACTTCAACTACTTTTTTTTTGTTTATTTAGGTATGGAACAAGTGAAGGACGATTCAGCGAGTTGTGCATCTATGGAAAATGTGCTTCCTAACTTAGCTAAAATTAGGATGTGGTAGGTGACATTGATGTACATGTATATAACTTAAGGAGAAGAATGTGTGGTAGTATAATTATAGATGGATTTTTTTTGCGACGAAAGAAGAATTATATTATATAATAGCTGGGTACATCAACATATTACAAACACTCTGGATTACATTATATATATATCCAGAAACTGATTTTCATCTAAAATATACCCACGCCATGAAAAGCTCCAAATCTCAAAACCAAACCTTTTTGACGCTTCGTATAGATGACCGCACAGGCAAATACTCGGCACCAGCAATAGCGGCAAGCCTGAGAATAGATGCCCAACAGACGGCCAACATTCCTGTAGATGGAATTGAGGATCTTTTTCTTCTTGCTGGTGTCTTCCTTCTTTTTCTTTCTGCCACCGAAGAATGAGGAAGACTGATCTGAAGGATATTCTCCCTAGTCTTTCATTGTGGCCAGATCTAACCACAACAAAACGAAGAAAAGACCGGAGAAAATTATTCCATGGCGGCGACATCATCTCCGCCTTGATGCCGCCGTCCGGAAACAAAGATCTCCATGTCGTCATGTCGATGAAGATGGTGACGCCGAAGTTGTCGCCCTCGTCTTCAACGAAGCCGTCATGGAGAAAACGATTCCACCCTTCTCCTTCACCATTGCTGGAGAAAGGGAGAAGGAGGAGATAAAACTCCAATACCAAAAACTTTGGCATGGAGAAACCCTAACCCTAAAGACTCGATCTACTGGAGAAACTTATTAAAAACAATGGATCCCCGCTCCCTTCAGCCCCGGCGAGATACCGGAGGGGAAGGGAGGGGGAGCAGCGATGGTGGCCGGGGGAGGACGCGCGGCGGCGGCGGCGGATCACGCCCGAGCGAGAGGAGAAAAGAAAAAAACCCTTCTACTAACCACAGCGCCTGCTCTCTCTTTCTCTCCACTCCTAATTATAGATGGATTTGTATAGTACTATGTGAGGGTTAAAACTCAGCGCTGTTTTAATTTACTGGTTATGGGTGAAATGTGGATAATTAACTAGGTGGGTGTATTTTAGTTCGATATGGGCTTGATACAGGCTTAATAGGATTATTACCAACATTAACTTATAATATGGATGCCATGGATGTCATGTACCATTCCCATGATTTGTTCCATGAATATTTTCGTAAATTTCTCTCCCGTTGCAACGTACGGACATTTTTGCTAGTATTAATAATAAGACCGGACACGTCGGTGATTATTACAATCAAATTTACCGCTCATTGGTCGGATTGGAATTATTTATTTAACAAAATAATACCATTGGTAATAGAAAATAATCTAATCGTAGGGCAGATATATAGCAGAGAGCAAGAGGAAAGAGATAGATTATAGAGGTTCGTCTCTGCCGAATAGCCGAGCTCCCAGCTAGCTGCTGGGAGGTCCGAAACCCTAAACTCGATGAGTGAGTTGTGTTCGATTAGGGTTTCGATTCGTTTGCTGCTTTGATTTCAAGCCTCCCTAGGGCCCGAGGATGGAGATGCAGTGTCGGTCTAAGAGCCCCAAATCCGCTGCTCCCGCCTCTTCTCGGTCAGGAGAACCCACCTCTCCTGATCGATCTGGAAAAACTGCCGCCTCTTCTGGCCGATCTGGAGAAAGGGCCTCTTCTGCAGCTGCTGATCCAGAGGATGGAGTTGGGAGTTTGCGGCGTCGGAGGATTGAACGCGGAGACGGCTCGCCATCGTCCGGCATCATACAAACCGCCTTCAGGTCGAAGCGTTGGCGCAAGAAGCAAAGGCAACTCGTCGTTATTAGGCATTGGATCCCCAGAAGGCTCCTCTGGAAGTTCAATGGTAATGTGCAAGCCGCCTTAAAGGCCTATGCTGAGGAAGAAGGAAATGCGCGATCAGCCTTAAAGGAGGCTGATGAGGAAGAAAGCATCAGGCAACAAAACGATGGTACCATCTTGAATGAAGGTTGCCTCGATGATGAAGAGCTGCTGATGGAGATGGACCAATCTGCTCTGCATGCTAGCCGCAGCAGCAGCCAGTCAGGAGATGGGGACCCTGGCAAGATTGCACATGATGAAGATAAAGATTGGTGTGGTTGAAGATGAACATTATTCTGACAAGATTGGTGCCCATGCCACTGATGAAGACCACAAACAAGAACAAGGAAAAGCAAGAGATAATGTGCAGGACCTCCTCAACATGGATCCTGAAACCCGCTCAAACAAGGTTCTGCATTTCAGAAAACTCCTAAAATATGTCCATCCTGTGCGTGATTATACTCTTGTACACAACGATGATCAGCTCATTGAGTTGCACGAGCAGCTAGCCTTGTACCGCATCAGAGGTTATGAGGTACGTATCTCTAAACACCATCACATATTCACATGGATATAAGACTACGCAATTTCCTTTTTGTGTTTATGTAAACGATGTTGTCCATGTGTATTCTTATTTTCTGCATCTGCTCTGTGTGTTTAATTACTTTGAGATTGTCTTCTGCAGTTAACAGTGAACAGGAACATGGAGTTGGCTAAACTGGATGTTGTGGATCTGAAACGGGAGTACCCCCCATCCAAACTTTATGACAACAGTTTTTTCAGACACTATGAGGAAACACTTGAATGGTACTTCAATCCTGATCCTGAACGCTACTGGCACGCTTGCTATGATAACTACCAGAGGCTAGTGCTACGTTATGTAAGCACTAACACTTGACTCCTCCATGCCATCTATTAGCTTAATTCTCATTCTTGTTATGACTAAGTACATGTTGTCATACCCATCCAGGTTGAATATTATTTTGATTGGTTTTGATGCCTTTTACATTCCTTAAAAGCTTAATTCAAGAAAGTATTGGAAGAGTAGACATAGCCATTATTATCTTTTACAACCTTCTCAACATTACTTTTGTTGAAACTAATATTATGTTTTTTATATATTTATAATTTATATATGTCGCGTTCTTGGCATCAAGAGGTCTGCAACGTTTGATTAACATTTGTTTTGTTGTAATTAATGTTCTCAAGCGTGTTAAAACAACTTATGACGTAGAAACCTGAACCAAAACTTACTGAACCAGTGAAACAGCAGGGAGTTTTGTGTTGAGTTAGTTTGTTGAGGATCAGGATTCTAAGCGCAGTATCTCAAAACAAATGTTCCACTTAGCAACCATCACAATCAACTTAACAGTCTTTGCTTTTATTGAAGGAAGCCAAAAACGTTGTATTTTTGCAATTTTCCATGCGGATGGTCATGATATATACAACGTTTAGGTAAGAAAGCCAATGGCTGTTCCTTGTGTTTGACTTGGCACCACTCCCACTGTGGATGATTAATTGATTAGCCATAGTAGAAAAGGATGTTCCCAGCTCTTATTTTGCATATCCCACGTACCACTCTTTTTATTTTGATCTGGCGAGGGAGCTGAGTTTAGCTGTCTTGGTTTTACAACTATTGACTCTTATTTTTTCAAGATTATGGACAATGCACTGTGCTTTAGTACTTTGAATCAGATCTATACAATAGGATTTTCATATGAATGCATTATTTTTTCATAGTATCAGCACATTCTAGCTTTCTGGTTGAAATCGTATCAGACATCTGTTGGAAATCCAACATTTGCATGTTGGTATCCTGAGGCAGTTAGCAAGCGCACATATTTCCATGTTTGAAATATTTTAGTACATAGGATATGTCACTTGTGCTTTTAATAGACAAAATTCTTCTTTGTGCAGGGTGAATAAGCTCTTAATACCTATGAAGAAGACCTAGCATATGTACAGTACTTTGAAGCGCTAGCAAACAAGACCAAGGTATGATTGATTCAATCGAAGTGCAAACTTGGTATTATCTTTGGTCTAATAGCGCCTCTTATTCATATATGTGACAGTGGGTTGAAGATTATCTGGGAGACGCAACAATTGATGTAAGCATCCCCTCAAAGCCATTTTTTCCTAATAAACCGTTGTGCAATGTAAATTGGTGTTATAGTGACACATCATGTGTGGCAACCTTTTTGTTGTTCAGCGGGACAAAATTAAAGGTGTGGTTACGTTTTTATGCAATCACTGGAGACTGCTGCAGGCTTCCCCAATGTTCCCCCACTTTTAGTTTCCCATGGTTTCTTGGTAAAGGCCACCTTCTCATGTTAATTTTGTTGTTTGTGTTGATGATATAATTGGAATTTGACATTCTATTTTTTAATGCAGGAGTTTTTCAGTAGCATTCGCCATGATTATGATGACAAGAGACTATCTATCCTCTATTTTGAGATTTGGAAGCTGGTTGCCAAAGGAAAAGTTAGTACCTCAGTAACTAAGCAACCTACATTGCCCCCCCCCCCCCTCCCCTTTCTGTTTGTGACATGCTTATATTTCTTATTCGTATGTGAGTTACGTATTTCTTTATTTCAATTTCTTTCAGATGAGTTTCAAAGAAGCTCTGTTGGAAGTTAATGAGCTTGGAAACACTCGAGACATATCCCGAAGGAAAGATCATGTAAGTTTCTCTTATTAGTTCATCTCCCGAACTCCTTGGTGGATTATTTTTTCATTTAGCAGTTCATCTAGATACTTATTTTGTTTGTTCCTTTTTTTTTCAGTATGATGTCCACGTGGCTGGCATTGACAAAATGGTAAGCTGGTCTGCATGGTATCCTTATCGCTTCTAGAATACATTCTTAAAAATCTTGGAACATCTGTCTGTGCAGGCTTCAGACGATGAAGCTCGTCAGTTGATCAGAGAGGCCGTTGTAAGAATGGTAAGTTGATTGATTTCGATAGCAAGCAAATGTATTTAGCTATAGGATTTTTCTAGTTAAAATTTATGGTTTTTAATGGTCTCTGGAAATTGGCTCTAGTTTGCTAAAGCAGAGGCTGAATTTTATCTTCAGGATCCAAAACCGAAGTACTATTTGGATTATGCCAGGAAAAAGTTAGGCATTGCGAAGGATATTGGTTTGGTTTAATCCCCAAAGGTACGAAAACTTTCAACAGGCACGCACGGTTTAGGTCTCAATAATGATAATAAATATGCTTTCTAAATTACTGTCGTTATTTACTTAGGATAGGAAGCAGACGAGGGGTCCATGAATCCATTGGGAAGGGAGACAATGTCGAAGCAAAGGTGGAGGAAATAGACGACTAGGCAAAATGTGGCTGTTAGCAAGAAATTATGGCTTTCTTTAGTCTTCAAGGAATAGGCTATGAGGTTGCGGTTTGTGTAGTATAGTACTGTAGTTTATATTCTGCTGAGATGTCTACTATCCAGCGTATCCTTGGCAGCCAATATATAATATATAATTTATTTAATCTACACTAAGGGCGTAGTACTTGTATCCTCAGTTATGCGAAATGTTTCCAGGACAAGTATTTGTGAGACTTATCCGAATGATTTTAATCTGTTTTTTTTTACAACAAACGATTTCATTTCAGCTGCAAGACGCTGCATTCAGACTGTAAGTTCATCAGACAGTGCGACCAAGAATGGGCACTGAGTAGCATGTCCCATATTCTACAGGCTCAATAGACGAATCAATCGGATCGGAACTGAGGCAGAGAATGCCTGTCTAGCTAAAGAATCAGCTGTAGTATTTAGGTTCCTATTGATATTGAAGATCTCTGCATGACGTGGGTCCAGCTGTCCCTGATTTCCTATTGATATTGACGATCTTTGCATGACTTGGGTCGGCGGCGGTGTTTCTGAACACCTGGGTGTAAGATTTGATCCTCCAGTCTGGAGGATATTTCTAATCCGCTGCATTTAAAAAGTGAACAAGCTATTAAAAAGATGAAGTGCATTCAAAAATGTTGTTAAATTGGTTTCGGAAGCTGAAACTACGTTGGATTTCCAGCGGAATCATTTGGCCAACTAGTAGGAACATAAAAGAAAAGAAAACATATGCTCCTCCATTAATTTTTTTATGTAATTTTAAAAATTCTTGAAGTATCTCAAGTTTAATTAAAATTATAGAGAATTAAAGATTTATTTAGGGAGTGTTTGGATTAAAGAGCTAATGATTAGCCCAAGTTTTTTTATAACAATTAGAAACCCTAACTGTTGGCTAATTTAGGGTTCATGTTTAATCTATTTTCATAAGATGAGCTAATTTTTAGTCTTATAATCTAAATAAGCTCTTATTCAAACTACTAATTTATCGTCTTTTCTTTCCTATGTCTAAAAAAAAAACGCACCCCACTGAGAAGCTCCACCTTCGTGCACCCAAAAAAATTACACCATCAAAATAAACGATTCAGATTTAGTTTAAGTCTTCTCTCTCCTTACTCACTCATCCAACTGTCCAGGTTTTGTGTATCATCCTCCTCTTTCTCCTCGCACGGCCGCGCTCATCCCCCCAATGCGGCCGGCCACGCTTCGATTCCACACGCCGCACCCGGCCTGAGTTGTATTTTTTTTTTCAGAATTGTTTTCTCTCTTCCATCTGATACTCCTTCACCCCCAACCTCAGAGCGGCTCTGCAGGCAAACAGCGGCCGACGAGAGCGTGCCCTTGCGACGCGGCCGAGGGCGGTGGGGGCCTGCGACCGCGTGGAAGGGCGGGCGACCACACGGCGAGCGGGGCCGGTGCGGCATGGCCGGCTCGAGCGAGTGCTACGGATGCGGCCGGCGCTGGCGAGCGCGCACGGCGCGGCGAGAGGTGCCGACGCGGGATTCGCGGCCAGCGCGGGCGGATGCCACCGGCGCGGGCGGATGGGGCCGGCGCAGGCTTCGTGGCCGGTGCGGGTGGACAGGGCCGACGCGGGCGAGGATGCCGGCGATGGCGGACAGGGCTGGCGCGGCGAGCGGGGCCGGAGTGGGCGGATGCGGCCGAGCGTGGCCGGCGCGACATGGCTGGCTGGAGAGTGTGCGGCGGACGCGACCGGCGAGGGCGAGCGGACACGGCTGGCGTGGGCGGACGCGGCCGGCGCGGACGAGCGACGCCGCCGTACTCCCCGCACTCCCATCTCCCACCTCCCGCACCCGCGTCCAGCCCCATGCCCTGCGTCAGCCATGGTTCGATCCCTGATACGGGATTTTTTTAGGAAAAAAAATCAAATCTCCTGGACGCTCTCTCCTCGCGCTGTCGCCACTGCTGCCGTCGCGTACTTGCCGCCGACCCTGCTGACAATCCCAGCCCCTCTCGCCCTGCCGTCGTCCCCGCTGTGGAGCTCGGCACGTCCTCCTCGATCTTGAGTCCCCTTCGCCTGTCACTGCCTAGGAGATCGCCGTTGGTTGCTCTCCGTCCCCACGCATCACGGTGGAGGGGTGTGGCGCCGGTGTTCCGTCCCCGTTGACGCGTGCCCGCGTGCCAGCTCTACGGAGCTCCCAGCCCCCATCGCGCATCGCCCTTGCCAAGCGGGGCAGCCCGTCTATGCCACTGTGTCGGTGTCCTCTGCCTTGGTAGCCACTATGGCGGAGCTGGAGGCGGAACGCAGCACCGCCGCTGACGCGGCTATTGCGAATGGGTGCGACGACTCAACTTCTCCCCAAACCGCTTCATGCTTTCCATGATCCACGTGCACCAGCTCTCCGTTCAGGTAAATTTGATAGCTTCAGGCGTTGTTTTCATTTGTTAAAGCCTCCATGCTTAGAACATGTTCGATAATATGCCAATGCATAATGTGCAGGTAGCTTTGCCAATGTGAATTAATCTGGGCGCCTCCTGCTACAGCTATGGTGTGTCGATACAAATGGCCGAGTAAAGGTTCACTGGGGTATGTCGACATGCTAGATTGTAACTTCACTGGGGTATGTCGACCTCCTGCCACATGCTAGATTGTAATTTCATCCTATATAAGATATGAACATGTCAGATTGTAAAGGTTCACTAGATGGTAGTAATTTCATCCTATATAAAATATGAACATTTCAGTTTGTGGCTTGTGGTGTGGGAAAATCCAAAATTGCTATGCGAGGTCTGGAGCATGTAGGCCTTATTGATGTGGTGCTGCATTGTACAGTCGTGTGTGTTCTGACATTTGGAATGTATAGGTAATTTGATGTCATCTATTGATTGCTGAAACTAGACATGCCCAATGTAATGCATTTTGCAGATCTCAGTTAAGTTTCATGAGGAACAGACAACAGAACTAATGTTACAACGTCTCATTGCTGAATTGCTGAAACTTACTAAAGCAAGCATCCATGTTGATCACCTACTGGGGGAGTATGTGTTTTTCTAATCCATTTTGCAGAAACTACCCTTTGGGGGCTGCACGTACACTAGAGGATCAAGTGATGGCTTGCTGCCCATTGGCTACCAGGAGGGTCATCACACACTTCATGTTAGGTTCAGTAAAACGTGTTTATTAACTTTGGATATGCATGTGTGCTACGTATAGGTTCATAACTAATATTATGGATGGATATATAATTTAGACATGTGGATGTGTTTCTTTATTTATTCTTATTGATTTTTTTCAAGAAACATATTATCTGCGTGTACGAGACCAACTTCGGGCTAACTTCGGGCTGGGCCGACCGGTCAAGGTTGAGCTGGTGTCCATCGACAAGACGCCTGGCACGGTGTCCCTGTCGGAGGGCCGCGGTGCCGCCGGGATGGAGGTCGGCGTCGTGCTGCCGGAGGCCGAGATGGCGCGGTTCAACTTTTGCTTCGCCGACGTTGTGGAGGAGCTCTATGACTGAACTGAGCGGCATGGACGGCGGCTGGCGGCTGCTCCGTTCTCGACAAACTGGTTATCAATCAATTCACGATTACATTTACATTACATGAATTGGTGGTTTAAGTAGTAGTAGTAAGATATATAGAAAGAGAGATGATCCGGAGTGTATATTTGAGGCAGAGATGGATACATACATATTTTATATTTTTTGTGAAGTAATTTTCATATGCGAGAATATTAATAGCGTGTGATAAAAGAGAGTGAATTTGTTGGATTGATTCTACCCTACTAATTCACCATCTTTTTCTTTCCTTGGCCCACCCAGAAATGCCTGTGCTAAGGCAACGGGATGCGGCGACGGTGAGGAGGAGTGCGGGGCGGTGTGGACCTGCGAGCAGGAGAAGCCGTTTGAGAACGCCGTGACGACGACGATGTACGGGGAGGATGACGGGAACGCCGCGAGGTGGGAGAGGCTAGCGGAGGCCGCCGAGGGAAAGGCGCTGGAGGAGGTTTCTGAATTTATAGAGATAGTTTCTGAATTTGTGTTTCTTTTATGCTTTGACTTTTTATATTTTATTATTTATTTTAATTTTATGATTCCCCCCAATACCACCATAGCGTTAGCACGGGCAATATATATTTGCGTTTTTAAAGCATTTTCCTAAATCAAACCGTTGCGTTAGTACGGGCATTAGACTAGTGCTATCAAATAGGTACTATAAAAATATAATTGATGAAAAAACTAATGATACTTTCTTCCTCCGTCTCATTGAAAGTGTCACTAAAAAATCGTGTTTCTCTCACAGACACGCTTTTCAAAGTACCCTTTCAATGAGACGAAGGGAGTAATTAACATTATAAATATTCTTATATTATCATATAAGTTTAATGAAACTTAAAATGTTTTGATTCTTTGGGCTCTGTTCGTTGAATCATTTTCAGCTTATTTTAACTACTTTCAATCAGTCAAAATTAACCGACTTTTCTATCGGTCGAGAATAGAGCCAGTGCATCTGGATCAGGGCTTCTGGCAGCGCGCTAACGCGACCAAAATCATGAGGCGTGACACGACAGTTTGAATCCGAGCCGCTCTCGGTCCCAAACATCACATGCAGGCATTCAGCTTTCGGCGAGGAGAGGCACACCGCACACAGCATCAGAAAGCCGTGAACTTCGAAGAAAAAACGAGTATAGCAGAATCACTATGCGGACACTTTTGGTTGCTCTTACTTTGGCATGAGGACACTCCCAATGCAGACTCTATAGTCTAAACCTATTTATTATCTCGAATATTGTGAACTTGGAGTCTTATTTTTTCACCATCTTCCTTCAATAAATATACTGACACATCAACAAATACCATAAATAAGTGGTAATAAATAGTCTTAAACTCTGTGATAAAGTTTTGTATAAGTGATAATAAATAGTCTTGAACTCTGTGATAAAGTCTTGTATTAGGAGTGCCCTGACCCTATCTTGTTAGGATACCCCTCACTATCCATCTACTCCCTCCATATCAGATTTAGATATCGTTTTGGATAAGATTTATGTCAAATATTGGATATAAATCATAAATAACTTTTAAGTTTTTGAGATTGTAAATGTGAAAATTATATAAATATATGTCTTGAAAAATACTTTTATAAAAGTATACGTATATCATTATTTCAGAAATATTTTTATATAAAAAATATCAAAATTGTGTTTGGAAGACCGTATCGCTATTTCTCATCTAAAGAGCCTGTTTGGCAGGGCTCTTCTTGAGGGGCTCTGCAAAGAAGCCGGAGTCGTTTTGGAGAAGCTCCAATTTGGGGCTCCTCTAAAACGGCTCTGGCTCCTCTGCTTTTTGCTGAAAAACGGTTTCTCTATAAAATTGTTTGGCAGGACTCCTCCAGAGAAACCAGAGCCGGAGCCGGCGAGAAGTCATGCCAAACATACCCTAAATCCGATAGGAGGGAGTATATAGCTTTACTTCACTCATTTTCTTTTCCTTTTCCTTTGCAACTACTCTATAATTTGCTATTGACAACAGCCCTGGATGCCATGATTGATTTCGAAGGAATAAAGAGCACGAGCTCTTTTTAAACCAAAGTTTGAAAACTGAAGAGCATAAAACAACGAGAAAGATAGCTCAAGGAATAAAGATTAAAAGACTAAGCTTCAAAATTACTTGTGTGCCCTTGCTTTCAACTTGTCTTCTCTTTGCATAACATAACCTCCCACATCTCCTTTCTGAGGTCATGTTTGGATCCACGAGCTAAAGGCTTAGCTACTAGGGATCTAAAGGGGCAACTAAAACTCAGCTAAACTTTAGCTGGAGACCAAAATACTCACACTCCCTTTAACTATTCCATCCAAGCTAAAGACGAAATTGCCGCTATCCTTATCGGGCTTAACAAAAGTCAACATGTTAAATAAACACCAATTAGCTAGAGAGTTCAAACAGTCACAGCTAAACTTTAGGCCAATTAGCTGGCTAAAGTTTAGCTTAGGTTGATCTAAACAGAACCTAAACACAAAGAAACTAAGTCCCTATGCTTTTAGGGTTTAACGCATGAAAATCATGATACATTGCCACATTGGCCTCTCATCCCTCCATGGGTTTCTCAGACCAATCTTAATGAGAGTTTCAATGATGTTTCATTCTCATTTAATAGGGTGACACATCAACAAATTAGCTGAGCTGTTAATATATTGATGAAGAGAGAGAAGAAGAGTTTTAGCCAGATAAAACACAACCCGCGCAAGTACCTAGGCGATGAAACACAAATGGAACCCTATTGAGAGCGTGGAGTTTCATTTTGTCCACTTGGTGGGATCCCATACGCGATGTGAGCAACGTGCAGATTTGCCCTTCCTTTTCTTGCGCCAAATCAAATCTCCAACCCCAATTTGTTTTCTGGGCATTCGATTTCTGCTACTGCATCATTCCATATATTTATAGCGTGAAAGCCTAGTATGGATAATGTGAAAACAAACTCATACATGAAGGTGAATGATGATTCTTGAGTTTGAGGTATATATGTAATCTGTTTAAGTTATATGTAGTCGTTTTAATATATGTGTATGGACTCATGAATATTGAATTAATTAGTATATTTTATTTTACATGTTATTTGTGGGCATAAGATATAGTATATTTATGACTATGTTTAGTTTATGATAATACATTTACCAATGGCTACATAGTTTATTGATGTTCTAGGATAAATGTTTATGATTTTTGGTGTCATTCTCTAATGTTCTCGTAGGATAAATATGATGTTCTATCCTATATTTATAGATGTTGGTATGATCTTAATATAATTTTCTATGATGTTCGATGATATTTTTCTTATTTTCATTATACTACAATATGTGTGATGTTCTATGCTTTTTTTGTGTTGGCGTTTGTGGAATAATAATATGATGTTTTAGGATGTTCCAGTGATGTTGAGTACCATTTCTTTTCTTTTTATTTAACTATAATTAATTACTTCACTAACTTATTTTTTACTTTTTAATTTCATTATATATATGATGTTCATATAGTATACCTGTGATGTTCTGTGCTATTTTCTATGATGTTCGTGTTAATATGTTGTGCTACGATTATCTTTAAATATAAATTATCATGAGATAAATATTCGTTAAAATTTTTATCAAAATATATGCATATGGGGTCTAGTTTTGAAGAGTTTATTACAAGGAAGATGATGGTGCAATCGAATTTTAATTAAGATACTCGGTTTAGGAGCTATAATTTTTTTTACTTCAAAAAGTTTGAGATTAGTGCTATGTCATCAATTTTAGCTTTTAGTATATGGGTGCTATTTGTCTGTTGTTTGATCCAATAAACAACTGAATTAAGTTCAATTTAGCAAAGCAGTCGAGGGAGGAATCTTTTTTAAGAAAAGGAGGGGGTCGGCTGTTAGCACCCATCCTTAGGCATCATCAATGAAGCTTTATTAAAATTTTATTGACATTAAAATATGCTGATGTGTTACTGATAAAAAAGATAATAAGAGCTTTATGAAAATATAGACAATTTCGATAAAATTCTTCTATATTGTTTCTAACTAAAATATGGTTACGTTAAAAACTAGAACATGAAACTTATGGATGGGCTTACTACCAATAGTCAATAGTGCCTTTAGATCAGGGCTCGTCGGTCCCGCTCCCGCAACCAAAATCATGAGGAGGCGAGACATGGACACTTTGAATTCGGTGCGCTCGGTCCCAAATATCAGATGCAGCTTTCAGCGCAGGATGGCCAACAACATGTTCGTCGGATGGCCAACAACATGTTCCTTTGGTTGAAAAGGTTGCCGAAAGTTGACAGATGTTGTTTTTATTTATTTTGTTGTGAGATAAAAACACTGTACTATAGCTGATAAGCCAAGCGAGTAGGGCGTAAACAGCGGCAGATAATATCAAGCCATGAATTGCAGTTCACAAATCACGACACGAGGATACAGCCGACACATGCTTTTGGTTGCTCTTGCTTTGGCATGTACTACGTGGGCCCTATATTGACAGCGGAGTGCTAGGACCAGACGTGGAGTATTTCACTATCCTAGTTTTAGTCTACATTCATTGCAATTCATGTTTTTTTTACTAATTCAGTCTACCGGTTCAATTTCTTTGTCATCAACGGAATTTGGATAAATCTGTCGCCGGGTCATATTCTTGCGTCCCTGGATGCCATGATCGTTTTCAGAGAGTCAAGGCTTTTATATACACGTAGAATATATATGGACAAAAGATACAGTAAGCTTTTAGGCTCAAAGCTTCAACCCTGAGGAGCATAAATACAAGAAGAAAAACAGAGCTCCAAGACTAAAGCTATGTTCGTTTGATCGTTTTGGTGATTGATAAGTTGACTGATGTTGTTTTTGGTTATTTTTATGCCTAATAAGCCGGTTGATAAGCCAAGCGAACAGTAAAGCTTCAGATTTTCTTGTCTGCCATTGCTTAACTCTTCTCATAACAGAACCTCTCCGCATCACGTTTCTGAAACAGTATCCTTATCCTTATCTGAGTTTAACGCATGAAAATCCTGATATTGGCACGTTGCCCCCCTCAACCCTCCACGGGTCTCTCAGGGAGCAGCAGTTATGTCATATCATTGTCGTGCTCCATTTCTTCACCCGCCCTTCTCCTTCTCCCCCGGAGCAGGAGTTAGTGTAGTCTTACCCTCCAGAGCTCTGCGTTTGCCGCGGCCAGCAAGAAGGGCGTCCGTGGAGAAGCGAGAGCAGGTGACGATGGAGGAGCGAGGCGGCCAGGCAGCGTTCGGATGGGCGGCCAGGGACGGCACCGGCGTCCTCTCCCCTACAACTTCTCAAGAAGGTAGGAACATCTGTCACTGTCGTTGAGCACTCCTGGAAGATATCTAATAAATCTTACCTTCTCTACACAGATTCAGATTTCTAAATTTATATTTCACAAAAAAAAAGATTTCTAAATTTATGCTACTTCTTGGTTAGAGCCTTTACCGCTTACCCAATGTTTTTAAAAAAATAAAGCTGGAAAGAAAAGTGAGAGAAGAAAATTCATTACGCGTATAGAATTTTTTATTTAAGAAGTTGGAGGGGCCGTAGCCCCAACAGGAATGCTACTGAAATAAGTAGAATTGGGTTTACTGAAATAAGTAGAATTGGGTGAACTTTCAGCTAGAGCTAGCTGAGTTTGGTCCTTTGCTGAGCTTGGTACCGGCTGATGAACCTATGTTTCGTGGCCTACCAAATGTTCAGAGTTCTTCCTTGCAAACTACTTACCTCAGCTCACGGAATCCATTTTCGCTGGTTCCAATTTCAGGGATCCTAAAGACGACGATGTCACGATCAAGGTGCTCTACTGCGGGATCTGCCACACCGACCTCCACATCATCAAGAACGACTGGGGAAACGCCATGTACCCTGTCGTCCCCGGGTAATCGAATTCATCAAGAACAAACAGTGGCAGGACTAGGATTCAAGAATTTACTGGCCGTTGACGATCCGTTGGTTGGTGCGCAGGCACGAGATCGTCGGCGTGGTGACCGGCGTCGGCGGCGGCGTGACGAGGTTCAAGGCCGGCGACACGGTGGGCGTGGGCTACTTCGTCGGCTCCTGCCGCTCCTGCGACAGCTGCGGGAAGGGGAACGAGAACTACTGCGCCGGGGTCGTTCAGACCTCCAACGGCGTGGACCACGCGCACGGCGGCGAGCCCACCAAGGGGGGTTTCTCCGACGTCATCGTGGTGCACGAGCACTACGTGGTCCGCGTCCCGGACGGCCTGCCGTTGGACCGCACCGCGCCGCTGCTCTGCGCCGGGGTTACCGTGTACAGCCCCATGATGCGCCACGGCCTCAACGAGCCCGGCAAGCACCTCGGCGTCGTGGGGCTCGGTGGCCTCGGCCACGTCGCCGTTAAGTTCGGCAAGGCGTTTGGGATGAAGGTCACCGTCATCAGCACGTCCGACAGCAAGCGCCAGGAGGCCATCGAGAACCTCGGCGCCGACGAGTTCTTGATCAGCCGGGACCCGGAGCAGATGCAGGCGGCGACGGGCACCATGGACGGCATCATCGACACGGTGTCGGCGTGGCACCCGATCACGCCGCTGCTGGCGCTGATGAAGCCGTTGGGGCAGATGGTTGTCGTGGGAGGGCCGAGCAAGCCGCTGGAGCTGCCGGCGTACGCCATCGTGCCCGGCGGGAAGGGCGTGGCTGGGAACAGTGTCGGCAGCATCGGGGACTGCCAGGCCATGCTTGAGTTCGCGGGGAAGCACGGCATCGGCGCCGAAGTGGAGGTGATCAAGATGGACTACGTCAACACGGCGATCGAGCGGCTCGAGAAGAACGACGTCCGCTACCGCTTCGTCATCGACGTCGCCGGCAGTCTCGGATCTGCTGCCTAGGCATTAGCTACCGAATGATGGTCAACGCTTGTTGATGAGTTGGTGCTTTGCCGTGGTTTTGTGGCTGTAATACTTTGATGTATCCATTACTTAATGGCCGGGTTTGTCAGTCCACATGTTTGTTATGACAGATTTCTGAGGATCAAGTATGCCTTCTTCTTTTTACAAAACTGTTCTTGAAACAGCTTCAGCAACAATGCCTCAAGCAAACAAGACACCAACCATAAAAGTGTATTAGAAACACACATTAAGTCCATATCACGCAAATCAACGGATCAATCTGCAAGTAAGCCTACACAAACCACAACTTAAAACCATGCGACCGGGAAGTAGACATCCTAGACCATATTTGCTAGAAAAAAGCAAGGCAACAGATGACTCCTAGAGTCCTAAACATATTCATGTAGACTAGAAAGAGACCAAAGACCTTCTCTGTCACGACACACGTACCCAAGGACGACCATGAGATTCCCGCATCCTCAGGTCCCCAACGCCATCTCCAGTTCAGCTACAGGCACAACACACACCACGACCGTTCCCCCATGGGTAAGACAACCACAATGTTGTGAAAAAAGTAGTACATAGTAAATTAAATATTATGTATCATGTGTTTGGAACATTGTGAAGGTAGTTCATAGAGAATAATAGCAAAAGATATCCATAACACTATTGGCGAACTACATAATAATAAAAAATATTACATTCAATGTACATCTGACATGCACATTAAACAAACGAAGAGCCGTTGGCTCCACAAGCTAGCCGTTGAGCGTTGCCGTGTTGGTCTCATATTCTACTTAATGAGCTTGCTGCTCACTTCTCAACACTTGAGAACTCTAGGACAACAACGGAAGGGGTTGTTCAACTACTCAACCTAGTAGGCCGCCGCCGCCAACAACAACTGAGAGGCGCCGCCGCCACCACCACCGCCCGCGGCCCCCGTTCCCTTGCCTCCGGCCTCGTTGTCGGTGGTGACGCGGAGCGGGGTTCGCCTCGTTTTACAGTTTTTTTTGTCTCCACAGGGTCTTAGTCGAGTCTTAGGTCTAGGGTTTGCTCGCCGTCGATGTTCGGCGACGGAGTTAGGTTTTGCCGGAGGAACGTGGCTCCTTTGCGGCTTGGTTTTCCTGGCGATGTCAGCGATACGGAAGCGGCGGCGGCGCATTGGAATAATTTCTTCCAGCTTCTTCCGTTCTCCGATGGCGATCTACTCCGACGTCAACGAAGAGGTTGGGAAGACCTCTCTTGGAGTCGAGGGCCGGCTCATCGTTGTCTTCAGGTGATGATGCTGTTGACCCTGTTAATCTTGAGTAATATGTTCTTTGGCGAAAACCTGAGCACTGCTCGGGTTGCTGGTGATGGAATCGAAGGATGCGTCGTGGGTACAGGAGTTGGCCGATGCGCCTGGGAGGCAACGTCGGCTGATTCGCCCAGAAGTAAGTCCTCCTATGCAGCCTCCACCCTGTGGAGTTTGGCTCTGGTGCCTGACGACGATTGGTACGCGGCTTCGATGGCGGTGACGGATGGATCTCTGAAGGCTTCGAGGAAGATGAACAAGAGTTGTAAACTTCTATGTAATTTTTCCTTTTCTTTGGAGTCCTGTCTGTAAAAGGGTCGGTGTAAGGCACTAAGATGAATACATGTTCCTTCTCAAAAAAACACTTGAGAACTCTAGAACACATCTCTCTTGAACACATCTGTTTTTAATGGAACCCACCCCTAGAAACTTCTCAAACCTCCTGAATCAAGTATCTCCATCCGAGTACTCATCAGAGGGTAGTGGCCAAATCTCACCTCTTACACCCCAATCTTAGTTTCCCTATGGAACATCCAATTTTCTACAGAACTTCAATCCTTTTGGTCCTTTAGGAATACACCCCACCATAAGGCCATTCTCCTCCTAGATTTCAAGGTTTTCAACAACAAGGTAATTGGCTACAGGCCCCTCCTCCGAGCTTTCAAGGATTTCATCTTCATGAAAGTGTTGGTCCTTTGGGTGCACCTGCAGCGAATAGACCACCATTAGTGCTGCAATTTAGCCATTTTGGTGGAGCTGCAACCAACCTTTCTTCCCATGGATCCGAGTCAAGTTCTCAATGCTCTATACAGCTGAAAGATCTCTAGTGTATTGGGTAATTGATGAAACCTAAGTATTAACCTAGATCTAAGTGTTTGAGTAGGTTGAGTACACTAAGGTGAAGTGAGGATGACAAGTGATGGAGCAAGGAGGAGGCTAAGGAGAAAGCCAACAAGAGCTCAAACTTGGAGAATAAGAGAGGAGGAGACCCTAAGCTATTCAAGGCAAAGGTATAAGCTAGGGCTTTTCTATTTTGGTGATCAAGACACCTAGTGGGTGTGATCACATTTAGGATAGGTAACCGTACTATTAAGAGGGGAAAATAGTATGTGGTTATAACTATCAAGTGCCATTAGGTTGATCATGAAGTGCATTGCATCCAAACCTAATGAGCAACCCTTGTAAAACTTGTTAAAATATGCCGACACACGAGCACAAGTCAGTGAAACACTTGGTGATGGCACATGAGATCAAGGGAAGAAATGAGAAGTGAAATCTCACTGAGGAAAGACCTCCGGACCAGTTGTGCATAGGAGCTCCGGACCATAGGAGGTGGTCCGAGGGCCTGCTCCCAGCACTGGTTATCTCACTGAGAGGCTCCGGACCAGTGGTCCGGACTATTGGCCAAAGGTTCGGATTCTCAGTCAAAGCAGGCAGAAGACCAAGACAAGCTCCAGACCAGAAGTGATGGTCCGATGCTAGACTCCGGACCGGTAGTCCGGAGGACAGGAGCATACCGAGTGATTTGGTCGAAGATCTGTTGAAGCTCCGGACTAGAAGTTCGAAGCCCTGGTGCATACTGTGTAAACTTGGTGGAAGCACTGGAGGGCGTCGGACCAGGCCTCCGGACCAATGGAGGTGGTCCGATGGTGCTCTGAGTTGTGTGGCAAACGGTCGGATTTCAAACAGTGAAGGACGCGTCGCAGACGCAGGAGGCGTCGGACCAAAGCGTCGAACCAGATGCTATGGTCCGACGGTATGAAAAGTAGTCCGACTGAAGGACCGGAAACGGTGACCAGAGGGGGGGGGGTGAATGGGAGCCAAATAAAAATTCCTTTCGGAAGATCTTGACCCTTGTCCCAAGCACGACCCAAAGAACAAATTAGGCTCACGACCCACAAGTGGGTGGATGTTCTAGGAGATGTCCTAGGAACACAGTGGAGCTAGTCACAAACCCAGAGAAACAAGCCGCAACAAGACCAGAGGAAAACAACAACCAATAGGGGCTCCAAACTACTTCAGTCAAGACCTCCGGACCATTGGAAGTGGTCCGGAGCCTTTAGTCCGGTGCTTACCACAGCACCTCCGGACTAGTCCGACGGACACTTTTGGAAGTCCGACGCTCACCCAGAAACTATGCAGGGAGTGCCAAAGCTCCGGAAAATTGGTCCGACGCTCACCGTCGGACTATGGGAAGTAGTCTGGTGCTCACTGCTGCCTCTGTGCAAAACAACACAGGAAGCTCCCTAGCTCCAGACTTTGGTTCGACGCTCACCGTCGGACTAACACACCTGGTCCGACGCCCTTTGCTACTTGGACGTTAGCTGGTCAAGACCACCGGGCCACTTGCAATGGTACGGAGCTCGGGGAAAGTCGGATGGAGGGTAGTCCGGAGCTCACGAACAGAAAAGCTGAAGCCCACGAAAATCGATTCCACTCCGCCAAATCTTCCCAAAACCCAACCAAATGATCACCAACTGCAACCAAACTTTGTAGGCATGATCTTAGTGCAGTCGGGGAGCTATCCTGAAGAAATCATTGCTCAATTTGGCTTAGAGCAAAGCGAGGAGAAGAGATTTGGGGAAAAGCTCAAGAACGAAGAACTCCGCAAAGAAAACGCCCGATCTACGCACTCGTGAGGTTTGAGGAGAATTCTCCTTCGGTGCAAAGATGCTCCTCACGATTACGAACAACTTGGTTCAAACGGATTTGCAAGAGCTACTCCCTACAAAGAGAAATCATCTCGGGAAAAAGAGGGAGCAAAAGCAAAATGTGAAGAACACAAGCAAAACGGGGACACGATCACGAAAGCGAAGCCACCATGGCTTACGGAGGTTACGACCTCCGATTCCTCGTAGCAAAAACCAAGTTCTTACAAAGGTTGGTGGAAACAACCTAGGGATCTCATGAACTAAAGAGAGAGAGAGGGGGCAAGTGATTAGGGTTCAAGAGATGGGATGAGGGATACCCCTTCACCCCCTACTTATCGGGCTTTGGCTATTTCCCAAAGACCCCCTAGATACATTGAGTGAACTACCTAGCCTAAGAATTGCAGTACAAGCTCTGGAAAATATCTCCCGCATTTTGAATGGACGACCCCGCTTCCTGCCGGGAGTTGCCATCGCCTCGACGCAACCTCCAGGATTCCACCACGTGCCATCCCTGCTTCCTTGGAAGCTCCGCCTAGGTTTTGAGGCCCAAACCCAGGAAACCCGCCACTGGTAGCTTTGGGCTCAACTACCGAACCCCGAGTTTTGCGGCCCAAACTCGGAAACCGACCTCAGATGGTTTTGAGGCCCAAACCACCAAACCGCTCGACTCGAGCCACCTTGTCTTCGCCCGGTCGGACTCCGAGTCCCATGAGCCTCCGCTCGACCCGCTCGTCTGCCGTCTTGACTTGGTCAACTCAGTCTACCTCCATGTCTTGTCGCACTCGCCGGTGCCAGGCACTAGCCACCACAGCTAGTCCGCCGGCGCCCATGGTCCCTTAGTTCGAGCCTCGCTTCCGCCCTTCACCGCTCTCAGTCCATCGGCACGGCAAGCCTCTACTCGACCTTCTCCACGCCACTGACCACTGTCACTAGGCATAGCACTTGCACACCATAAGCCGATAGACATGCACACATTTGCTTTTGCAAAGGGTTAGGGTAAGCCACTAAAACTGAACCGCTCAAATGTTAGGCAATCGCTCATCACAAAACTGAACTACATGGGTACTTATCCACCATGTGTTCGCAATCTCCCCCTTGATGAGTGCATTGTCAACACAAGTGCATTTCAGATTTGAGCCACAAGGTAAAGCTCTCCAAATGACCAAAAAGCTGAGAAAGCCAAAACGGGGTCACTTGAGAGAAGCAAAGTGATTCCAAAACTTGGTTCCCAAAGACATGGACAACGGCTCGACGCAACCAAGCAAAAACAAAGCTAGCCCTCAAGAAGAGGCAGAAAACGGGCTCAACACCGCTAGCTAAGCAAGATACCAATTGAAACCTATCAAAGCTCAAGAAACCAATTGAAACCCCAAGGGAGACACAAAGATACCAATTAAAGCACATGAAGCTCAAGAGGCCAAACGAAACCTGTCGGAGCCAACAAAGCAAGCTAGACCATCTAGAAGAGGTAAAAGCTCAACACATCTAGCAAAAGCTCCCCCTAGGCAAAAGCATACCCAAGATACCAAGAAGGGTGAAACGAGCCAAGGCGCAAAAGAGATACCAATGGAAGGACCAAAGCGAACCAAAGCTCAACAAGGCCACAATTTCCAAATTCTCCCCCTTGACTAATGCAAGTATGAAAATGCACCATTTACGCCCCCTTGGTTGAATATGAATGAAATACACCAGTTCTCCCCCTTCTTGACACATGAAGCTCATCAAAGCTTAAAACTCAAGATTTCGGCCACAAATGCCATGAAATGCAAAATGAGTGCAACAAGCTTCATACATAGAGCTAAGACAATGAATAGATGCTCTAAGTGATGTGATCCTGTGAGAATAGGAAAAGCTCTACGTGCCTAACAAAGACTCAAGTTGAGCTTAAGATCACTTTTGCTTTTGCAAAGGGTTAGGGTAAGCCACTCAAACTGAACCACTCAAATGTTGGGCAATCGCTCATCACAAAACTGAACTACATGGGTACTTATCCACCATGTGTTTGCACCGACGTTTCTACTTTTTAGCAGCCCAAGTGCATAACGGCTAGTTTCTTTGAGAAGGCTATTTAAGGGTGTGTGGCGAGTTCCAGCAGTCTCTCTTGCACATTTGCCTATTGCATACTCTTGTGAGCTTGTGACACACACTCCCACTCATCTCATCATTGATTGATTATCCATTTGAGAGATTTGAGTGTTCTAGTGCATTGTATGAAGTGAGTTCATCCTAGTGGCACTTGGGAGTTGATACCGCTGCGGTTTTCTTGTTACTCTTGGTGATTGCCATCATCTAGACGGTTGGAGCAGCGGTGTGGATTTGAGAAGCTTGGTGATTATGCTTCGTCGACCACAAGTGGTGATTGTGAGGGGTTCTTGTGCCTTCCCCGCGGGAGATCGCAAAGGTAAATCTAGTGGATTGCATGTGTCTTGGAGTGCCCTCATCTTGTGTTGGTTGTGCGGCACCCGGTGACGGTTTTGGCGTGTGATGCCAATTAGCGCGTGAACCTCCAAGTGAGTGAGCCGACACAACGAGAACCTCGGGACAAAAATCAAGTGTCAACTTCTTGTCTCCCTTGTGATTGATTGGCTATCTCGGAGTTCTTCACTTGATTGGATCAATCCTCTACACAACGGTATAATCACCCTACCTATCCCTTGCATTTCCTTCTTCATACTTGCTAGTAGTATATTAGGTTGTGCTAGGTAGCTTAGTAGCTTTTGTAGGCATTGAGTGTGTTTAGAGCTATATTAGGATAGCATTTGTGGTTAGG
The DNA here is from genome assembly GCA_022036555.1 of Microstegium vimineum. Taxonomy (NCBI): domain Eukaryota; kingdom Viridiplantae; phylum Streptophyta; class Magnoliopsida; order Poales; family Poaceae; genus Microstegium; species Microstegium vimineum. The sequence goes on from CM039120.1 coordinate 13,243,308, forward strand.
AGGCTTCGCATCCCCTAGTAGGCTAGTGCAATCCTAGCTTCGCTTCATTGTTGTCTAACTCGTTGTTGAGTTTGTTTTAGATTTTTAGTTTAGGCTATTCACTGTGGCAGAACCGCCCAAATTAGAAGAGATCAAGTACCTAAGTAGCCGATTTAACGACCACTTTAAAAACTTGAGCCCATATAATCTCGGTAGTCCGGAAATCTCGAAGGATTTCTAACAATCGTACCTCCAACCAAGATCACGCAAACTCAGGTATGCACATTCGAACGAACCAACAATTAAACGAAAAACTTGAAGTACGAAATAAAGTCATTACAACACTTTGTCCCAAAATAAAGTAGTACTCACGCCACAACACATGTGGCCAAATAAAACATTGTTTTGAAACTCAACCCAAAGTCTTACTCCACGCAAATACCATACTAGATAGGGGTGCCCACGAGACCTCGTCCAACAACAGCAAAAGATGAGCTCGTAGAAGACCTTGCCCAAAGCCTACTCCTCTTCTCCTTCGACAGGATAGAGACAGTTCTTACAATAGCCAAAGTATACTTGACCATCTGCAACAAACGGGATAAACCCTGAGTACGGGAATGTACTCAGCTAGACTTACCCGTCTAACTGAAAATAAAGACTCCAAGGATATGCATGGCTATTTACCAAACTCCAGATATGAAATAAACAAGCATTAACCGATTTACTGAAAATGGAAAAAGGGATAAGCATTTCTGAATCCGGCCTAGTGCACGCAGAAAGCTGGGCTGACAAGTGGGACCCCGTGGTCAACCCGGGTCCACATGCCAGTGAGGGCAAAGCAGAGCACGACGCTGACCGGCGCGTTCTCGCCGGCGGCGAGCTCGTCGGTGCGGCGCTTGGCGTGCTCGGGGTGACAACGCGAAGCGTCTGGTGGTGTTGTATGAACCAGCGCAGCCGTGAAAATGGCCGGTGACGTGCGGTGGCAGTGCGGTGCGGCGGTGCGACGCGGCGAGGCTCTCATCGGCGCGGTGTTGCCCGACGAGCGGGTGCGGGAGCACCGCGGTGGTGTAGTGCGTGCAGCGCAACTTTTGGTTGGGCCGGAGGAGCTCCGAGGAGGTCCGGCCACGTGCGAGCTCCGCGGCGGCGGCAATGGCGCACGACCAACGACGCGGTGTCGTTTCAGTGCGCGAGGGTGCTAGTGGAAGGGTGTTCTCACCTCTACTACCTCCGGTGAAGCTTCCACGAAGATGGAGGCGACGGAAGCGGGTCGGAGAGGGGTGAACGGAGTTTGGTCGTTGCGGTGGCGACTACGCGCCGAGGAACGGCGACAACGTTCCAGCGTGAGCGAGGCTCGGCTGGCGAAGGCGAGGTGAGCAGTGCGTGTGCGAGGCGAAGGCGAGCGAGTGTGCGAGGTGAATCAAGCAGAGACGCTCGGGTGGCGGTGTAGCGAGGAAGGGGGCGCTCGGATGCGCTGTGTCCGTGGTGCGGCGAGAGCAGAGGTAGAGCGAGCGAGAGAGTGAATGCGGGTGAGTGCTGGCGAGTGCGAGAGGGAGAGGAGGCGTAGGTGGTCCCTTTTAAGCGGTCATGGCCGACCGACGCGGCCGATTGGGGTCGTGACGCGACCACGCGGCGGTCAGCAGCGGGGAGGCGTGTCTGCGGCGTGCGGGGCAGAGATGGCAGCGCGTGACTTGGTCGACGCACCGTTAAGGCGGATGCGACACTTCATCGCGAGCGAGACGGGGCGAGCGGCTGACCGGACGCGGCACTGCGGCGGCGTTATGGCGACGCGACGGCGAGCAGAGCGGTAGCGGTGCAGCGCTGCGCTCTTTGCGACGCAGAGGCGAGGAGTGGCGAGTGTGTGGTTGGCGCAGTGTGGCAGGGCGCGACGCGAGGAGAGTGGCGCGGCTGTCGGCTTCGGTGCTCGGGCATCATCGGCCACGTGGCGGCAACGCCGACGTACGGCGCAGCCGTGGTCGGGCGAGTGCGCGTGCGCGTGCGTTGCACGTGCGCGGCACGTGAACAGCGCGTGCGCGGGAGCGCGGGCGTGCGCGCGTGCTGGCGCGGGCTGGCGCAAGGCCGAGCGGGCCGAAAGGGGGGAACTTGGCCCATTTCAGTTTTCTTTTCCCTTTTTCATTTTCTTTTATTTGATTCAAACTGAAATTGCTTCAAAACAGTTTCAAAAACTCAAAACTAGGTTTTGAAATATAAACCAAAGTTGCTTAGAATAAAATGCTCTACCTTTTTCATGTAGGTCACAATTTCAGAAAACCATTAATTAACAGGGTTCTAGATTAAAAGCCAATTAAGTTATTGTGACACCCAATTTTAAGGATAAAATTGAATGTGAATAACTCATGTGTGCCCAGAGATCAATCATACACATAAGCCGACAAATCTTTAAATAGTACCATCACTGAGTGCTTATTACATAACGAATAATATTTAAATAACATAACAGCGGAAAATAAAGATAACTCTCGCGACGAAGCTCCACTTCACAGGGAACGCCGACTGGTTGACCACTAGGCTAGTACTCCTCACGGTAGCCTTCATAGCCATCTGAAGGGGTTGAGAAAGCAAGAGTGAGCACTTACGTACTCAGCAAGAGTAACATAGGGTTATGAAGCTCAAAAAGGTGACACTGTCTGTACTGCGGTTGCTTTTAACTTGGTCAAGTTTTACCAACACTTAGCTTTTAGTTATGCATAACCCAATTAATAACCACATGATAAGATTAATAAACAACATTAATAATTAAACAACATGATCATCTACACTGTGAGTTTTCCAGGCCGCTCGTAACCATGAGCACGGCTATCATGATAGATTTACACTCTGCAGAGGTTATACACTTTACCCACAAGCCATGTTACCCATATGCCCGGGTTTATAACTCCCATAACACTTCCAAGGTGAGTGGGCAGGGAACACTATGAAGCCTTTCAAAAGTCTTCCTAACATGTTGCCAGACCCTACGGACCCAAGGGCAAGGGGTATGCAAAGCCTCTACTCGATGGTACCTTTCGAAGCGGTAACCACCCTAGAACATGCCCTGCAACCAGCTCAGCAATGGTGCCTTTCAGGAACTGCCAACATGCTAGAACGAATCTTTATACTTGACTAAAGCCAGAGCCATTATAGCACTCATGGTTGTATTAGAAATCCCAGCTTTTGCCCTACAGTGGGGTCCTATTCCATGTTGCTATAAAAGCCAGTTTTATCTCATTGTTGCATATATCATTAGTCAAGATTCATCTCAAGATCCACTATGGTAAAGCATAGAAAAGCTACCCATATGCATAGAAACCCATGGTGACAAGGTAAAGGATAACAAAGCTAGGGTATAGATCTAATAGGAGTCAAATTAGACACATGCAATAATGACTAGATTGAGTTATGGTGAATAGGTAACAAGGATGATCCCATGTTAAACTTGCCTTGATCACAAAGCTCCCGGTGATCCTGATCTGCTGCAAAGAACTCTTTCTCACCGAAGATCTCACCGGCTGTACTTGATCAACATCACCACGCAATCATCCGAACAATCATACACGAAGCAAACAAGACATGATCAGAACATTACACCATAAACAATAAAGAGACTTTGAAAATGTTATAAAACAGATCTATACTTTACTACGATCACAAAGACACGAGAAACACACAAATCGGATCTAAAACGAAGAAGTTATAGATTCAACGGGATTTTGAAAAGGGCAAGATTAGAGCATTAGCAAAGTAATTTTCTCTGATTTTCAAAAGTAATTAACATAGGTGAAATCTATACTACTGGATAGAGCATAAAATTACGGATCTAACGCAACTTGAATGGGTCGATTTGGATTTAAAACGAAGAAAATATAAGCATTTGAAATCAGTGGCAAAACTGTAAAATAGGAATTTTCTTTTATTTTCGAATTAAACAGAATTAAGAAGGGAATACCTTTTCCCGAGGAGAAAGCGTATAGATCAAAGGCGCCATAGGACTGCGGGTTCAGAGGGGAAAAAGCTCAGGGTGTCTTTAAGAAAATGACCACCCGAAGGGGTATCGGTGACCAGAGGCCGTTGGATTCGCGATGGATGGATCGGATTAGATCCGGGGGGGACTGCGGTGGGTCCCCACCGGAGCAGAGCGGCGCTCGGCGGCGCCATGGACGGCCGAGGCGAAACCTCGTCGGCGTAAGCCGTTCGGGCGATCTGGTGCACCGTTTTCGGATCTGAGCGCACCGGGAGATCGAGGATGACGCCGCGAGCTTGTCTAGGACATTGGCGAGTCTCGGAGAGGGATGGAGAGTGCCGACGGCGGCAAACCGCGGCGGCGGACGCTGTACAATGGCGGCGCGGGTAAACCAGTGCACGAAAGAGAGGGAAACAGAGGGGGAAAGGTGTTCCGCACCCGCGTGAGGCAATTGCGAGGCTCGGAGAAGCCTGAGGACGGCCGAGGAGGGCCGGCCTCGACAAACAGCGGCGGCGCGACATCGATGCTCGGCGGCGGGTTGACACAGAGCGCAAGAGAGGGAGAGAAAAGGAGGATAGGGTGTTTGGCGACTTCGCGAAGGTGGTGCGCGGTTCGGAAGAACTCACCGTGGTCGGTGAAGCTCGGAACGCGGCGGCGCTGCGGCTCTGCTACTGCTGCGCTTGCGGGCGGTCCGAGGGCGAGAAGATGAGGGATACGGCGCAAGGGGGCTCGACGCTATTTAAAGGAGGACGGGGAAGAGTCCGGAGCGGAGACGAGGGCGGGGAAACCGCGTCGGCGGTTGCGCGCGGCGTGTCGCGGCGTCACGGCGAGAGTCCGTCCCAGACACGAACAGAGGAAGGGGAAGGGCTGACCTGTGGGCCAGGGACGTCAGCGGCAGAGAGAGGGAAAAGGAGGGAGGCGAGCGGCGCCTCCACGCGGGCCCGAGCTGGCAGTGGGAGAGAGGGAGAGGAGGCCGCGGTGCGCTGGGCTGTGACCTAGTGGGCTGGCCCAGTACAGAGGGAAGAAAGGGAGAGGGGAAGAAGGCCGGCCGAGTGGGCCTCTGGGCCAGAAAGGAGAGGGTGAGGTTTTTTCCTGTTTTCTTTTTATTTCCTTTTCCAAATAATTTTCCAAAGTGATTTTCAAACTGATTTTGAAATTCTTTTCAAGGTTTTACAACTTCAAACAATACAAAGAAAAATGCAGAGGCATGAGATGCATCACATGTTGAACCCTAACATGATATTTAATTTTAGTTTTATATATTTAATTCTATGCTTCACAAAATGATTTGAAATTAAATCAAATTAAACTCAAATTCAAATCAAATTTGCTATTCTAATTTTAGGGTGTTACAAATCTACCCCCCTTAAAAGAATCTCAACCCGAGATTCCCAGATTTTACTTACTTAAAGAGTTGAGGGTAGGTTTTTCTTAGATCTTCCTCTCTTTCCCAAGTGGCCTCTTCTTCTGTATACCGATTCCACTGTACTTTGCACATCTTGATGACTTTACTCCTTGTAATTCTTTCAGCTGTCTCCAAAATTTTAACTGGGTATTCCTCATAGGTCAAATCTTCCTTAACTGTAAGTTCTTCCAACGGTAACTGTTCCTCGGGTACTCGCAAACACTTCTTGAGTTGAGATACGTGAAACACGTCGTGAACTCCTGACAAACTTTCTGGTAACTCTAACCGATAAGCAACTTCTCCATGTCTCTCAAGAATCTTGAATGGACCAATATATCTGGGTGCTAACTTTCCTTTCATATTGAACCGTTTCACACTTCTCATAGGTGATACTTTCAGGTAAACATAATCACCTACTTCAAACGACAAATCTCTTCTTCGGTTATCAGCGTAGCTCTTTTGTCGAGACTGTGCTATCTTCAGGTTATCTCTGATTACTCGAACTTGTTCTTCCGCATCTCTCAGAACATCTGGTCCAAACACTTGGGTTTCTCCCATTTGATTCCAGAACAACGGAGTTCTACACTTCCGTCCGTACAAAGCTTCAAACGGTGCCATTTTAAGACTTTCTTGATAGCTGTTATTATATGAGAATTTAGCATAGGGCAAACTCTTGTCCCAACTGGTACCATACTACAACGCACAAGCTCTCAACATATCTTCTAGCACTTGATTTGTTCTTTCTGTCTGTCCATCTATCTGAGGGTGATAAGCTGAGCTGAAATTCAACACTGTTCCAAGGGACTCATACACTTTCCTCCAAAAATGCGAAGTAAACTGGGTTCCTCTATCTAACACGATTTTCCTTGGAACTCCATGCTGGCATACTATTCTTTCCATATATAACTCAGCTAATTGCGCTCCTGTATAAGTGGTTCGAACTGGCAAGAAGTGAGCTACCTTAGTCAAGCGATCAACTATGACCCAGATTGAGTCATAACCTTTCTGAGTACGCGGTAACCCAACTATGAAATCCATACCAACTTCATCCCACTTCCATTCAGGTATCTTCATCAGTTGCAACAGTCCAGCAGGTCTCTGATGTTCTGCTTTAATCCTCTGACATGTATCACATATTGCCACATATTCTGCCACATCACGTTTCAATCCAACCCACTAGTACTTCTCTTTAAGATCTAGGTACATATTAGTGCTTCCAGGATGTATTGAGTAGGTTGACTCATGAGCTTCTCGCAGAATCATTTGTCGAATAGACTTGATGTCGGGGACACAGATCCGCTTTCCATACCACAATGTATCATTATCATCTAACCGGAATCCTGGTGACTTTCCTTCCTTCAGGTTCTCAACTATTAACTACAGATTCTTATCCTGCAACTGGCCTTCACGAATCTCCTTTTCCAGTGTAGGCTCCACTATCATCTCCATAGCATTAGCAACAATGCTCAAGTTCAGCACACAACTCTTCAGGCATAGGTATTGTCCGAATCTCATTAGCATAACTCTTCCTGCTAAGAGCATCGGCCACAACATTGGCTTTACCAGGATGATAGTGAACATCAAGATCATAATCCTTGATCAGCTCCAACCAACGGCGTTGCCTCAAATTCAGATCTGATTGGGTAAAGATATACTTCAAGCTCTTATGGTCGGTGTAGATGTCACACTTATGACCAATAAGCTAATGTCTCCATATCTTCAATGCATGAACCACAGCTGCTAACTCCAAATCATGAGTCGGATAATTCAATTCATGTTTCCTAAGTTGTCGCGAAGCATACGCAACAACTCTTCCCTCTTGCATAAGAACACAACCCAAACCGAGATGAGAGGCATCACAATAGATTGAGAACTTCTGACTCAAGTCTGGCAAGGTCAACACAGGAGATGTAGTCAATCTCTTTTTCAATTCTTCAAAGTTCGTCTGACACTTTTCTGACCAGACAAACTTGGCATCCTTCTCAAGCAATGCGGTCATAGGTTTAGCTAGCTTAGAGAATCCTTCGATGAATCTTCTATAGTATCCAGCTAAACCAAGGAAACTGCGAATCTCACTGACATTGGTTGGGGGTTTCCAATTCAGTACATCTTCCACCTTACTAGGATCAACTGATATACCACCATTAGACACAACATGGCCAAGAAAGGAAACTTCTTTCAACCAAAATTCACACTTACTTCTTTTAGCATACAACTGGTGCTCTCTGAGCTTCTGCAATACCAATCTTAAGTGTTCAGCATGTTCGTCATCGTTCTTGGAGTAGATCAGAATATCATCAATAAATACCACCACAAACTTATCTAGATATTCCATAAAGACCTTGTTCATCAGGTACATGAAGTATGCAGGTGCATTGGTAAGACCAAAAGACATCACCGTATATTCATACAACCCATACCTCGTAGTGAATGCTGTCTTGGGAACATCTAACGCTCGGATCTTCAACTGATGATAACCAGACCGAAGATCAATCTTGGAGAACACACAAGCACCTTTCAACTGATCAAAGAAATCATCGATTCTGGAAAAGGATACTTGTTCTTGATAGTGACCTCATTGAGTGACCAATAGTCAACACACATCCGCTGACTGCCATCTTTCTTCTCAACAAAGATCACCGGTGCACCCCAAGGTGAAGAACTAGGACGAATAAAACCTTTATCCGACAACTATTTAATTTGTTTATTAAGTTCTTCTAATTCTTTTATTCCCATCCTATATGGTCTTTTAGCTATAGGTGCAGTACCAGGTAATAACTCAATTATAAATTCAATGTCACGATCGGGAGGCATACCTGGCAAATCTTCTGGGAATACATCTGGAAATTCATCCACAACCCTATCTGCTGGGTTCTCATTCTCCTCAAGCTGATTGACGGCGGCTGTCGGTGGAGGTTCCATAACCACATCAATATTGATCCTGTTCCCTGTAGGTGTAGACAGTTCAACTATCTTCTTATCGCACTTGATCACTGCGCTATACTTCTTCATCCAATCCAATCCCAAAATAACATCGATTCCAGCGGTTCTCAACACTTTAAGTCTAGCTTTAAAGTCTATTCCCTTTAGAGCAACAGTAACCGATGGACAATAGCAATCGGTTCTCATAACCCCACCCGGTGAATTTACGATTATAGGGTTTTGCATCTAACATAGATATTCCATGCATTCTAACAAAAGTTTGCGATATGAAAGAATGCGATGCTCCAGAATCAAAAAGAACAGAAGCGGGGATGGAGTTGACTTGGAACGTACCCATCATCACTTCTGGCGCTTCCTGAGCTGCTTCCGCGGAGACATGGTTCACACTCCTTCCATGGGGTGGTGGTTGGTTTCTTCCCCTTTGGTTGTTGCTACTTTGGCTTGGGGGGTTCAACTGATTCTGCTTCTTGGGCAGTTGTAGGAGATGTGTCCGGGTTCACCACAAGCAAAACACTTGGTAGGGGTGTGGGGAACATTAGTCTTTGCTGGGGTACTGCTGGATGAGCCTTGACGAGGTCCTGAGTAACCACCCTGTTGCTGGAATGGCGGACGTTGCTGGTTTGGGTTACGGTTCCCAAAGTTGGATGTGCCTTGGTACCTCTGCTGGTAACCCTACTGAGGATAGTTGGGACGCTGGCGTGTGTTACTCCCAGAAGCTTGTCCCCTAAGCTTCCTCTTTTTGTCCATCTCCCTGCGTTCATTGTCCAGGACGATGGCACAGTTCACCAAGGATTGGAAATTCGGGTAAGTATTACCCTTCAGCTGCAACCGGAGTTCATAGTAGATTCCCTTCAAGAAGAGACGCTGCTTATCAGCATCATCCCTTACTTCATAGGGAGCATAGCGAGCTAGCTGCGAGAACTTGTCATGGTACTCGCTAACTAACATCTGTCCCAACCGAAGGTTCCTGAATTCTTCTTGCTTCAGCTCTATGATTCCCTCTGGAATGTGGCATGCCTTGAAGTTCCGGGAAAACTCTTCCCAGGTGATAGTAGGAGCATTGCCGGGGCGAGAATCTTGATATGTTTCCCACCAAGTCTGAGCTGCACCTTGAAGTTGACCAGAGGCATATAACACTTTCTCCTGGTCATTGCACTGTGCGATGTTGAGTTGCTTCTCCACCGCACGCAACCAATCATCCGCCTCCAACGGATCACTGGCATGAGAGAAGACAGGAGGGTGTCCCTGCAGAAATTCCCTCCTCTTGTTGATAGGTGGAGCTCCAGCAAGTTGATGGGGTTGGTTTTGCATGAACTGCATCATGGCTTGCATTGTCTGCATCATCTGAGCTTGCATCTGTTCCGGGGTTATCGCAGGTGGTGGAGGTAGAGGATGCTGGTTATGGTTGTTGTCGTCACTGGTGTTGGACCCAGAGTTAGTCCTGGTGCGAGGCATCTGTCACATAGAACATAAGAACAATTTTAAAACCTGACACGGGACGAGTCTGCAACTTTTCTGAATTTCAGCACATTAGCAGTCTAGAAAAACAATCATATCTGAAGTTCCCGAACTCAAACAGAGGCAAAGCTTACATGGATGGAAAGATAAAGAAATTATCTACAATTTTCGTAATTCTGACTTTTTCTGATTCTGACATTAACTTAACCATAAACTGCATTTAAACAGATCTGTCCAGATTACCAAACTGCGCAGAAACATCAACTTGCAAGAATTGTTTCTATTAACTCCGAACATATATGAAGGTGCTTTTTGCGGCCACGGAAAGATAAGGAAGTCTACTGTTTTAAGTTAATTTTTGGTGATTTTAGGACATTCAAAATTAAAAGAGAAAAATTAACAAGACAGGGAGGTCTGAAAAGACAGATTAAAGAAAACTGCAACTTTATTTATTATTAAGTTTTTCAAGCAACCCAACCTAAGCTATGAGTGTTGTGGACAGGTCCACAACCTCAACAATCATTACAAAGAACCAACTCACACATTAGCAAAAGCACAAGCAACTAAGCACTTAGAAGAACACTAGCACACACGACTCACGATCTAGCGTATAAACTGTAAAGGGATTCCTAGCCTAACACTTCTTGATCTTCTTGAAGTTCGGAGGCAACCCAAACTCTTCACGAAGCTCATCTTGTTGCTGGTAACTGCGCTTGAGCTTCTTGCGCAGCTTCATTGTTTCTACCAGGAGATGTCCATACATACTCATCATCTCTTGGACGAAGTCGACGAGCTCATTGAGAACTGGACCACCTTCACCGTTAGGTTCGGCGGTGATCCAACCTTGCTCCGCATCGAAGCGAGGGATGAAGCGACGTCGGGTGTTGGCAATCCTTTCTCTAAACTTGTTGTGGATGGCCATGTACGCACAGAATGCGGCGTCCTTCATGCTTGCTTTTATAGTTGGGTGTGCAACGCAGCTATGGAAGGTATAGTCCACTCGTTCCGTTGCTTGCACACCAGCACTCCCACAAATGTAGATTTTCGCCTTCCAATAGGTGTTGGCGAGGGGGTGCTTATATTCCTTGCAGGTGTACATTGTTGCAACTTGAGGTCCTGGGTGGCATTCTCCCACAAGATCCACTAGTTGGGAGTGAGCGTAACTGCTGTTCGCTCCTCCTCGGATATACTTAGTGCGAATCCACCCTGGCTCTTCTGGCAAGTCTTCAAAGGCAGCATCGGAAGTAGGGGAATTAACATCAGCACTTGGGGCATGGGGGCTCTCTTCCCCATGGTACTCTTCGCCACTGGAGATTTCCTGGACTTCCTCCTCTGGTTCTTCCTGAGATTCCACCATTGTAGCTTGTGGTTCAAGAGGGGTAAACTGTTGCGGAGGAACACGTTCACTGGAACTGAGTTGAGCTGACCGGCGAAGGGTAGGCATCTTTAACCATGACAGAGATAGAGATAGATTAGAACAACATTTTCACAATAGAATAAGTCAAGTGTAGCATAAACAGTTTGAGAAAATTTATATGCAAGGTTGTATGCATGAAAAGAGAAGGTAAGAAGACCATTCTAACTAGGCTTGCGTCCTACAGTCAACACTTGCTCTGATACCAATTTGTCACACCCAATTTTAAGGATAAAATTAAATATGAATAACTCATGTGTGCCCAGAGATCAATCACACACATAAGCCGACAAATCTTTAAATAGTACCATCACTGAGTGCTTATTACATAACGAATAATATTTAAATAACATAACAGCGGAAAATAAAGATAACTCTCGCGACGAAGCTCCACTTCACAGGGAACGCCGACTGGTTGACCACTAGGCTAGTACTCCTCACGGTAGCCTTCATAGCCATCTGAAGGGGTTGAGAAAGCAAGAGTGAGCACTTACGTACTCAGCAAGAGTAACATAGGGTTATGAAGCTCAAAAAGGTGACACTGTCTGTACTGCGGTTGCTTTTAACTTGGTCAAGTTTTACCAACACTTAGCTTTTAGTTATGCATAACCCAATTAATAACCACATGATAAGATTAATAAACAACATTAATAATTAAACAACATGATCATCTACACTGTGAGTTTTCCAGGCCGCTCGTAACCATGAGCACGGCTATCATGATAGATTTACACTCTGCAGAGGTTATACACTTTACCCACAAGCCATGTTACCCATATGCCCGGGTTTATAACTCCCATAACACTTCCAAGGTGAGTGGGCAGGGAACACTATGAAGCCTTTCAAAAGTCTTCCTAACATGTTGCCAGACCCTACGGACCCAAGGGCAAGGGGTATGCAAAGCCTCTACTCGATGGTACCTTTCGAAGCGGTAACCACCCTAGAACATGCCCTGCAACCAGCTCAGCAATGGTGCCTTTCAGGAACTGCCAACATGCTAGAACGAATCTTTATACTTGACTAAAGCCAGAGCCATTATAGCACTCATGGTTGTATTAGAAATCCCAGCTTTTGCCCTACAGTGGGGTCCTATTCCATGTTGCTATAAAAGCCAGTTTTATCTCATTGTTGCATATATCATTAGTCAAGATTCATCTCAAGATCCACTATGGTAAAGCATAGAAAAGCTACCCATATGCATAGAAACCCATGGTGACAAGGTAAAGGATAACAAAGCTAGGGTATAGATCTAATAGGAGTCAAATTAGACACATGCAATAATGACTAGATTGAGTTATGGTGAATAGGTAACAAGGATGATCCCATGTTAAACTTGCCTTGATCACAAAGCTCCCGGTGATCCTGATCTGCTGCAAAGAACTCTTTCTCACCGAAGATCTCACCGGCTGTACTTGATCAACATCACCACGCAATCATCCGAACAATCATACACGAAGCAAACAAGACATGATCAGAACATTACACCATAAACAATAAAGAGACTTTGAAAATGTTATAAAACAGATCTATACTTTACTACGATCACAAAGACACGAGAAACACACAAATCGGATCTAAAACGAAGAAGTTATAGATTCAACGGGATTTTGAAAAGGGCAAGATTAGAGCATTAGCAAAGTAATTTTCTCTGATTTTCAAAAGTAATTAACATAGGTGAAATCTATACTACTGGATAGAGCATAAAATTACGGATCTAACGCAACTTGAACGGGTCGATTTGGATTTAAAACGAAGAAAATATAAGCATTTGAAATCAGTGGCAAAACTGTAAAATAAGAATTTTCTTTTATTTTCGAATTAAACAGAATTAAGAAGGGAATACGTTTTCCCGGGGAGAAAGCGTATAGATCAAAGGCGCCATAGGACTGCGGGTTCAGAGGGGAAAAAGCTCAGGGTCTCTTTAAGAAAATGACCACCCGAAGGGGTATCGGTGATCAGAGGCCGTTGGATTCGCGATGGATGGATCGGATTAGATCCGGGGGGGGACTGCGGTGGTTCCCCACCGGAGCAGAGCGGCGCTCGGTGGCGCCATGGCCGGCCGAGGCGAAACCTCGTCGGCGTAAGCCGTTCGGGCGATCTGGTGCACCGTTTTCGGATCTGAGCGCACCGGGAGATCGAGGATGACGCCGCGAGCTTGTCTAGGACATTGGCGAGTCTCGGAGAGGGACGGAGAGTGCCGACGGCGGCGAACCGCGGCGGTGGACGCTGTACAATGGCAGCGCGGGTAAACCAGTGCACGAAAGAGAGGTAAACAAAGGGGGAAAGGTGTTCCGCACCCGCGTGAGGCGATTGCGAGGCTCGGAGAAGCCTGAGGACGGCCGAGGAGGGCCGGCCTCGACGAACAGCGGCGGCGCGACATCAGTGCTCGGCGGCGGGATGCCACAGAGCGCAAGAGAGGGAGAGAAAAGGAGGATAGGGTGTTTGGCGACTTCGCGAAGGTGGTGCGCGGTTCAGAAGAACTCACCGTGGTCGGTGAAGCTCGGAACGACGGCGGTTCGACGGTGGAACGCGGCGGCGCTGCGGCTCTGCTACTGCTGCGCTTGCGGGCGGTCCGAGGGCGAGAAGATGAGGGATACGGCGCGAGGGGGCTCGGCGCTATTTAAAGGAGGACGGGGAAGAGTCCGGAGCGGAGACGAGCGCGGGGAAACCGCGTCGGCGGTTGCGCGCGGCGCGTCGCGGTGTCACGACGAGAGTCCGTCCCGGACACGAACAGAGGAAGGGGAAGGGCTGACCTGTGGGCCAGGGACGTCAGCGGCAGAGAGAGGGAAAAGGGGGGAGGCGAGCGGCGCCGACACGCGGGCCCGAGCTGGCAGTGGGAGAGAGGGAGAGGAGGCCGCGGTGCGTTGAGCTGTGGCCGAGTGGGCCGGCCCAGTACAGAGGGAAGAAAGGGAGAGGGGAAGGAGGCCGGCCGAGTGGGCCTCTGGGCCAGAAAGGAGAGGGTGAGGATTTTTCCTATTTTCTTTTTATTTCCTTTTTCAAATACTTTTCCAAAGTGATTTTCAAACTGATTTTGAAATTCTTTTCAAGGTTTTACAACTTCAAACAATACAAAGAAAAATGCAGAGGCATGAGATGCATCACATGTTGAACCCTAACATGATATTTAATTTTAGTTTTATATATTTAATTCTATGCTTCACAAAATGATTTGAAATTAAATCAAATTAAACTCAAATTCAAATCTAATTTGCTATTCAAATTTTAGGGTGTTACAGTTATTTAAGAAAAGAATTACTTTTATTCTTAACAAATAAACTATGTTTAATTAGGCAGGGTAATTAATTATAAAGCACACCATTCTTTATTCTAAACATAGCAAACTTATTTAAACATGTTAATCAAGAGTAGAGCACAAAACACCTATTCAATTCTAGTGTGAAGTATATAAATACACACACATGAAATGATGGCATATATAAACATGACTACAATGCAATGCTTATGCTTAGTGGCTAATGATGATCCTAATGCAAGCTTAACACAGGGTGTCACAACCCTTACCCCTTAAAGAAATCTCGTCCCGAGATTTGGGTTTCTTTATCATTTATTATAAAAGGCGGGGCAGTTCACGCGTAGGTAGTCTTCAGTTTCCCAGGTTGCATCATTGGAGCCATGATGACTCCAAAAAACTTTGAAAGTTCTCACTTCTCGGTTCCTGGTAACTTGGTTTTGGTATCCAAGATCTTTGAGGGTTCCTCATTGTACTCCAAATCCGATCTGATCACAATGTCGGAACTCTGAACTGCTTCTTCTTCTTGAACTCGAAGACACTTCTTGAACTGAGATACATGGAACATTGGAAAGATAGAACTCATTTTCGGGGGTAACTACACTTGGTAAGCTACCTTGCCTTTCTTGGCAATGATCCGATAAGGTCCAACATATCAGGGTGCTAACTTCTTCTTAATTCCAAAACGACGGACACCTCTGATGGGTGATACCTTAATATACACATAGTCACCAACTTGAAACTCCAAAGGTCTCCTCCTTTGATCTGCATACCCTTTCTGTCGCGACTGAGCTGCCTTGATATGCTGTTGAACAGTGTGGACTATTTCTTGTGCCTCTTTCACATAATCCGTACCATAGAATCTCTTGTCTCCTGATTCTATCCAATTGACAGGGGTTCTGCACTTTTGTCCATACAAAGCATCGAACGGTGCCATCTTAATGCTTTCTTGGTAACTGTTGTTATACGAGAACTCTGCCAAAGGTAACCATTTCTCCCAAGATCCTTTTGCTGACACAACACACGCTCTCAACATGTCTTCCAACACTTGATTCACTCTTTCCGTTTGACCATCTGTCTGAGGGTGATAAGCTGAGCTTCGAATTAACTTCGTTCCCAACTCTTTGTGCAACTGTTCCCAAAAACGAGCGATGAATTGAGATCCTCTATTCGATATGATGGTTTTGGGGATACCATGTAACCTTAAGATATTCTGAACATATAACTCTACATACTGATGCGGTCGATGGGTAACCTTGACTGGGATGAAGTGAGCTACCTTGGTTAAGCGATCAACGATAACCCATATTGAGTCATTTCCTTTGGAAGTGGTAGGTAACCCTGTGATGAAGTCCATACTGATATCTTCCCACTTCCACTCAGGTACAGATAGAGGTTGTAGCAAACCGGTAGGCTTCATGTGTACGGCCTTAATGCGACAACATGTATCACACTTTGCGACATACTCCACAATGTCCAATTTCATCTTAGACCACCAATACCTTGTCCTGAGGTCATGATACATCTTACTACTTCCAAGGTGAATTGATAACTTAGAGTTATGTGCTTCGTTGAGGATTCTATCTCGCAGATCCTGATCTTTAGGAACTACCAAACGTTGATTGAACCATAGGACTCCCTTATAATCCACTTTGAAATTCTGAGACTCACTGGTTTCCATCCTTTGTTTGGTTTGCATAAGCTCTTTGTCTGATTTCTGTCCCTCAATAATATCACTATCCAAGGTGCATTGGATAACAATATTATTTAACACCAAAGGATGCATTAGATTGAATCCATCTTCTAACAGAGGTTGCAAGAAGTTGCAATGAGATTTGCGGCTCAAAGCATCTGCTACCACATTCGCTTTTCCAGGATGGTAGTGCACTTCCAAGTTATAATCCTTGATTAACTCTAGCCATCTCCGCTGTCTCATGTTCAATTCAGACTGGGTAAACAAGTACTTCAAACTTTTATGATCGGTGAAGATGTGACACAAGTTACCCATTAGGTAATGTCTCCATATCTTTAAAGCATGCACAACTGCTGCTAACTCCAAGTCATGTGTCAGGTAATTCTCCTCATGAGGACGAAGTTGTCGTGAGGCATAAGCAATGACTTTTCCATTTTGCATTAACACACAACCCAAACCAATGGTCGATGCATCACAAAACACATCAAAAGGTTCCTCCAAATTTGGTTGTGCTAAAACTGGTGCAGTTGTTAACAGTGTCCGCAAGGTACGGAACGCTGTTTCACATTCTAGGCTCCATTCAAACTTCTTATTTTTCTGAGTTAACCTTGTCATAGGTTTAGCTATCTTAGAAAAGTCCGGGATAAAACGACGATAGTATCCGGCCAAACCTAGAGAGCTACGAACCTCATGCACGTTAACAGGTGCTTTCCAATTCATGACTTCTTGCACTTTTGAGGGATCCACTGATATACCTTCTCCTGACAAGATATGACCTAGAAAAGGCACTTTAGTCAACCAAAACTCACACTTGCTGAACTTAGCATAAAGTTTATGCTCCCTTAACCGTTTCATCACTATCCTCAGGTGTTCAGCATGATTTTCCTCATTTTCCGAGTATATCAAGATATCATCGATGAAGACCACAACAAACTTATCCAACTCTTGCATGAACACGGAGTTCATTAGGTACATAAAATGCGCAGGCGCATTTGTTAATCCAAAAGACATCACTAAGTACTCATACAGACCGTACCGGGTGGAGAAAGCGGTCTTAGGTACATCCTCCTTTCTGATTTTAATCTGATGGTAACCTGACCTCAAGTCTATCTTAGAGAACACCTTTGCTTTAGACAACTCATCGAACAACAAATCAATCCGAGGCAACGGATATTTGTTTTTGATGGTAACTGCATTGAGGGGGCGATAGTCCACACACATTCTCAAGGTTTTATCCTTCTTCTTCACAAATATGGCGGGATATCCCCAAGGTGAACAACTCGGGCGGATCAAACCTTTCTCTAGCAACTCCTGAAGTTGCTTCTTGAGTTCTGCTAACTCGTTGGGTGGCATCCTATATGGTCTCCTGGATATAGGTGCTGTTCTGGGAGCCAATTCTATAGCAAACTCAACATCTATGTCCGGGGGTAACCCTGGAGGATCATCAGGAAACACATCCGGAAACTCACAAACTACAGGAATCTTATCCAACAACTCCATCGTGATGGCAAACATGACTCCCAATTGATTCGGGTTCTTAGGTAAGAGGATTCCAAAAGTGGCTCCATCTCGGGGGTTGGTGATAGATACAACACGTTGGGCTATATCTAGATGCACTTTCCAAGCTTTCATCCACTCCATACCAAGGATAACATCTATACCTAGCTCAGGTATTACGATGAGGCTGACATTGATCGATGTCGTTCCCATGGTAATTTCTACATCCTTTACCATTTTACGAGTATATAGTACAGCTCCAGCTGCACTAATCTGATACTCCTTTTCCAACTCTACCACCTTCTGCTGACTCCGCAGCATGAAGTTCCCACTAATGAATGAATGTGATGCTCCATAATCAAACAAGATAACTGCAGGACATTGATTAACAAGGAACGTACCAGCTGTGATGGGTTCTCCCTCTAGTACTTCCTCCAAAGGGTGGTGTGGTGGACGTTGCCTGTGCAAGGCTTCTGCGGAGGGTTGAACTGCTTCCTTGGCTTCGTGCAGAAACGCAACAGGTGTCCAGCTTGACCGTAGTTATAACACGTCCCCACCACATAGGGCGTCTTAAGCCCTCCAGCTCCAGGTGCTGCAACTTTGTCCTTGTTCTGCTGCATGGGTGCAATGAAGGGCCTCTGGTAGCCTGGACGAGCACGAGCATTGGTCATCTTCCCTTGAGGTGGACGGAATCTCACACCAGCTTATGGTGGACGAAACGCTGGCCTTGAAGCATTTGGACACCTGTTCTGATGGGATCCTCCCTCTGGGACTTGACGACGGGTCTCCGCAAGCAACCTGTTGTCGTTGGCCTCCTGGTTCAAGCAGTCGCTGATGAAGTCGCTGAAGGTGAGGCGGTAGTTGTTGCCCATCTTGGAGAGAAGAGTGGCATTCATGCCCCTCTTGAAGCTGGCGATCTTCTTCATGTCTGTGTTGACGAAGTCAGGAGCATAGCGGGCCAGGTGGTTGAAGCTGGCGAGGTACTTTGTCACTGACCTGGTACCTTGAGCAAGCCTCATGAACTCAGTGAGCTTCATCTCCATCACTCCATCAGGGATGTAGTGATGGCGCATAGCAATGGAGAACAGTTCCCAGGTGACCACAGTACCAGCATGCAAGTTGTCGCGGTATTGGGACCACCAAATACTCGCTGGTCCTTCCATCCTATGCGCGGCATACTCCGCCTTTAGCTCCTCCGTCAGGCGCAGAAGTCGGAACTTCTATGTCATGGAGTGCAGCCATTCATCGGCCTCCAGCGGTTCAGTAGCTTCCTTGAAGAGCAGAGGACGCATGTCCATGAAATCCTTGTAGGAGCTATACTGGTTAGGCACGGGCCCTTGATGTTGTCTGTGCTGCTGAGCCATGTTGGCGGCGATGTTGCGCAAGGTCTCGTTCATCTAGCGCTGCATCTCCTCCACACTCCTTTGGCTGCCCAGAAACTGGCCAAAGAATGTCCCCGGTGTGATCGGAGGTGGTGGTGGCAGGTCTTCTCTGGCTGCCTCTCCATCACCCCGGTTAGTGCGACGAGTGTTAGCCGACATCTGTATATCCCATTAACAAGCAACAATTAGGTGATGTTATATTGAACAATGAATAAATACCGTGCGGTACAAAATGTAATATCAAGCACACAACCAGATATAATTACTCATCCTTCCACATAACATCACAGAATTAATTACTTGTCATAAGCATACAAACAACATTCCAAATTCTTTGCCAAAACAACGTCTGGACTTAAATCCAAATTCGTCTTACACATAAAGAGAATCCAAATTAAGCAGAGTCTTAAACAACATGATACAAAAGCCCCCAACACGAAAGGTCAAACTCCTAATCTAGCGCTCAGTCCGCGTCGGAGAAGTACTACTCTCCGTCGGAGTCGTCAAGGTAGGGCTCGTCGGTGAAGGCGTCATTCGGAGCCATGTCCTCCTCTGGTGGGTCAGGACCAAGGATCACTCCATCATGTGGCTCGGGCTCCTCAGGTGCAGGTGCTACAGCGGCTGCCTGCTGCTGCTGGTGAAGAGCGTGGAAAGCCTCGTGCAGGTTGTTGATGTACTCCTACTGCCTGTTGAGGTGACCCTCTAACTCTGTGACCCTCTCCTGTAGGCCCTCTGACTCGGTCCAAGCTTCATTCTTGGAGTTGGTGGCATCGAGGAGTAACTACTCACCAACCACGCGAGCAGCGATCTCCTCTCCCACCCTGGTCTGAGCCTGGTCTGAGCCAACTCTGCCTGAAGGGTGGCGACGGCTGTCTCGAACTCCTGCTGCAACTGGCGCTTGCTCTCAAGAGTAGCGTTGTGGATCTCCGTCACATCTGCAAGACTACGCTCCAAACTCTCACAAGTGCTAAGCAAGTCTCCAGTGGCACCCGTGGCTGTGGTCTCGCAGAAGAAAAGCTCCTCCTCATCCCCTGTCAGCGTTGTCTCCTCAGACTGTGTCCAGTCTATAGGAAAAGCCTGTCCACGGGAAATACTCCCGGCCAAGCGTCTGCAAGGTCTACTGGAAAGCGGGCGATGATATCCTTTAGCACCAAGTATGCTGCCCTGTTGGCACCATCCTTAGCACAAGCTCCCTTGGTGATGATTGTCCAGCCAGGCCAATCTGGTCTTCCTTCCAGAGCTTTCACCTTGATCTGAACATGGACCAGAGAGTCCTGACCATACTGCTTCTTCTGCCAAGAGTACTTGGGCTCACTACCCTCGGAATACCCAATGGCATGCAAAACCCTCCAAAGGATAGTCGGCAGCCCAAAGTACGTCAAAAACTTTTCCTTGGTCATCTTCCTTGCCAAAGGGAAACAAGGAACTCCTCCTCCTCCGGTTGCCTTCCTGGCGATCAGACGGGTGCGAGGCATCTGTAGAAAAAGGGTTTCGAACTCTCGTGAGACAGATATTAAGTTGGTAAATTTTATCGAAAAGGAACAATTTACAATTTAAGGGGAGGTATGACATGGTGCAAGAATAGAAACATGATGCATGAGCGTAATTACGTTCTCACTCAACTAGATTGACTCGCAAGTCCTAATGTTCTAGTCGGTGGCAAGGCGATCTCTCATTACGCAGTTATTCATTCTACATGGATACGTAGTTAGTGTACCTGTAGAAGATTCATTTCAGCCCAAAAAGACAAATCCCAATGCAGAAAATCATCGGACATTCTCCTGATATGCACGAAGCACACATCAGTTAGTTCCCAAAACCTTATGCACCAAGCTCGGAAAACCCACCCAGCATTTCATACTTCTCAGATATGTTTGCGTAAGAGCTCGCATATCCTTAAGTAACAATATATCACTTCCCTTGACCAACGGTTGGAAGGTCTACTCTCACATCTCACAAATAGTTTTCAATGCACTTTTCGAACCTAATATCATCCTTCCCAAGAATGATACCCCGGCAATTTATAAAGATCCATCATGAGCAAAACCCTGACCCAAGTTAGTATTATTAAGCCACCTGATTTCCAAGTATAAGGCTAAGGACTAGACTCGGGCACCCTAAGTTTTCGAACTTAGTTTGTAAAAATAGTTTTAAAATACCTGTTTTGTTTAAAAGTTGCTCAAACGAATGAGGATACCTGAACTCAGCTCTGATACCAACTGTGGCAGAATCGCCTAAATTATAAGAGATCAAGTACCAAAGTAGCCGATTTAATGACCGCTTTAAAAACTTGAGCCCATATAATCCCGGTAGTCCAGAAATCTCGAAGGATTTCTAACAATCGTACCTCCAACCAAGATCGCGCAAACTCAGGTATGCACATTCGAACGAACCAACAATTAAACGAAAAACTAGAAGTACGAAATAAAATTATTACAACACTTTGTCCCAAAATAAAGTAGTACTCACACCACAACACATGTGGCCAAATAAAACATTGTTTTGAAACTCAACCCAAAGTCTTACTCCACGCAAATACCATACTAGATAGAGGTGCCCACGAGACCTCGTCCAACAACAGCAAAAGATGAGCTCGTAGAAGACCTTGCCCAAAGCCTACTCCTCCTCTCCTTCGACAGGATAGAGACAGTGCTTACAATAGCCAAAGTATACTTGGCCATCTGCAACAAACGGGATAAACCCTGAGTACGGGAATGTACTCAACTAGACATACCCGTCTAACTGAAAATAAAGACTCCAAGGATATGCATGGCTATTTATGTGGGTATGGATAAACTTTGCTTTTGTGGAACGCGAGAAAGATGAAACAACTAAGATTATAAGAGAGCAGCCATTTTCCACCCTATTATTTATCTCTAGGTTTTGCACCTGTACTAGAGCACTCACTTGATCTAATCAAACAATAAGATAATACCATATCATGTTCATTTGTCAATATTTTAGTAGAACCATTATCGATGTCACATGGAGTTGTACCGTGGTGAAGCTCAACATAATCCCCCACTATCCGGTGGGAGGCGGCGACTCGAATCGATATACAACCAGCTGGCAAGATTACCTTTAACACACGCCCACACTTTCCCCGTCGGGTCCATGCATTGGATTACCGCTCAACACTGTCCAGGTAGTAACGTCGCGAGCTCAGCGTAATCCACCCAATTGGAGAAATCAGTTGGCCACCACGGGGCAGGTCGTATCTCCAAACTAGAGGGAGCCAAAAGTAGACTGAGAGTCGGCCCGGACAGTGTTTACTTGGCTTCGGAGTCGAAACTCACATCGGCCCCTATGTGAAAGGGCGCATTCGAATATGTAAGGGGGCCACCATCGTATACAAACCTATACGATCCAACGGACGGACTGCCCCCAAGTCTAAACCACTTGGTGCCCTTGCCTTCCAGTTGACCGCATTTCATTACTACCATTGGTTCTTTCCCACGATAGCAAAATATAGCCAACCGTGATCGGTATTACCCCCATGGGATAATACTATAAATATAAATGTAACCATTTATTCTAAGTAGGCTAAGCGGTTGCTTTTACTTTTATTAACAGGGTAACAAGGTAGGTAAATTCAATATCAAGGAAGGTAATGCATCAACTGGGATTCAATCAACTCTTGTCACCTAATGCATCACAGTATAAAATACTCAAGTAGATTAATTGTAAGTACTGGGAGGCTTAAGGATGCTCCGGGGCTTACCTTGAGTGAAGGTAGAGGGCTGGTGGTCAGGGCACTCAGGGAGGTTAGTGTCGAGCTCGTGGTACTCCTCGTTCAGCTCCTGCACCTCCTGGACTCCTTCCTCTGGAAGTGGCACCTAGGGTTCCTCTACTGATGCTGGATGTTTGCAATGCATATAAGTAAACTTGATGGTGCAGGGATGATACGTGAACAAGAATTAAACACTCAAAGATTGCTTTTAAAATTAACCTAAGTATTCATGCTAGTTCCACTTTATACAACAAGCCGAATATAAACTGTTCAGAAAAATCTACAAACATTACAGAGGACAGAACAAGCCTACTGGATGCTACTGCAGAGAATTCAACCAAAGCAAAGCCACCAGCTAGCAGATACAAAAAGATGAATTTAAATGCAGAAAAAGCACTTAGAACTAGACCTACTGGCTAACAGGGTGAAACATGCTATATCTTATTTTTAACAGGTTCTTTATTTGGAAACATATTTATCCAGAAAGTTCCATGATCAACACTACTAGATTATTTTCTATAGGAATTTCCAAAGGAAACCCTAGAAAAGAACACTTGAACTACAAGTATCTTTTCTGCCATACAACATACCACATATTATATTTTTCCTAGATGGATCATGGTATACAGAGGCTACACAAAAAGTTTCATGATTTATCTATGCACAGATTTACCACGAGAATTAATCTAAGAAAACAACAGAAACACATTTTAATAGGTAATAATTAAAACTTACATAGAAACATGGCATGTTATATTTTTCCTAGCTTCTACACAGGATAAAAAAGCTAGCATAAAAACTTCACATTTTGATTTGACCATTTCAAGCAGGAGCACAATTAATTTTGATAAATGCAGAAAATAACTATTTAAACATTAGTACTGAAGACATTCTCCAAAAATTTCTTTTATATTTTTAACAGAAAGATCTACATTTATAGAGTCTAACAAAATTGATTTCACCAAATTAGAATTTACCAAACTCCAGATATGAAATAAACAAGCATTAACCGATTTATTGAAAATGGAAAAAGGAAAAGCATTTCTGAATCCGGCCCATGGTGAATAGTGTACGGGCTCGGCCCAGTGCACTCGGAAAGTTGAGCTGACAAGTGGGACCCCAAGGTCAACCTGGGTCCACATGCCAGTGAGGGAAAAGCAGAGCACGGCGCTGACCGGCGCGTTCTCGCCGGCGGTGAGCTTGTCGGCGGCGGTGCCGCGCTTGGCGTGCTCGGGGTGACGACGCGAAGCGTCTGGTGGTGTTGGATGAACCAGTGTGGCCGTGAAAATGGCCGGCGACGTGTAGTGGCGGTGCGGTGCGGCGGTGCGACGCGGCGAGGCTCTCACCGGCGCGGTGTTGCCCGGCGAGCAGGTGCGGGAGCACAGCGGTGGTGTAGCGCTTGCAGCACAAGTGTTGGTTGGGCCGGAGGAGCTCCGAGGAGGTCCGGCCACGTGCGAGCTCCGCGGTGGCGTCAATGGCGCACAACCAACGGCGCGGTGTCGTTTCAGTGCGCGAGGGTGCTGGCGGAAGGGTGTTCTCACCTCTACTACCTCCGGTGAAGCTTCCATGAAGATGGAGACGATGGAAGCGGGTCGGAGAGGGGTGAACGGAGTTTGGTCGTTGCGGTGGCGACTGCGCGTCGAGGAACGGCGACGGCGTTCCGGCGTGAGCGAGGCTCGGCTGGCGAAGGCGAGGCGAGCAGTGCGTGTGCGAGGCGAAGGCGAGCGAGTGTGCGAGGTGGATCAAGCATAGTCGCTCGGGTGGCGGTGCAGTGAGGAAGGGGGCGCTCGGGTGCGCTGCGTCCGCGGCGCGGCGAGAGCAGAGGCAGAGCGAGCGAGAGAGTGAATGCGGGTGAGTGCTAGCAAGTGCTAGAGGGAGAGGGGTGTAGGCGCTCCCTTTTGCGCGGTCATGGCCGACCGGCAGCGGGGAGGCGTGTCTGGGGCGTGCGGGGCAGAGACGGCAGCACGCGGGGTAGCGCGCGACTTGGTCGACGTGCCGTTAAGGCGGATGCGGCACTTGATCGCGAGCGAGACGGGGCGAGCGGCTGACCGGACGCGGCACTGCGGCGGCGTTATGGCGACGCGACGGCGAGCAGCGCGGCAGCGGCGCAGCGCTGCGCTTTGTGCGACGTAGAGGCGAGGAGTGGCGAGTGCGTAGTCGGCGTAGTGCGGCAGGACGCGGCGCGAGGAGAGTGGCGCAGCGCGGCTGTCGGCTTCGGTGCTCGGGCATCATCGGCCACGTGGCGGCAACGCCGGCGTACGGCGCGGCCGTGGTCGGGCGAGTGCGCGTGCGCGTGTGCGTGCATTGCGCGTGCGCGCGTGCTGGCGCGGGCTGGCGCAAGGCCGACCTTGCCGAAAGGGGGGAACTCGGGCCATTTCAGTTTTCTTTTCCCTTTTCATTTTCTTTTTTTTGATTCAAACTGAAATTGCTTCGAAACAGTTTCAAAAACTCAAAACTAGGTTTTGAAATATAAACCAAAGTTGCTCAGAATAAAATGCTCTACCTTTTTTATGTAGGTCACAATTTCAGAAAACCATTAATTAACAGGGTTCTAGATTAAAAGCCAATTAAGTTATTTAAGAAAAGAATTACTTTTATTCTTAACAAATAAACTAAGCTTAATTAGGCAGGGTAATTAATTATAAAGCACACCATTCTTTATTCCAAAAATAGCAAATTTATTTAAACATGTTAATCAAGAGTAGAGCATAAAACAACTATTCAATTCTAGTGTGAAGTATATAAATACACACACATGAAATGATGGCATATATAAACATGAATGCAATGCAATGCTTATGCTTAGTGACTAATGATGATCCTAATGCAAGCTTGACACAGGGTGTCACATTCACCCCCCCTTTAGCCTTGGATTAGTACCTTTCAACAACCAGTCAGCATTGAAGAGTTAAGTGATAGCAGTGAAGAAGAACCCAAGCGACATCAACGCATCAATTGGAGTGAAGAAGAAAATGATCGACTATTTAGTTCATGGACACATCATTCCACTAATCCTATAATTAGCATCAACTGGAAATGTGAGTACTACTAGAAAGCTGTAGCTACTGAGTTCAATGATAATGCGCCAAAAATACCACAAGAGGTTGGTTAAACAACTGAAGACACACCGGGGGATGTGAAGAGGGATATCACGAAGTTCATTGGGGCTTATGCTAAAGCTATGAGTGCACGTAGCAGTGGGGAATCTCATGATATGGTCCTGAAAATGCCTACGAGATGGAGAGGATCGGATTGGTGCCTCGCGAGTCAGTGTGCCCCTATCGTCCACATGCCCCGGCTTGGGAGTCTATGTACATGCTGAGGTCTTGGTCGTTGTCCCGCGAGATATAGGAGCCGGGCGTTCGCGCTGGTGCCACCCGACGGTGGCACGTGAGGTCCCGCACCGGACATTCATGCGGGTGCCGACAGTCGGTGTCCCGTGAAGACGCGAGGTCCCCACGTTGGCCATCCACGCAGCTCACTAGGTCACTGCCCCCGGCATTCGTGCCCCCTGCAGGAAACACCCAATCTAAGTAGTTTTCCACCTGATCTGAATACGAAAGTTGGAGATATGATGTGGAAGGGGAAGGCCATGGTCGGATTCAGTGCGAGGAAGGAGATTAGGGACAAAGAAGACGACGGAAGAGATAGGGATGCAGATGTGCGTCGTTGTGGATTTTTCCCTCACGGGCAAGAGATGCGCAAGAGATAGGGGAAGTTGAGGGCGTGAGATTTTTTTTATTTGGTTGTGGGACCAGACTTTATGACAACCGGTCCATATACATTGTGCATCATTGTGCATTGCAACTTTATTATAGATCTCTGTTGTGGGACCTATCCATATGGATCAGTTGGTCTATATACATTGAGCTTGCTCTATGTAGCCTTTGCCTAATTCCAATGGATGTGTTGTATCCAAATTTCAAATCTCATTGGCATGGACAAATATCATCCTGCACTTATTCTCTTAACCCCTTAGAACAACGACATTGATGATGTGAAGTGCACAACTGTTGATCCTCTCAATCGAGTGAACATCTGTATGTCAATTAAATTCGGCACTTGCTGTACCGTGACATCGACATCCCATAGAAAAACTATTATGATGTGAAATACTTGCCCTTTCATCTTCCTTTTGGCTAGAAAAGGAGGCGTCCAATGTTTCTTCTCTGTACTCAAGAAAGAACTATTGCCACCACATTGAACATACTAATGCCTTAACAAAAAAAATAAGCATTAGCCCTTCTATTCTTTTCAAGAGTCACCTGTAGTTCTTCAATAGCCGTTTATGTCCAACTAGCATCACGTAGAAAGACCATTATAATCTGCAGCGATAACCCTAAACGAAGACTTGTGCGTTGAGAATATACCACAGGCGTAGACCTCGGAGGTGGAGACCTATGCGCCGAGAAGACGACAGAGGTGGAGGCCTCGAAGGCAAAGACATATACATTGAGGAGGCCCTAGAAGCAAAGGCATGCGCACATGGGTGAAGTCGTCTAACCTTGCCATAAAAGCAGCTAGAGTTACAGAAGCCCAAAGACAAACACATCTAGGAGATCAAGACACTTGAAGCTAGATACCTTAGGAATAAGAACACATATAGGCTAGAGTTGTGCACATGCTCTTTTCTCCATATTTTTTTCCCACAGTGTTTTTGGGATGGATTTTTTAGTGAGGTGCGTACATATAGGTTGTGAGGGCATTCCTTGCAACAAGTTTTTGAGTTGCATTGTGCCTCTTCTTATATAAGGGCATCTACTAAGTCGTGTAGTACCGGCCATAACCTAGTAGCTGAGGGACTACTGTTGGGGGAGCAAATATTCATATGGTTCAATTCTCCCTAGAAGAGGCCCAATAGGGGCTGTTATAGTGATTTGTCAATTTCACCCCACCGAGGGGTCGGTTGTAAATTTCCGCTTGCCTATATAAATACCAAGAGCTTGAGGGCAAGGGAGGTTCTCTCTTCTGACTCAGTTGGAAAACCATGACCGACTCTCACCCTTCTCTACCAAATCTATTCAGGAATCATTTCCCAATACAAATGATTAATCCAACCTAATTACACCATAATTAGCCCATATGGCACTAAATGAAACATGGACTAATCCACACATAATTAAGACAGACATATTCATTTAGCCAGTTAGTCACCGTTTATGCAATTATTATAGAAATCAGAAATTGTCACAACAATATCAACATAAAAAACCCCACTAGATGAATCTCAATTATCCACTGAAAATAATTGGCAGCAAAATTGGTTTAGAAATCAGACATTGTCACAACAAGATCAACATAAAAAAACCCCACTAGATGAATCTCAATTATCTACTGAAAATAATTGCCAGCAAAATTGAATTTCTCTTTCATTGTCAATATTTATTGAAAAACAAATCAGTGCTCGTTATCTCTTCTAATAAAAACTTTGACTGTGTATCACAAAAATAATGAAGAATAGAGTTCTCAAACACCTTTGTTCAATCATTCTAGCTTAAGAAAAATTCATTTTTAAATAGATAGATACAAATGTATGAAATACAGAAAGAATCATTTGAATATATATATATATCGTGCAGCAGTTCACGACCTCCCTGGTTGTGTAGGCCTCAATCATAGAGCCCTCTCAGTGAGCACGGTTGAGGACGTATCTATTGAGTGTTGACATGAACCGCTCGCACGTCCACATCTGGTGCAGGTAGACGAGCCCCAATTGTTGTATTTGATCAACCATGTGGATCATTAGGCGTGTCATGATATCAAGTAATATGGTGGGAGGCACATCTCGAGTTGCCAAAGAGTCTCCGCGATGAACTGTTTTAGGGTAGGCAGTTTGTGTTCAACGATGACCTTCTGTGTGATACAATTGAAGAATTAGGACATCTGTGTGATCACCATCATCACTTACTCTAGACTGATGGCCCTGGTCACAATCAGAAGAAACACCATCAGCATGACGTGACAGTCATGTGAGTTGTAGTTGGACAATGTGAGGTATTTCATCGAGACCAGACTCTTGATGTTGGAAGAGAAACCTATTGGCACTTTGACACCCCTAAGTCACTAACACAACCCTTCTCTCATCTATTGTCAGGTTGTAGCCTGAACACAGGAGATCAACTTTCCCATTCTGCGTGGATGGTTTAGGATGAAGGTCATCCCTGATACCTAGGTTAACTAGATCCATCCATGACTTTAGACCATGCTTCATCCTTTTCTTGATGTCTAGCAGGAAGAGGATCATGCTATCGAAGACATTCTTCTCCAAGTCCATGCAATCAATGGCATGAGGTGTATTAAGTGTTTTCCAATACGACAGGTACTTGAAGAAAATTGAATTCTTCTTGAACGGAATGGTGGCAGATGGTTCTTCCTTCTCATCACCTCACTTTCTCTTTTTTTGTCCCCGTTGTATCTATCTTGTTTTTTCCAAACTCGACCTGATCCATATCCTTGACCATGCCAAACACCTTTTCCTCGTAACTTGTTCATTTCGTTTTGTCAAGTTGCGGCTCCGGCTAGTTGTCAAAGTATTTAATCATCGTATCCTTTTGATACATGTGCTTCTTGAGAAGGAATCACATGTGCCTCATATACACCATCTTGGTAGATCCTTTAAGGTAAGTGTAGCAAGTATCGTCGATGCAAACTATGCAACCAGTCTTCCCTTTTATCTACCCTAGCCCAACAACAAAAAGAGACCAGGGTACTCAGTGATGGTAACAAAGATTGTGACTTTTAGAGTGAACTTCTTCTTTAGGGACGCATCGACCATCTCGACACCTTGTTCACACAGTTTCTTCATATCTTCAATGAGCAGCTCTAGGAACACATCTATATCATTGACGGGTTGTTTCGGTCCAGAAATAAGCATGGTCAGCAAAAGGTACCTACGTTTCTACCATATCAAAGGAGGTAGGTTGTAGATGGTTAGGATGACCGGCCAAGTGTTGTGCAAGCTACTAAGGTCACCAAATGGGTTCATTCCTTCAGTACTCAACGCGAACCTGACGATCCGTGCCTCTTTGCCAAACTTTGGGAACATGGTGTTGAAATCTTTCCACTACTTGCCATCCGAAGGGTGACACAGCTTGTCATCGTCTCTCATGTGATCGTCAGATGCATGCCAGGACATCACCTTAGCATCCTCAGGGTTCCCGAATATAACTCGTAGACGATCAATGACATGTAGGTACCACATCGACAGTGCATGGATTTTTCTCTACATGTAACCCAATTCTTGCTCGTCTAGTTGAGCCGCGAACTGCTTGTTCTTCGCCACCTTCTTCTACTTCGACCCACCCATAGGTCCTTCATTGTTCACATCCACATGACAACCGACATTCCTCTTATATCGACTCGCATCGCAGTGTGGACAACTCTCCAACTTCTCATACCGCTCTCCTGGATAAAGGATGCAGTGGTTAGGGCAGGCATCAAGTTTTCTAAGATTCATCGCAACTAGCCGGATTAGCTTCTTCGCTTTGTAGGCACCTTGTTTTCATCAGGGTATGTGTCAACAAGGACAGTCATGAGGTCATTGAAGCTAGTGTTAGACTAGCCATGCCTAGCCTTCAACATTAGCACCGTGAGGTCAAAACGTAGCGTCGTCCAATGCTTTGGACAACCCTTATAAAGAGGGTCCAATGCAGACTGCTTCATCTTCCTGAAACTGTCAAGCCATAGAGGGTTGCCAAACATAATGTCATCTTCATCGAGGAGGTTAACTATTTCCTCCATAAGCTCTGCACCCTCCACGTCCCTCACAACAGCGTCTTCATCACCTCCATCGTTGTCAGCACCACCCATGTCTTCGAATAGGTCATCCATCCTGATGTAATCACGAGCATTGTTGTCGCTTGCTGCCGACACTGATGAGGAGGCAGGTTCTTGTCCTACAAACTCTGCATTGACCATCATTGATGACATCAAGTTCCCTCTAGATGCATCACCCACCGTTGCATCTACTACCTTTTCGCCATGAAAAGTCCAAACCGTGTAATCCTTAACAAAACCATATCTGATCAAATGAGATTGCACCTCGCTATCTTTGTGGGCTTTCATGTTCTTACAGTGAGAACACATACATATTGTTGTCGTCCGATCCAGACGCTCACGGTGAGCTTTTGTACCCGCAACAAACTTTCGCACATGAACCACGTACTACGGTTCCATTCTCTTCATCTGGTACATCCATTTAGACTTGTCCATATTGCCCGCCTACAAATTATGTCACCAACAAACAACAAAGGATTACAAAGAAGATATTTGATCTAGAGCTAAAGAAAATAATAGTTTTCTCTCTCCTCTATGAATGTAGATCTAGATCTAGATCTCAAAAAGCCCAATATAGAAGGGGAAATGACGTTTGGAGAACATGTTTTTACCTTTTGTGGTGTCCTCCTAGAAATGAAGAGCAAAACTTCTCCCCCTAGATTTTCCTTAATTTTTAGGGTTTTAAATCTTAAAACCCTAAAAAATGGAAGAGGGTTCGCGAGAGGAAGAAGAAGGGGGCAGCATTGTAGCATTTATATAGGTTATGAACAATGGAGGCAGGCAATATAACAATAACTGCCTCCATTAGTATAGATTAATGGAGGCGTCGTTTAAGGGGCCCCGCCACCAATAAATGTATTAACGGAGGCGGTCATTGCTATATTGTCCGCCTCCATTAAGCATTAATGGAGGAGGACGCCATCGATGACGGGTGGAGGCGCGGTGGCACTGCTTAATGGAGGCGGGCGGGAGATTTGTCTGCCTCCAATCAAAAAATTCAAATCCAGTACTAGTGAAACACACTGCACTTGCTACAACTGCTTTAGAACTACCGAAAGTTGGCCAAGCTGTTGGTGCTAGTTCAAAAACATCATACTGCTTAGGCGGAGGCTATGGTTGTTGTATCTGAATGGAGTCAACCTTTTAACTCGTTCTTGTCTATATGAAAATCAGTGACACAGCCTACCATGCGAACACCAATTCGGGACCCTATTCATCAACACTACTTCAGCGATACCTTTGAGCGAACAAACAGTGTTTTCTTGTCCAACAAATCAACATAAACATTTAGCATAAGCCAAATTTGAACAAAAAAAACAACCAATCATTTTGCGAGAAACACCTTTGCTGCATGAACAGAGAGAGAGCCTGGCCTGCTCAAGGGAGTAGCAAGGACAATCGAACTCACTCCCTGTCGTGACGCCACGTCCTCAGCAGAGCAACTGATGTTGGTGCTAATGTTGGCGCAATGGTCATACCGGACAGCGGTGCAAACACGAACAATGAAGAGGTGGGTAACATCAGCTTGACGAAGGAGGCGACGCTGGTAGTGACCATGGTCGTGGCCGGCGAGGCACACACCCACAGGGCAGCTGGAGGTAGGAATGAAAGCAGTCGAAAAAACCCTCAGCCATTTTTTACTACTAAATTTAAATGCGAAAACGAAAAATAACGAGTTAAAGCTGGACACGAAAATGGACTCGACTTATAAAAATTTGAGTATTTCTAAAATAAATCAAATCAAGCCGAATTATATCGAACATAGTCGGTATACGAAAAATGAATACACAATATCGACTCGTAGAACCAAGTGCGTTACAATATAATAACAAGTGCATGACCCTTCATCTTAAGTATTAAAACAATCACCGGCACACAATACAAGTCTAGAACAAGCAATTGAGTTGGTTACCGGTATTTCTCCGGATATCGAGTAAAAGCGACATCTATATATAGCATGAGTTGCAGTCACTTAACCACTCTATGATTACTATAATTACAACTAGATAATACATGTACATGCAAATTATCAATAGTTTATATACAAGTCGCATTGTTTTTCTTTTTTGAAATTTGAGTTGCATACATTATACGTGTACAAGTAAATTATCAATATTTCATATATAAGTCGCATTTTCTTTTGAAAGTTGAGTTGTATTGTCATAGCTTACATAGATTATGCATGCCTAAGGGAAATATCTTTTGAGCACTAGATATTAAACTTATACATACAAAATTCATACAAAAAATAAAATGTGCTGATAAATATAAAATAATTAAACTTGACCCAGCACAAGCAGGCAACACACTCGGATGTTGTTGGCTTCATGGGCTTCGGCCTAGCACATCTTGCTAGTGCTAAGGTCATTCACAGTGTAGACTCTATCATAAAGTCTAAGTCTATTTATTATCCTCTTATTTATGGTATTTTACTGATATAACATTATATTTATTGAAGAGAGAGGGAGAAAAAACAAGATTCTGAGTCTTATTTAGACTACAAGTCTATAATATCTTCGAGGTAATAAATACGCTTAAACTCTATGATAAAATATGCATTATGATTGCCCTATTTACGTTTGGCCTGTGGGGATGGGGACTCAGATTAAGAAAGTAAGTAGCGCCTATGAGTAGGTTAATTTTTTAGTGCCACCTCGACGCCCCAATCCGCGATAAGGGAGCAGCTGCTTATATACGATGCCGCAACACCAGTGTGGGAAGGCACAACAAAAATGAAGTGCTACGTTGGGGGCACAATGTTTCTTAAAAAAAAAACGTTGGGGGCACAACACAATCAGTCAGTGGACTGGGCTATGTGCATGTGTACATTGGGCTGTGTCTACTGGACCAAATTTGGTTTAAACTGTATTTGTAATTTGTTTAAATTTGAATTTGATCTGATCTAGAAAGTAGAAAATGCCTAAACCGTTTTTGAATTCGATATTCCGTAATTTGAACTAAATTTGAATTTGAATTTGTATGAAAATATGAATTTGATTAGGTTTTTGAATTTTATATTCTATTTTGAACCAAATTTGAATTTATTTGAAAAGAATTTGAATTTATTTAAAAAAAAGATCAGGTGAAACGTAGAAAACGATGCGTTATTTTTGTTTCGTCAGTAACGACGGCGCGGAATAGCATATCACCAAATTTGAATTTATTTGAAAAGAATTTGAATTTATTTAAAAAAAGATCAGGTGAAACGTAGAAAACGATGCTGAAAAGAATTTGAATTTATTTAAAAAAAGATCAGGTGAAACGTAGAAAACGATGCGTTATTTTTGTTTTCGTCAGTAACGACGTCGCGGAATAGCATATCAGATGTC
Organism: Microstegium vimineum; assembly: GCA_022036555.1. Classification (NCBI taxonomy): domain Eukaryota; kingdom Viridiplantae; phylum Streptophyta; class Magnoliopsida; order Poales; family Poaceae; genus Microstegium; species Microstegium vimineum. The sequence continues at coordinate 13,277,122 of CM039120.1, forward strand.
TCAGCACTGAACCGCGGACAGAGGATGGCTCGGCATTGCGTCGAACACCTTCGGTGCATTCCTGGAGGGGATATCAGGTGTGCTCCAATCCAATCCACAACACAGCATGCGTCCTGGACCCTGTTACGGGGCACCTGGAACGTGTCAAGCTAGAGAAGCCACGGAATGTCATGTTTCTACTCCCGATAGTGGAGGGTGGCAACCATGCTGTGTATCTCGAGGGCGACGTCGAAGAGCGTGTCGGACACAACGGCCTACACAGACGCACGATGGCGTGTAGACATGCTCATTTGGTGATGACGATGGCACCGACGCAGACGACGATTCCCGTGATGTTGAACGCGCTTTCGTGGGCCAGGCCGTATGCCCAGCCCCTGGACCCGGAGGCATGGAGGTCGTCCCCTACATGGAGGCCGTCGGTTGGGCCGAACGACCTTGCTTAGAGGCGTCGCCGGTGCCTTCTTTGTCTCCCTAGGACATTCGATCCTTGTAGCCATATGGATTGGGAACACGCAGGTGCAGCGCGGCCGGTTGGAAAGCGAGACCTCTTGGCCAACGACGAGGAAGATGAGGATCCAAACAGTCAGGCCAGACCGTATGCCCAGCCCCTGGACCCGAAGGCATGGAGGTCGTCCCCTACATGGAGGTCGTCGGTTGGGCCGAACGACCTTGCTTAGCGGCGTCGCCGGTGCCTTCTTTGTCTCTCTAGGAAATTCGACCATTGCCACTACTACAGAATCCTTTTTGCGCGACGGTCATATTTGCTTTTCCACAGCGGGCAAAGGAGTCCGCCGCGGTGAGAAGGTCACGGTAAATCGTGGCTTTGCCGCTGCGGACACCTTTGCCCGCTGTGGAAAATCCATTTCCCACTGTGGACACTAAGAATGGCCGTCACGGTTAATCATTCCGAAAAAACAAAAAAAATAGAAAAATACACTAGACAGGCCGTCGAGCCCATCCAGGGCTGCAACATCGTGGTCGCCGCGCCGGCCGATCCACCACCGCCGTCGACGGATCCAGCCTGGCCGTGGACGGATCTGACCTCCTCGAGCTCGTCGTCGACGGATCCAGCCTCGCTGTGGATGGATTTGGACTCGCCACCGGTCGCCGCCGCCGTATCCAGCCTCCCACAGGCCACGACCGGGATTGGATCCATGGAGCCGCGTTGTGGGATGGACGGAGCTCGCTACTTCACGCCATGGGAGGGAGGGAGAGAGCACGCCGCCTCACACCGGATCTGGCTTGTGGATGGGCGCGGATTTGGCCTCCCCGACGCCGGATCCACCTTTCCACGGGACACCGAGGTCGAATCCGTGGCGCCGCCGTGGGAGGGAGGAAGCGCGCCGCCATGGGAGGGAGAAACGCGCCGTCGTGCGCCATGGGAGGTAGGAAGCGCGCTGCCGTGCGCCATGGGACGGAGGAAGCGCGCCGCCGTGGTAGAGGCGAGAGGTAGGGGTTGGCGGTCGTGGTAGAGGTGAGAGGGAGGGAGAGAGGGAGGCGGTTGCGTTCGTCTCGGAGGGAGAGAGGGAGGCGCCGAGAGGGAGGCGAGAGGGAGGCGTCGTGAGAGAGGAAGTGAAGGACAAGACACACTAACTATCTGCTTTTATATTCAAGATGGTATACGGGCTTCAACTGGGTCTGTTGGGCTTCGGCTTTAACCGTGACGGGCCTTATAGGAGGTCCGCTGCGGTAAATTGATTTACCGCAGCGGACACATTAAGATGTCCGCTGTGGTAAATACCCTATTTACCGCAGCGGGCACATTAGGATGTCCGCTGCGGTAAATCAATTTACCGCAGCGGACAAAATTGTCCGTCACGGTAAATAAAAAATGCCCGTCACGGTAAAGCATGAGATTTTCTGCAGCGGACAAAACAAGTGTCCGTGAAAGGACCGTGATGCCTAAGAGGGGGGGTGAATTAGGTCACTTAAAAACTCTACTCAAAACTAAGGCCTCTTTTTGTTACTTTAGAAAAACCTATGCAAAATATATAAACGAGATGTGCAATTAAGGTTTTGCTAAGTGTTGCTATCTCTACCGCAAAAGATCACAAGATAAACAAAGTAAGTGCGGAAGGTAAAGAGCAAGGTAGAGATGCAAACTCCCCTCGACGACTCCGGTATTTTTACATAGGTATCGAGAAGCGCGCAAGCTTCCCCTAGTCCTCGTTGGAGCCCCTCGCGAGGAATCCCGCGCAAGGGTCAAGCTACCGGTCGGGTAACTCCGTGGATAGCCTCGGGCTCTCCCAACGCGCAAGTGGGTCTCCGATGTGCCTTCCGGCAAGCCTCTCCCGGATGCTCTCCGCCGTCTTCACTATCAAGCTTCCAGCCAAAACACTGCGGGCCTTGTTCCCTTCGGTACACCAGTGGTGGCCACACCACAAACGCGGTTGGTGTGATCGCGCAAGATTACAAGCCCCACCGAGTACAAGCTTGGTGCGCGCAAGCACCCTTTGATCAAGAGGTTTACAAACCTCACTAACACTAGGCTTACACCTAGAGAAAGCGCAAGAGCAATGGTCTAACTAGCCTATGCACTTCACAAAGCACAAATGCTAATCACCGAGTGTATCACTAAGCTCTATGCATATGGAGATCACTAGAATTGTGTATCAACACCTTGGAATGTTTCCTCAAGTCTCCTTAACCTCATTTGGCCGGCCAAGGGTCATTTATATAGGCCCCAAGCCAAATGGAGCCGTTGGTACCTTGATGCAGCTCCTCTGCGTAGCTCCAGACGCAGGCAGCAAGGGGGGTCCGGACTAATCGTTGTGCGTCCGGACCTTCCAATGGTCTTCTGCGCGTAGCGGCTGATAGTGGGTTCGGACGCTATCTATGGTCCGGAGTCCACAGTCCGGATAGCGTCCGGAGTCCTCACGCGCCTCTGGAACCTCTCTGCATAGAGTCCGTACGCCACTGTTGGTCCGGACCCTGTGCTCCGGTCAGCGTCCGGAGTCCTTGGAGCTCTCGGGTTCTTCTCTGTGTGCGTCCAGACTCCCACTGTTCATAGCGTCCGAACCTGCTGAATTTCGCAGACCAAACCCTAGGTGTCCGGACGCATCCGCAATGGTCCGGACCCTCCTGTTTATAGCGTCCGGAGCCCTTTTCTTCACTGTTTTCATCCGGGCTGATTTCCAAAAGTCCGGACGCGAGGCGATGAGCGTCCGGAAGACTTTGTATCTTCACGGTCTTGCTTCCGAGTAGGTTCCATCCTCCATGCTTGAACTATGCTTTATCGTTTAGGTATTCTATATGCTTCAAATGTCTTTTTGCGGTGTTGCCTAAGTCCAAAGCATGTTTGCACCCTATTGTACTACAAAATAAACACTTGCAAATACGTTAGTCCAATTTGGTTATGTTGATCAACAAACACCAAAATACAAACTAAATGGGACATGGGGACCATGTTCCTTCAGTCCGCCACGGAGGGCTTTTAGGCAACGCTGCGGAAGCTCGATTTTCACGTAGTGTGCAGCCTTGATATGGACTGGGAACACGCAGGTGCAACGCGCCTGATTAGAAAGCGAGACCTCCTGGCCTGTAGGTGCAGGATCATCAACCACTAGCGTGAACACACGGTGTCTAAGCCTAACACACAATTGCGCAAGAATTGAGAGCAAGAACACACAAGAGCAGTGACGAATGCACAGAGACCGACAGGGCGTCGGCTCCCCTTTTCACCACTAATCACAAGTGTTCAAATGACGATTATAGATAACTATAAGCGCTATGACGCTCCTCTAACACCCCACTACTTATACCAGTAGTTCAAACACACGCTTATACAAAGATAAACAAGATATCGTTGAAGAAACATAGCTAAAACAACAACTGCTTCTCTGGGTTCCTGTCTCCACGATCACCTCGCTCCAGGCCGCCAACAACCGTTCCCGCCAAGCCTCCAATTCAAATTCTGTTGTTCAAATCAACAAACCATCTTCACTGCAGTGTGTCTCACACTCGAGAACACGCCATGCTTACACTAACATACTCCCCCTTAAGCTTGGTGTGAACTCAGTTCACGAACTCCCAGCAAGTGTCTCATCACTGCTAACTTCACTACAGGAAGTGGCTTGGTCAATGCATCTGCTTTCTGATCATTAGTACAGACTCTTCTCACCTGAATCTGTCCACGTTCAACATACTCACGTATGAAGTGATACCTGATATCAATATGCTTACTACGGCCATGGAAAACAGGATGCTTGATCACAGCAATAGCAGAATTGTTATCAACATACAGTGTCACCTTCCCAGCTTTCTTTGCAGTCAACTCTCCTAGCAATGTCCTCATCCATAGAGCTTGCTTTGCTGCTTCTGTTGCTGCCATGAATTCTGCCTCACAAGATGACAATGCCACTGTTTTTTATTTATGAGAACACCAAGTCACCAAACTCTCATTCAGATAGAATGCCATCCCTCCAGTGCTCTTTCTTCCCACAAGATCACCACCAACATCACTATCAGAGAAGCCAATTAGTACTTCATCTCTCTTGTTTTGAGTATACACCAACCCAAAGTTTAGAGTACCCTTGAGGTACCTCAGAATTTGCTTCACTGCATTTCTGTGTTTAGTGGTAGGTTTTTCCATGAACCTGCTAGCCATTCCAACAGAGAAAGAGAGATCTGGCCTTGTATGTAGTAGATACCTCAAGCACCCAATTATCCTTCTGTATTCAGTAGCATCTACTCTCTCCCCCTGTTTATCAGCATCCAGCTTAGCTCCTGGATCCATTGGAAATTTAGCTGGATTGCAATCACCCATGCCAAATTGTGATAGTATTTTCTTTGCATAGCTTCTCTGTCTAATTGTGATGTGATCATCAAGCTGCTCTACTTCAATCCCAAGATAAAATGACAGTAATCCCAAGTCACTCATCTCAAATTGTGAAGTCATCTGCTTCTTGAACTTGTCAATCTCTGACACATCCTCACCAGTCACAATTAAGTCATCAACATATACACCTAGTAGTACTGCACTCTTCCCAATTCCTCTTTTATACACTGCAAGTTCACTAGCACACTTACTGAATCCCAAAGATTTCAGAGACTTGTCTAACTTAATGTTCCAAGCTCTTGGAGCTTGTCTGAGCCCATACAAAGCTTTACTCAGCTTCAGAACTGTTCTTTCTTTCCCTTTCTGAACATATCCTTCTGGTTGTGCAACATAGACCTCCTCTTCCAATTCTCCATTAAGAAAAGCAGTCTTGACATCAAGATGGTGAACTTGCCAACCTCTATTTGCTGCCATTGCTAAGATGACTCTGATAGTATCAAGTCTAGCTACTGGAGCAAACACTTCATCAAAATCAACACCTTCTTGTTGTACATACCCCTTTGCCACAAGCCTGGCTTTGTGTTTCACAATCTCTCCATCTGCATCCTTTTTCAGTTTAAACACCCACTTGAGCCCAATTGCCTTTTGCCTTGGTGGTAGTGTTGCCAACTCCCAAGTACCATTCTTACAGATAGATTGCATCTCACTATCCATTTCTTGTATCCAGTTTGGATTATCAACTGCTTCTTTGAAGCATGATGGTTCTTCCATAATAGTGAGCAAAGCAGCTATCTCCACTGCATCTCCTTGCTCACCATCACCCTCATCTTGTTCTTCTGAATCTGACTCAAGAGTTACAACTTGTGAATGTTGATAGATCTCTTCAATACTCTTGAATCTTTGTGGTGCTTCATCATAATCATCACTATCAATTGCTTCAACCATCTCCTGGTCCCAATTGAAAAATTGAGCTGAGTGTTGTGGTGTTTCAGTCTAAATTTCTGTTGTTGGATTTTGGTCAGATTCTGACTGCCCTCCTGCATCTGCTGAGGTTCCCTCCCCCCTCCAACTGAAGACTGTCCACCACTCTCACTAGCATCCTGAATCATCTGATGATTGTCATGAGTCTCTTCATCATCACCATGTTCAGAGACTTCATCCAAATGAATGTACCACTATCCCATTTCCATTTCATCCCTTATTTCAACATTTTCTGCAGTATCCTAGTCGCACTTCACTGCTTACTCAAAAACAACATCCCTGCTAACCACAATCTTGTTAGTTTTAGGATCATACATTCTGTGAGCCTTACTGCCTTCCTCAATGCCAAAATAAACCATTGGGACACTTCTATCATCCAGCTTCTTCAGATGTGGCTTTACTATCTTGACATGACCTTTGCACCCAAACATTCTCAAATGGCCAAGATGGGGTCTCTTGCCATTCCAAGCTTCATATGGTGTTCTATATCCCATAGCCTTTGTAGGTAACCTATTGAGCAAGTAGACTGAATGTCTAACTGCCTCTTCCCAATATTTACCAGGTATTTCCATACTCTTCAATAAAGCTCCTGTCATCTCCATGATTGTCCTATTTTTCCTCTCCACCACACCATTCTGCTGAGGTGTGTATGGAGCAGTGAATTGCCTCCTGATTCCTGTCTGATCACAAATGGCTTGCAAAGTTCCATTCAAGAACTCTCCACCTTTGTCTGACTTGAGCACTTTAATCTTGCAATTACACTCATTTTCAACCTGAGCCTTGAACTTTGCAAAAGCAACTACTGCTTCATCCTTAGATTTTAGCATATACACAGAACACCATCTAGTGCAATCATCAACCAACAACATAAAATACTTATTACCACTCACTGAAGAAGGTGTAATAGGGCCACATAAGTCAACATGAACTAGCCCAAGTGATTCATCTGCTCTCCACAGAGCTGACCTGGGAAATAAAAGTCTAATCTGTTTTGACACCAAACAAGATTGACAAACTTGATCTGGTTTCTGAATTAGTGGGACTCCTCCTACCATTTCTTTCTCAGCTAGCTGTTTAAGAGCATGAAAATTGACATGGCCAAGTCTACCATGCCACAGCCATCCCTGATCTTCCAAACTAGCCAACATGCAAACATGTTCACCAACATTGAGTCCTATCTTGTATAGTCTATTTGCAGTTCTTTGAACACACATTATCAGTCTATGGGGTTGTTTTTTAGTGACTGAAATTATATCCACGTCCATCACAACCCTATGATTGTTTTCAACAAACTGACCAAGACTAATCAGGTTTGCAGTAAGCTTAGGTATGAAGTAAACATCTCTCAACACCCATTTGTTCCCACTATTCCCTTCAAAAACAATTGTACCAATACCCTTGATATCAACTCCAGACCCATCCCCAAATTTAACCTTACCAGAGTATGTAGAGTCAATTTCCTTGAACTTCTCTCTATCTCCAGTCATGTGGTTTCTTGCACCACTGTCAAGGTACCATGTGTCACCTGTGGGCTCTCCATTGCCAGTGAAGTGAAGCTCAGGCTGCATTGATCCACCATTCAAGCACATTTTCTTCTGATTCTTCAGATGTGAACTCCTACCCGGATTCAACACCTCCAACTCAGCAAACAACACTGTTGTTTCCATAGAAGCTTTCACATGATGAGCTTCCTCTTCCTTCTTCTGGTTTGGACAGCGATTGGCATAGTGACCCATTTTCTTGCATTTGAAACACTTGATCTTGCTTTTGTCACGCTTCTCTGTGTTTCCTGCATCACCTCGTCCACTACGACCTCCACCACGACCACGCCCTCTACCTCGACCTCCACTGCTCTGGGATCTCCCACCACCAGAGCCTTCACCTTCAGTCTTCTTCTGTCGTGCATCCCACTCAGCTTGAGTAAGGAGCACCTGGCCATTCTCTGAACGCATACCACCCGATCCTCGCTTGGTGCGCTCTTCAAATGTCTTAAGTCGACCAATTGCATCATCTAATGCCAAGGTCTTCAGATCACAAAACTGCTCGATCCCGACTACGCACTGAATGAAGTGATCTAGCACGGTGTCGAGTAGCTTCTTCACCATGACTGCATCATCCAACGTACCACCCAAGTTTACGTACTTAACAGACATCGCCGTCAGTTTCCCAGCATACTCATCGATCGTCTCGATCTCCTTCATCCCAAGAGCATCAAATTTAGACTTCATTGTCTGCAGGCGCGCGTCTCTCACGCGTTCAGCGCCTACAAATATAGCCTTGAGAGCCTCCCAGACCTCCCGTCTGGTCTTCTTCTTCGCAACTTGCATCAAAAGTTCATCGGACAAATACTGAAACAGATGAGTCTGAACCTTCTTGTCTTTGGTTGTCTGCGTCGTCGTCAGTGCACCCACCGTGTCTCCCTCCGGCGGTTCCACGATCTCCATCCACCCCTGCTCCTCCATGATCGCACCAACACAATACTCCAACTAGTATAGTTCATCGCCGTCAGTGTTGGAAACAACTGACGATGGCCATCTCCGCCTCCCCGACTCCCTTCACCAACCGTCGTTGACATGGATGAACTCCGCTGAATCTCGTGGATTAGCTAAGTGATTGACCACTCCGATACCAAATGTAGGTGCAGGATCATCAACCACTAGCGTGAACACATGGTGTCTAAGACTAACACACAATTGCGCAAGAATTGAGAGCAAGAACACACAAGAGCAGTGACGAACGCACAGAGACCGACAAGGCGCCGGCTCCCCTTTTCACCACTAATCACAAGTGTTCAAATGACGATTACAGATAACTGGAAGCGCTATGACGCTCCTCTAACACCCCACTACTTATACCAGTAATTCAAACACACGCTTATACAAAGATAAACAAGATACAGTTGGGGAAACATAGATAAAACAACAACTACTTCTCTGCATTCCTGTCTCCATGATCACCTCAATCTAGGCCGCCAGCAACCGTTCCCGCCAAGCCTCCAATTCAAATTCTGTTGTTCGAATCAACAAACCATCTTCACTACAGTGTGTCTCACACTCGAGAACACACCAAGCATACACTAACATGGCCGACCACGAGGATGATAGAGGATCCGAACAGTCTTCTTGGCGATATTCTTCTTCGTGACGAGGGAATATGGCATTGGAAGTTGGAAGAAAATGGTAGTAGCGGAGTGTGGAGGCGACGACAGACCGAAGCAGTCGGGGCTACTCGTAGCCGCGGCAGCGGCCATTGTGCTGAAAAGGGCCGACATGGACGCTACGGTGGAAGCTACTGCGATGAATGATATGGCTGCTGTCGGGGCAGGATATGTCGTCTTGCATGTAGTAGTAGAAGCGGTGAATGTGACCGAGGGTGCTGCGTGCAGGCGTGGGCAGTACAACCGATGTCGTCGTCGGGTGGAGATCGTTGAAGCTATGCTAGATGCCGAGGATGCCGAGGAGACGCCATTCATTCGGTCCAAGATGTTGCTCATATACTACAACATCTCCATCCATCTCCACAATATTGGCAAAAGAACTGATAGTGATGCCGAAAGAGATCTGACACACTAGCCTTGGTGAACTTATTTGGGAAAAAAGTTAGGGTTCCTAATTCAAGAGGGTTTAGATACCAATTGTTACTAACTTTGACTACCAATCTCTATTTGAAGGGTAACTTAATACAATACGTGGAGAATCCGGGAGATATTAGAATAGGATAAAGAGGAATCCAAGGCAGCAACCAAGAATAGCAAGGGACTTGAGTTGGACAAAGGAGGAAGACAAGTCAGGTTTGGTCTGTTCAGTTTGTCCTTCTCATGTCCCTCCCTCTCTCTTTTAGTATCTGACATCTCATGGCCCACCTGGTAGTATCTCTTAAGGGCCCACCCCTCAGCTCGGTACGTGAAGTGCGGCTAGACTAGGCGAAAGGGAGCACTCAAATGACAACCTAGGCACCTAGTGCCCATTCCTATCAAGTTCACATACTTATTGCCTCACACCATCTATCTCCATACTCCCTGTCAACAGGGCTAAGAGCAAGTATTATGGTGGGCTACAAGAAGGCTGGATACTGAAGTGGAGGAGAGAGGGGATGAGACAGAGGAGAGGTGGGTTGTAAGCTTACAGCCAACTTGGGCACAAAGAACCAAAAAACTCTGTAAGATAAACATGTGGGTCATATATTAATGAAGTAGAGTATACTATTATATGAGTGAACTGGGAGAAGACTGTAAGGAACTTAACAACACACTTCTATAATACTTGCTCTAACTAGAGGTGGATCCACCTGCAATCAATGTCAAGGCCGCCCACCTACATTCCTAGCAGTCGTCAAAGTGCCTTCCACATGCTACGGGTACAGATGATGGCCTATGGCGGGCTTTTTGAGGAGCGTGTACTGCATGTTGATTTTAAAAAATTAGAGGGCCCTTTTGCAAAATGTGTCAAATGAGGTGTTGAAGTGTATAAAGGTCACATAAGATTTGAATCTTGTGGTTTAAACAGAACCTAACGATAAAGCACAATACAACAGTGTGGGAAAGAATTCCTAGAATACATAGCATAAACAAGTAAGAGCTTCGACTAATCTGCTTCTGAAGACATAGATGATCTTTCATTAGAGGCGCAGGGTCCATGAGAAATGACGATGATAGAAACATTGATGGTCCTCGTTCTCGCACTCTAATAGTAGCACAGCCGATACGTCCTTTGATTGTCTCATCGACCCGTATCAACTGACATTAACGGTTAACCCGAACCCGATAGCTGCTTTTCACACTTTCATGTCTGGAGAAAAACTGAAAAGCACATAGTAAATAACAAAAAATGCTCTGTATGAGCAACAGAGTAACCATACTGAAATATGTACAGAGAATCTGGGCATCTATATGTTTGGTGACATGTGTAATAGATGATACAAATTAGATGTGGACATGTATGGTATTTTGATGCGAATTTACGATTGACATATTGTCCCAAGGAGAATATGATTTACGAGGAGAGTGAAATTAGTCTAAGATCAATAGCACAAACCGCACGGAGCGCATATACTGACGGTTCATACCAAACTTTTTCCGTAACAGCGTGTGATGATTTGTCAACTTCGAGACAACCTATCATGAGGGTTGTACGAGGCCTAAAGTCTATTGGAACGGAGAAGATGTATAAAAATGAATTGGGCCCCTTTAGCGTTCGTACCACTAGCGTGAAGAGGCGACTTGCGAGGACATAGAGTTGAGAATAATATGCGGATCATCAGATCTCGTGATTAGGATCTTTGTTTGGTAGTGTTACAATTACAATACATCACGAACTGAAGGTTCATGGCAGTGCGGTCTGTATATAATTATTCAATTCACTCGACTGGTACACAAGAAGCAGGCAGCGTGCCACCTAAGCAGCGGGGCCCAGAGTGCCAGCGACATCAACGACGAAGCGATACCTGACGTCGTTCTTCTCTAGGCGCTCGATGGCCGTGTTGACGTAGTCCATCCCAACGAGCTCGATGTCGGCGGTGATACCGTGCTGGCCCGCGAAGTCCAGCATCGCCTGACAGTCGGCGACACTTCCCACGCCGTTGCCGGCCAGGCGCTTCCCGCCCGTGATGATGGCGTACGCCGGCAGCTCCAGCGGCGTGCTTGGCGCGCCGACGATCACCATCTGCCCCATGGGCTTGAGTAGCGCCAGCAGCGGCACGATCTGGTGCCCCGCGGACACCGTGTCGATGATGCCGTCCATCGTGCCTGCTGCTGCCTTCATCTGCTCGGCGTCGCGGCTGACCAAGAACTCGTCGGCGCCAAGGCGCTGGATCGCCTCTTCACGCTTGGCAGGGGACGAGCTGATCACCGTGACGGCCATCCCGAACGCCTTGCCGAACTTGACAGCGATGTGGCCGAGGCCACCGAGGCCGACGACGCCGAGACGCTTTCCGGGCACGTTGAGGCCGTACTCCACCATGGGGCTGTACACCGTGACGCCGGCGCACAGCAGCGGCGCGGCGCCGTCCAGAGGCAGGCTCGCGGGGATCCTGACGAGGTAGTCCTGATCCACCACCACGACGTCGGAGAAGCCGCCCTGCGTGGTCGCGCCGCCGCGGTCTACGCCGTTGGAGGCGAGCACGACGTCGGGGCAGTAGTTCTCGTGCCCCGTGCTGCAGCTCTCGCAGGTGCGGCATGAGTCGATGAAGTAGCCCACGCCCACCGTGTCGCCGGCCTTGAACTTGGTCACGCCGGGGCCGACGTCCGTCACGACGCCGGCGACCTCGTGCCTGCACCGAAATGGGCGTCGTCATCCATCCTCAGGATGGAAATGCGTGATGGAAACGCTGAATTTATTTATTACGTACCCGGGAACGACGGGGTACAATGCGTTGCCCCACTCGTTCTTGATGATGTGCAGGTCCGTGTGGCAGATCCCGCAGAAGAGCACCTTGATCGTCACGTCGCCGTCTCTCAGAACCCTGAAACCATTGCATGTGACTGATCAGCGTCCCATCAGGTCATCAAACTGCTAGGCGTTCAAAACGAAACAGAGCAAACTCATGCTAGGAGCGAGAGAGAGAAAACCTCGAGAAGCTGTAAGGGGAGAGGTGTCCGGAGGCGTCCCTCGCAGCCCACCCGAGCGCCGCCTTGCTTCCTGCTTGCTCCATAGAAACTCCGGCCTTGATCCGCCCTGCAACCTCTCACTAGCTAGATTGTTGTGGCTCTGCTTCTTCGTTCAGGGACCAGGCTGATTTGCGAGTGCTAAGCAGTGGTTAAAGTTAGAATATGTAGACTGTCAGTGCTAAAGCAGGCCCACTTCAATGGTTTCTTTAGTTGGTACCCATGGAAAAGTAGCGGGCGGCTAAAGATTAACATCGCTTTCTATCCGTCTTTGTGCGCGGAAGGCAAAGTAAAAAGTGGCAGTTGGCTCATCTACCCCGTGCCGCCGTCTCGCGTTTGGAAAACGGGAGCACATGGCCACATTGTAATAATAATAATAGTATTATTAGGCACGGTGAGCAGCTCGGAACATGACTCCAGATTTTGCGGATCGCGATCAGGAATCAGGATAGCCCATATCATATAGGTTAGTTGCTGCTGGAGAATGAATTATACAACGCAACAAGCTCTTTATCGACACCCACTGTGTTCCACTTTATCCTAGACACACTAGTAAATACAGTACAACTTGGTTCTAAATTACAGGATGTTTGACTTTTCTAAATATGTTGTATTAGCTATGCACATAGAGATACACGGTCTAAAGAGCAATGCTAAGATACAAATTTTAGCTCTCAGAAGGTAATATTTTAAATCAATTTAAACATTTTATTTTTCATATTTTATAAATTACTTAATAGACTAAAAATTTCAGGAAAACAAAACAAAACCTCACCACATCCATCTAAGAGCAAGTTCAATAATAGAATCAAGTGATTGATAATAAGTCAAGCTATTAGAGTCAAGTTATACAATAAGTTGACTCTTATTTGACTATAAAAAGTTTCTCTTTTCTATTCCTCCTCACAATACTTACTACTTGGTCCCATTATTACCTAGACTTCCGTGTCTAGCTTGGTGCTTGCATGAAAGTCAAGCTCTCCTCTCTCTCATCTTCTCTTTCCTTCACATCAACATTTACTTGACTATAAACCAATTATTGTACTTATTCTAATGATGAATGGGAAATCAAAGAAACGACATGCACTGATTCCCCACATGCACTGATTTACCACATCCATATAACGACGGATGGGAAATAATAAAGTTTAATATATCAATTAAGCTCGACACGACATAAATTTATAAGTTAGTCATGCTAAATATATCATTATAAACTTTATTATTTTGAGCTAATATTTTTAGTATAGTCAAGATTTGGTGATATACACATTCTATTATTTTTCTTAGATTTTTAGTATTCTATAAACATATTAAAAAATTAATCATGGTTAAATTTGTCTATTTTTAATAGGGGCAAAATGGTTATTTTAATATAAAATAATATTTTTACTAGCATAGAAGATTTTATAATATAATTTTTTTGATACTTATATGATTTTATATTTATTTTTTTAAAATAATATATTGAGCATGATGTCCACCAGCAAATTTAATAAAAAACATAGTGTTCTGTAGCAAATCTCACCATTTTTAGTATCTAAGCAGAAAAGAGAGAGTTCATTGTGAGTATCCGTATCAAAATTTTCCTAAATTTAAACATGCACAATTATTTATTCTAATAAAATATATATGAAAAAGCGAATATTCAAATCAAGTTGATATCCTTAAAAATTATTTTTGCTGTCGGGCTTCTTCTTCGTCGCGCCCGCGAGGCGTCCCTCGACTCGGCGCTGTCGGGCTTCTTCTACGTCGCGTCCGCGAGGCATCCCTCGACAGGATGGATTCGGCGCTGCCGGGCTTCTTCTTCGTCGCGTCCGCGAGGCGTCCCTCGACAGGATGGACGCTCCGCCGTGCGCCGCCGTCTGGTTCCGCCCGCTAGTGCGAGAGGCTTCCCCCCCCCCCCCCCGCACGCCAAGGACTCCAGGCGCCTGCTAATCTGGCCGTCGCAGCCTCGCTGCCGAGGGCGGGGGGTCGCGCGCCTGCTTCCAGCGACCTTCTCTGCTCCGTCTCGTGAGGGAGAAAAGAAGAAGGGCAGTTGTGTTATTTTATTTCACTTTCAGAGTCCTGATGCAAAATCCCTAGACACATAGCTTTACATATTTGACCTTAGTTGTTTCTATAAAAAATCTAGGGCTCCCGATGTAAAAGTGATTTTCTTTTTTTCTTTTAATATATGACATTCTTTTTTGGTTTTGGCAAGTTGAAAATAGGAAACTCTTGGAGAAGAGCTCTTTTTTTTGCTTGGCATATATTTTAGCAAGTTGTCAAATCACAAGATTTACTAACTAATTTTTGACAAACTCTTGGAGATGTTAAGAGCATCTCCAACAACTTGGAAAAAATAACTTGTTAAATCTTATGATTTAGCAAATTGTTAAATTATTTGGCAAGTGGAAAAATGTCTTATCTCCAACAATTTGCTATTCTAACTTAGAGCAACTCCAACAGTTTGGCAATTTTGGTTTGGCAAAACATGAAATTTGTCAACTCTAAAATAGATATGCTAAAGCAAAAAAATATACAATCTCCAACAGTTCCTCATAATGACTTGGCAAAAACGGAAAAAAAGAAAGAAAAAAAACCCTCGCCGCCCAGTGTTCCACCGTGAAAAAAGGAAGGAAAAAAAAGGAAGAAAAAAAGGGCGCCGCCCAGTGTTCAGTCGTGAAAAAAAGAAGAAAAAAAATTACCCCCCTTTTTCAAGATCTCCAAATTGCTAATTGCGGGCTCTTATTTACAACTTTGGCAAAAATGTCAAGCTCAAATACCAAACTGTTGGCCACCGGTTTTTTGGTTTTTTAGCAAAATTAGATATGTCAAATCTAAATGTCAAACTGTTGGAGTTGCCCTTACTATTCTAACCATGCATCCAGATACGAGGGGACAGAAAAAAAAACCCCACGCATGCAACGAGTGGATAGAAAAAAAAGAGGAAAAACCCACGCATGCAACGAGCCGAGAGAAAAAAAAAAGGAAAAAAAAACTCACTCACGCCGATAGCAACCTGAGCCGTGCGCATATTCTTCCGCGCGCGACACCCCTGGATAGCAACTTTGGATAAATACAAAGCTGGTTTAAGGAGTTGTTAGAGAAAAAAATTTATGATTTTGCTAAATTTATAAGAATACAAGTTGTTTTTCTAAGTTATCGGAGATGCTTAACCGGATAAAAATAACAACAAAATAGATACCTGCACTTTAGGATGGATAGCTTTACAAGAGACACATCTCTCTATAAATCCTGATGTGAAATATTGCCATTAAAATTTGTGTATTGTTTGAACCGTTCCACTTTCTACATCTTCGATGGCTTTGAACCCACGTATACACAACTATATTTACATTGTCCCCCAAAAAAACCTACAGTACAATATCTTTTTACCACTGACATGTGGGACTCATGTGACCTTCCTCCCACCTCCTACACCATTTGGCCGAAGTTGAGGAAGATGGAGCGGTATGATCCTCCTTAAGCCATGTCATGGTGAGTTGGACTACAACATTGGCTCACGAGATGTCAGGGGTCATAACTAGGAAGTTATCAATATCATTGGCCAGGACGATAGGGTACATCGAGTAAGAAGGCAAGGACAGAGAGATCCAGCTCTTGATATCAGCTCATTGATGTTGTTCGAGCCAAGCTGCTTTCGGTTGGCGGTGATCCTTGCTTTCAGCCTTTCAGGCGACAAGGAGCGGCTCCGTTTGGCAGGGCTCCTAGCGGCTCTAACTTCTCTGACGCATTCACTGTTCACAGGAGCCGTTTTTATCTCTCCTCTCCTCCCCTCTCTCTCACAGAGGTAGTGGGAGCAGGTGGAGCTGAAAAAAATGGTTTATCCTGCTCTCACTGGCTCTGTGAGAGGAGATGAGAGGAGAGATAAAAACAGCTCTTGTGAACAGTGTTTCAACAGTGAATGTGTCAGAGAAACTGGAGCCGCTAGAAGCCCTACCAAACGGGGCGAACATCCAGAGAAGTGGATGACAGAGGAGATCCTAGAGTAGTGGCCTGTGAGGGGATGGGGGCAAGGGCAACTCAAGAGGATGTTGACTCGTCGCTGTCATTATGGACTAGAACGAGAAGTCATGTGCCAGACTAGTATGTGCATAGTATTTCAACCGTTGGATCGACGACCTTCTCTCTCAGGCCTCGACAAGTACACAATGGAGATTCGCAATGTCGGGCTCACGGTGAATCTCATTATGTGTGGTTGATAACCAACAGAGCACGCAGTGGTGTAATGGTTATGGGATACCAAAAAAACTTGGTTCAAAGCCTAGATCATGAATGTCAAGTTCTCCACCAATTGAAGTTACCATACCTATCGGAAGATCGGACCACGTCTACATCCTTACTGGTGTTGATATAGGCGCTCACACGAATATGAACATTGAGTCTCGAGTTCGAATCATGAGGCATTGAGACTCAGTAGTCATGGCATCTTAGTGCAGTGCTTCTCCTCGGACTATCTAGGATTTGGCCTAAATGTGTTTAGTATGAGTGCTAGCACATTTGGGCAACATCAATGCAGGTTAACAGTGTTGGCGTGTTGCATTGTAATATAAGCCTCAACCAATAGTTATGGTACACGTAGTTTTGGGTGAGTTTGAGACGCTAGTCTTGCAATGCGGGCATACAAGTGAAGTGAATGTAGTATCTTTTCAGAGTCTTTTCTCATCAATCACAACTTTCTTTATTCTTCATGCACTTGATGTTGTCCCAAGCAAGTATCTGTGTCTCTCTTACCTACGATATGGACTTCAAAAGATGATTCTTCTGCAGGCCGGTTCTTATGACGGTCTGCCTGCGAGACCACTAATCGCTATGATGAGCCATTTTGTGCTGATATGGCGATCGAGATAGCACGCCAACTTAAACCATTTGGGAAGCCCTTATAATTGCGCCTGAGCACAGCAGTGAGCACTAACGGGATGGCGACTCGCGTAGTGACGGCAGCTCACAGGTGCAACTTGCTCGCGGGCGGGCGGTCGCCTGGCGGCGTTGATCTGCCTTAGCAGTGAGACCAGGGTGTGGCCTAGTAGTATGCAAAAAGACAAAATTTTAAAAACTTATAATTCAGGACAAGATTAATAATTGTGCTGATTTAGTTATATATGATTGGATTAAGATAGTGGTTATCTTGGCACGCGTTAGGTCAAAGCTACAGCATCGTTCATTTTTTTTTAATTCAGGGTCAGTGACGGATCGAGAGATATATACAACTACTTCCTCCATATTGTAAAAATATAGTTTTAAGTAAGATTTTGATTAAACATTACAAATATAAATCATGAATATCTTTTAAGCTGTTGAGTTTAAAAATATGAAAGTTATACAAATAGATTTGGAAATATACTTTTATAAAATATACATATATTATTTTTAAATAAATATTTTTTTATAGAAATGTGAAGTTAAAGTCATGTTTAATATTTTTTTATAATATAGAGGGAGTATGCACCGTTGCAGATGATTGTGACAAGTGATAGACCTTTTCACAGCATACGCATATTTGCACCACATCCTCATTGGTACCCCAAGCGACGTGTAGCTATGACTACCACATAGCACATTATTATTTTTTATCGCGATGGCTACTCACTCCATATCCACCAAACACCAATACACCCGTCGTCGGAGGCAAGTTCTTTTTCTTTCTTTTTTTTATGATGAGGACGCAAGTTCTTGTTCGATGCCTGCCATATATACTAGACAGAAGTACAGAGCATAGTACTCTGAAATTTCGGAAAGTTCATTTTGTTATAAGTTCGTTAGCCTTGGGATGGACTAATCTTTGGATGTAAAATGGTTAATTAAGCGGAAGTAGCCTTGAATTTGAGTATATATGCATCAGCACTTTGTACATATATAACAGTAATCAGGTGTGTATTATTCAAGTGAAGTGTAAATTTGCTGCTGTTCACACCGTTTTTTGTATGTGTCAATATGAATCGGATGCACTGATTGATAGAAGGATGGTTGCTTCTCCTTATCGGCAGTAGAATATCACCAATCTGATTGCCAATAGAAACAGGAGATTGAAGAAACGTCAAAGATAAAGAGAAGGGTATTTGCCGATTGAAAGGGGTTGCCGATGGAAACAGGAGAACGTTGCCGATGGATGCGGGATATAGCTGACGTCAGTGGAAAGATGCCGATGATAATGAAAGAAGGTTGCGGATAGAAAGAAATCTGCCGATGGAAAGTGTCATCGCGAAGAGAATAAATAAGGAAACTGGTGATTTTATACCAGTATTATTATATCAGTTTGAGTCCGACTCTTGCACGAGTCATTTATTTCCTTAAAAGTAGGAGTTTTGTTTAAGTATGAGTCGTGTCTGTGTACAACTCCTCCTATCGGAGTATAAATATGTACCTAGGGCCCGTATGAGGGATATTCAATACAATCAAACAAATCTATTATTTTCGTCTTACTTTTCAGCATCTCCTTTTTCGCATTAGTTATAGTTTATCTACGAGTTCTTACGATCTCGACAGGCAGCATCTACAAGATCTCCGTCTACCTCGCGAGTTCCGCTTTTTGAACAATCTGAGCCTTAACGTCCGGGCGTATCGTTGTCGTCTCGTTCATCATTGTTCTAGTTATCATCCTTGTTGATTAACTGGTCAAATCAACTGGCACACCTTTGGATATCGAGTTCGGATATAAGCCCGAGGTGTTCGCAGATCCGACGCTTTTTGTGTCAACACCTCTTTTAGCACACTCGGTGGGACCCTAAATTCATTTGTTGATCAAGATCATGGGTGGTTCTACAGATGTCGACCCGAGGAACGTCATCGAGGTCTCTGAAGCAGATCTGAAAGATGATCAAAAGCAGACCATGAAGTAGGCTATGGAGGAGTACAAGAAATTGTATCTGAAATCCTTCAGCCTAAGTAGGAGCGACGAAGCTATCCAGAAGCACGATCCGCCGTTGCCACGGCAGGTCACTTTCGACGTCAATCCTGGTAAGTTGCAAGAGATGGTTAATTTTGTATTAAGTCAGGCGCTCATCAGCCATTCCAATGTGTTGTCCAATATTGTATACAATGTTGTCATGCAATCTTTCAAAGAAGGACAACCACCTAGGTATGTTGATCCAGCGTATCATCAACCTGGATCGGCATCTGCCACAACTTCATCGGTGGCTCCAGTGTTCCAACCTGTCAATCCTTCTACCGATGAAGTTACACTACCAAGATCGAGCCCTGCAAGCGTCGTTCGGTTGAACACCGATCTGGCGGCATCGGCAATGTCAGGACACATAATCCAGAGTCAGCCAACTCCCACTAGCTGGTGGGGATACAGTATGCCTCCAGATTCATCTGCCGATGCTAAACTAATCCAAGGCAATAATGCAGCGGGGAAAGCCTCCGTGGAATCGGTGATATCGGCGCAGCCAATGAGCCCGATAGTACATCATGCTACGTCTTCTCCAAATGTGCAGTTGCCGCCAGGAGATCTTCAGATGGCGATACCCAAAGTACCTGACAGGCAACCATCGGCAAGTTCGTTGCCGGTGCAACAAGATTTGGCAGTGATAAATCGTCCCATGATGACGCCAAATCCTCAAACTGGGGTATCGGTGCACCAAGGAAGCCCATTTGTTGATTATTCCAGGGTGCAGGAGCAGCAAACGTCGGTTGGCTATCAATTATCGACAAATCACGTGCTGACGACTTATAATCCTGGGTGGACTAGTCAAATTCAACAGCAGATGGTGCAACCTGGGCACCAGGTGGCGGGAACACAACAATATCATTACCCAACGAGTACTCAGAATGAGACGTCGGTGTATCGACCGATGAATATCATGCCGCAGTATACCCCAGTGGGTGTCCAAGGTTATACATCGGTAAACCAGCCGGTGCATAATATTCAGCAAGGTGGTGCTGCGCCTCTGCCAACCGGACCAGCTTACCCGCCACAAAGGCAAGAAGGGGTATATCAACCAGTCCAGCCGATGAATATCCAGTCAGTGCATCGGCAGGATCAAGATGCGTACTGGGTTGATAAGATTGTCGAAGTGATGAAAGAACAATTTGGTATTAAGCCTAAGGTCAATACATACTCTTATCGGACGCCATACCCTCAGGCCTATGACTTGATTCCTCTCCCAAATTGGTATAAGGTGCTGGATTTCACGAAGTTTTCCGGCCAGGATGACACGTCAACAATGGAGCACATCAACCGCTTCATTATTCAATGTGGGGAGGCTGCTAGCAAAGATGAGTTGAGGGTAAGATTGTTTTCATCATCTTTGTCTGGATCGGCATTTACATGGTTTATCTCGCTTCCTCCAAACTCTGTGATTACTTGGGCCGATCTGGAGAAACAGTTTCACAAGTACTTCTTCTCTGGCATTCATGAGAAGAGAATTACCGATTTGGTCAAGCTAAAGCAGCGCAGTGACGAATCGGTAGAAAGCTTCGTCCAAAGGCTTCGAGACGTAAAGAATAAGTGCTACAGTTTGGTACTCGATGATCGGCAATTGGCGGATTTAGCCTTTCAGGGATTACTGCCGCACCTCAAGGATAAGTACGCCTCTCAAGAGTTCGAAAGCCTGAGCCATCTTATGCAGAGAGTTGCAGATCAAGAAATTAAAGCTTTCGAGTCTAGGAAAACTTGGAACAAGAAGGTATCCTTCATTGAACAAGAGGAAGATCTGAGTCAGATGAAGGGACGGATATCGACGTTGCAGAATGGGTGAAGGATAAGAAACCAATATCCTGTCCGTTTGGTCAGAAGGAGGATGAAAGATTCACTTTTGATACTGCTAAAGCCGATAGGATATTTGATCTATTGCTTCAAGAAGGGCGGATTAAATTGGCGCCTAATCAAGTAATCCCATCGGCTGAAGGAGGATGAGGTACTGTAAGTGGCATGATGCAACCTCACACAATACTAATGATTTTAAGGTCTTCAGGCAGCAGTTGCAGTCAGAGATCGAATCTGGGCGAATCAACTTTGAAAATTCTAAAGCCCAGAGGCCGATGAAAATTGACCAGCATTCGTTTCCTAATAATATGGTGGAAATTAGTGGAAAAGTCAAAGTACTGACATCGGAAGTAGCCAAGAAGAATTCATCAGTGGATCCCGAGCATCAAATAGTTGTACAGGATGTAAAGGAAAAAAAGCTTGCCGATAAAAGGGAGGGTAAAAGAACTGCCGATGAAAGCAATGGCTCCAGGGGGCTCAGAGATGTTCATCGTATGGTGTTGTGATCACGCATAGAAGATCGCGACCAGAGTATAAGAGTTCGCAAGAAGAACAACATCGGCAGCGGGAAGAAGAGAGATGCCAAGAGTGGTATCGGCATAAAGATCATTGGAAGTGCCCCTTCTTCGTCCATTGCTGGGAAGAAAGCATCAAGCTGCTCACTGCCGATAATTGTCCTAAATGCAATGGGTACTATCCTACTGATCGATCAAAGAGAGAGCTTCGCTTTGAAGATCGTGAATCCAGCTATGCTAGGCCGATCAGGGGAAAGCAATCGGTGCATGATCGGCTTGGGGCAAACTCAGCGTACATGACAGGCTCGACAAGCGTATTCGTCAAGAGAAGCTTGAAGAGATGGATGATGCAAGGGTGCCCGATGAAGAGATATTCTCCAGAGATCCAAACATAAGGAGTAGTGCAAACCGACATGGTGAGAAACAGTACCAGCCTATTTGGAAGACTAAGCTTCCTCAATGGTGTCCCAAGGGTCTAACGAAGACTTAGAGAAGGAGGATCCAGCGCGAACGCCAGAATGATCTGCAGTATGGTGAGAACCCTTCGAAGGGAGGATCTCCAGTTTGGGAGTGGAAGCCAAAACACCAGGAAAGGAGTCCATCGGCAGAAGTCAATATGGTTGTTATGTTGCCGATGGAGTTCATGGCACCTACTGATGCTGAAGAAGAAGCTACTAATATGGCTCAGCTAGTGCTAGATCCGATGGCAGCTGTCTTTGAGAAACCTGCCGATGATGAAAGGCAACATTTGAAAGCTTTGTTTGTCAAGGGCAAAGTCGATGGGCAACCGGTGTCAAATATGTTAGTCGATGGTGGAGCGTCGATTAATATAATGACGTATGTCATGTTCAGGAAGCTTGAGAAAGGTGACCAAGACTTAGTCAAGACGAACATGAAGTTGAAAGATTTTGAAGGCAATGTGTCACCAGCTATGGGAGTCGTATGTGTCGAATTGACTATCGGCAGTAAAACTTTGCCGACAACGTTTTTTGTGATCAGTGGCAAGGGGACCTACAATTTGCTTCTAGAAAGAGATTGGATTCACGCCAACTGCTGCATCCCTTCTACGATGCACCAAAGCCTTGTGTAATGGGTTGGAGACAGAATTGAAGTCATCTGGAGTGAAGTCTCGTCAATTGTTGCATCGGTAGAATCGGAAACCTATGAGCAGACCAAGTGCATATCTGGTGAAGCTTGGGATACAAAATTCCTCAAGGTGGTCGATTACCAGATTATACCGGTCCAAGCAGTCGGTTCTAAAGAAGAGATTTAATGGATCAGTTCGCCGATGATGGAAACTTGGACAGGGGTTCACTTCAGGTTATGATTTGCTAGAAATAGGCATCGACGATGGTAGCAAGCCTAGGCCAACTTTTATTAGTGCTAAGATGGAATCCCAATGTAAGCAATAGTTGAGTGATTTTTTGAGAGAACATAGGAATTGTTTTACTTGGGACTATACAGAAATACCTGGTTTAGACCAAAACATAGTCGAACATCGGTTACCTAATAACTTGGTTCCAGCTATATCAGTAATCAATACACCGATGTAATCTTGGTGTGATGATCAGTTTTAAAATACGAAGTTGAATAAAGCTTCATGGTCGGATCAGATGATATGCCGTGGTGCAATCAAAATACTTATCCGGATGGATGCATAAAAGAGATGTGAATGCAAATACCGATGATAGAATTATCATACAAAACATCGGTAGAAAAGCGTACTAACATTATATTACAAGCAAAATCAATTGTCAGAAGTCACATTTGCTGACACGATAAATTACAACAAAGATTGGATAGATGAGATCGCATGAAAGCGAATTTGGTCCGCTTCCTCTATCTCCTTGACATCATCATCGGCAGTACCCTTAGTTGGCTTGATTTTTCTTCTGAGTAAGAGAGCCTGATGGGCGTCAGCATCCCTCTCTTGTTGTAGAACTTTGACAACGTCGGGAAGTTGGATCTTCTTTTGGTTGGCTGCGTTTAGGGCCTCATCAACCTTCTTTAGCGTTGCTATCAGTTCTTCTTTCTGTGCCGATAGATGGTTGATCTCCTATTCAAGCTCCACGCTAGAGGCTTCCAGGAGACCGATGTCTCTGTGCTTCTCTTCAGCGGTTTCCTTGAATTTAAGCATTTCTTCTTCAAGCTTCGATTGAGCAACTCTATCGGCAATACGTCGTGAAGCTTTCTGATATTGGAGTTGACGGCTCTCAAGGTACGCTGCTTGGAAAAGGATTTATTCGGTATCGGCAGGCATATGACCTTGAATTGCCTTGAAAGCTATCCTTACTGTGTTAGAGTCTTGGACTAGTTCGGATGTGCTTTGTTGCAGTAAGGGTAGCATTGCTTCAAGTTGGGATTTCACTTCTGCTGATATAGCGCTTGGAGGTTGGCGGAGCTTTCTTCTTCTCCATTGTTGTCTGGTATGTTGATGACAAAGGAGAAAAGACTGTTTGGAGAGTCTTGGGCCTGAAGAAGAAAAGGGTTAGAGTTTGCCGATTGATTTGCCTTGAGTTTGTGGCGGACAATTGATTTACCTACTTCAGAGCAATTTCTCGCCGTGGACTTGGCGGAGCAGCTAGCATAGATGTGTCTTGAGGGGTGATAGTGACTGTCGATGAACCTGCCTCTGTGGATGGGACCGCTGATGCCAATTCTGATGGCGTGTCCACTGTTGTGATAATCAACTCCTGCGGTGCCGATTCCGTCCCTTGGATGGAAGCTTCGACTGATGCTGTGTCAGGGATGGGTACCGATGCTTGTTCATGTGATGACACGTCGGTAGGGGGTGGAGAAGATGTTGCCAACGGTGCAACTAGAGTTGATGGCGTAGACGGAGTTGATGGCCTTAGGCGTTTCAATTGGGGAGCAGTACTTGATGGACCTTGGCGTTTGGACTTTTGCACTTCAGAGGCATCGACAACATGAGTTAGAAGAGCTTGTGCACTTGGAGCGGTTGCCGATGGACTTGATTGCTACAAAAATTTAATACAAGTCGATAGTCGAATGGAAAGCTACCGATGGAAATATGAGATCGGCATAAAAAGGAAAGGGTAAGAACTTGTTACCGCAAAAGCTTGCACCAAGACAGCAGTAGCTGCCGATGGAGTGACAACAGTCAAAGTTGGTGTTGACTTGGGCTTGATGGTGACCTTGGGGGTTGCCCTTCGATGCATAAGGGAGGCCAATGAAGGGGCCCTGCTGCCGATTACCGATGTGGGATTCATCGGTTGTAAGTTGAAGTCTTTGCCACTTCTGCTCTTCTTTGGAATTAGGTCATTAACCTGTTGATAGAAAATTAGCTGATGATGCATTTGGAAGGAGATGACAGAGAAAATAATATCAAAAGTGAGCTTACCGCGTCATCGAAAATGATATGATCAGTATCAATCAAATGCCGATAGTGGTGTGATGATGTGGCGAACAGTTGATCCTTCCACTCTTGCCACCAGAGCTTATATGACTCAGTGATGAAAGAAATTGGCGCCCAAGTAGATAAGTCGATATTGGTTGTATCGGCATGAGGGAGAAGACTGACGATTTTATTCCAGTCCATAACACTGGTAATGACCTCTCTAGGCTTCACCACATTGGCATAGCAGAACTTGATCGGTAGTTGCCCGAATGCTAGTTGCCTTGTCGCTGCCGATGGGTAATAAAACTCATAGGAAGCCTGTTTATTCTTCCCACTTCCGAAGATGTTCACTGGGATTTCACGGGGAGTGAGGATGGCCCTCATGATTCCCTCATCCTTGTCTAAGTCTGCATCGGCAATGTTGAAGGAAAGAGGGAACCTGTTTTCGGCATCGACATAAGGCCACCAAGCCCGGTCTGCAAAAGGGACTCCGCAGTAGAATCTCTAAAAGAATCTGCCGATCTGGTCCTCATTGGCCTTGGTCCTAGGTAGGATTATGATGGCTTCGCCGAAGTTGACAGGAGAACGTGTTGCTAATTCATCATCGGCAAGCGTGTGGTCTTCAGCTAGGTCCCGTGGAAATTCTTGGTTGAATAGGTCAAATTGGAGGACCATGTGCATATGAGCGTTCAACCACATGTTCACAAACCACCAGGGCCCTCCAATGTTGCCGATGGGTTCGCCCAGTAGTAACTTCTCTGATACTTGATGCAGAAGATGGTAGACTGCACCAAGGAGATATCGGCCGAGGGGAAGTCGTACTCCATCGGCCAAGAGTTCTGCTGCAGGGAGATACATGTTGGTTGGTCCAACTGTCCTGCCACAAAATACGAATTTCTCCAGCCACATATTTAGAAAGGTGGCGTGTTCCCTCTGACCTACTGATCCGGTCTTTTGGTATTCTTGAATATATCTAGTCCAGCCGCCGATGTTGCGAGTAGTTACCCGATGATCGGGTTTTCTGTTAAAGAGGATGGCATTATCGACAGAAGAGATATCAAGGCCTATGAGCATGTATACATCAACAAGTGTTGGGGTGGCTGGTCCGTGTCTGAATAGGAATGCATTCATGGTGTTGGACTAAAAGTAAGATGCAACGATCATCATGGATTCGTTTTTTTGCCATATTGGCAATAGATAGCTTGATACATTGATCCAATTGGCGCTCCGCCCAGTAAAGTTGCTGCGATCTAGCGTCCTGAGGTACCAGTTTTTCCACCCTTTGGTGGATTTGGGCCAAGAACGGAAGATGTCTGCCCATAACCCTAAATCAAAGTGTGCGGCTTTGAAAGGGACTCGGTTAATTTCTGCGTTGATAGTTTCAGTTGGATCGGCATTCCCATTGGACCCAAGAAGCAAATGTGTGGTTGATCTGTGGGGATTACTATTTTATTGCGCATCTCCTAGATTCAGAAAACAAAAAGGAAAAGGGAAAAGAGATTACAGGACGATGCAGAAAAAAACATCGCAAGGGATGAAGTGAGAAGGGAAGAGATTGACCGTGGGGACGGTGAAGTTGATCGCCATTGGATCGAAGGAGATTCTTGCAGGTTGCGCCTTGCTGGTAGGAGGAGAAGCCGCCAGTTGTTGCCGGAGTGTTCCTCGAAGTGCGGTGAAGTAGAAAATGAAGGTGAAAGTGTGAGCTCAGGGTAAAAGGGGGACAAACGGTGATTTTTATAATCCTAGGTTAAAGGACATTTTCGAGTTTTCTTTTTAGTGAGCAGAGATAAGGAAGGATATAGCAGTGAATTTGCGCGGTGATCGAAGAGTTCGTGCTACATTGGCGGGGGTTGTTGGTAATTTACAGTTTTTGCGCGCGGTAATCAAGATGATGGCACAAGCATTTTGGAGGGAAATATTACAATAGAGCAAATTTCGGTGCATAAGATATTTTATACTCCGAAATTGGGGGCATGTGTTGACACCGTTTTTTGTATGTGTCAATATGAACCGGATGCACTGATCGGTAGAAGGATGGTTGCTTCTCCTTATCGGCAGTAGAATATCACCAATCCGATTGCCGATAGAAGCAGGAGATTGAAGAAACGTCAAAGATAAAGAGAAGGGTATTTGCCGATGGAAACAGGAGAACGTTGCCGATCGGGAATGTTGCCGATGGATGCGGGATATAGCTGACGTCGGTGAAAAGATGCTGATGGTAATGGAAGAAGGTTGCGGATGGAAAGAAATCTGCCGATGGAAAGTGTCATCGCGAAAAGAATAGATAAAAAAACTGGTGATTTTATACCAGTATTATTATATCAGTTTGAGTCAGACTCTTACACGAGCCATTTATTTTTTAAAAAATAAGAGTTTTGTTTAGGTATGAGTCGTGTCTGTGTACAACTCCTCTTATCGGAGTATAAATATGTACTTAGGGCCCGTACGAGGGATATTCAATATAATCAAACAAATCTATTATTTTCGTCTTATTTTTCTGCATCTTCTTTTTTCGCATTAGTTATAGTTTATCTACGAGTTCTTACGATCTCGACGGGCTGCATCTACAAGATCTCCGTCTATCTCGCGAGTTCCGTTTTTTGAGCAATCTGAGCCTTGACGTCCGGACGTATCGCTGTCGTCTCGTTCATCGTTGTTCTAGTTATCATCCTTGTTGATTAACTGGTCAAATCAACTGGCACACCTTTGGATATCGAGTTCGGGTATAACCCCAAGGTGTTCGTAGATCCGACGTTTTTTTTATCAACAACTACATATAATAAACTTGACAATGTACATACATATGGAGTTTAGTGACTGACTTTACATGAAGTTCAAAGGTGGCGGCGACCCATGCCACCGCAGAGACTACATCACGGATCAACGAAATGGATTACAAAGCGCATTAGCCGCCGGCGCAGCCGTCGATTTTTTTAAGTAGCGCAGCGCCGCAGCCGTCGACTTTAAGCAACGAGCCAACTGCTGGGGCCTGGGAGCAGGTGGCCTGAATATAGTTAATGGACAGTGAACCGATGCAATGAGCGCCGCCGTACGTGGTATCTGACGTCACCATATGCTCAAGAGTGATTGCTGCCATGCGCTTTATTTATGTCCAACTCCGATGTTGGCGAACAACAACAACCGCACCACACCCTGGTTTCTGAAATTAGAAGTGAGGGAGTGTCTAATGGCGGAAGGCAAAGAGGCGCACGGGTGGGCAGCCAGGGATGCCTCGTCACCTTTCCCCTTACAACATAGAAAGGTACGTTTTTAACTTTTTAACACCACGTTTAACTATTCGTTTTACTCAAAATATTTTTACAAATTATAAAATAAATAAATTATTATCAAAATATCTCTGATGATAAAACAAGTTACGAAAAAAAATATTTATATAATTTTTCTGAATAAGATGAACGTTTAAAAAAAATGACACAGATTTTAAAGTGATATTTCTAATGAGACGGAGGGAGTACTACTACCAAGATCCTTTCTCTCTGCACTGACCGTACCTACGTGAACTGTGTAGCCCGCCATGCATGCATCTTCTTCATTCGTTTGCTCAAATGGTGCGCGGCGCCCGGCGCATCGTTTTGTCTCGATTCCTGGATTCAGAGACGACGACGTCACCATCAAGGTGCTCTTCTGCGGGCTATGCCACACCGACCTCCACGTCATCAAGAACGAGTGGGGCAACGCCATGTACCCCGTCGTTCCCGGGTACGTACGTACGTAACTACGTCCACCAACGTACACCAAGCACGGATTTCTGTACTAGCTAGAGTGTTTTTGAGTTTCCATTCCGGCCGGCCGTGCATGCAGGCATGAGGTCGTCGGCGTCGTCACGGACGTCGGCCACGGCGTGACCAATAAGTTCAAGGCGGGCGACACGGTGGGTGCGGCATGGGCTACTTCGTGGACTCGTGCCGCAGCTGCGACAGCTGCAGCAAAGGGTACGAGAGCTACTGCCCACAGCTAGTGCCGACCCCCAACGGCCTGGGCTTGGACGACGACGGCACCAGTGGCGGAGCCAGAAATTATATTTAAGGGAGTCGGTAAAAAAATCGACATGTAAAAGTTAAGTGTAACTTAACTTGTTAGGTTTCATCTGTTGATTGTTGAGTTTAATTCATTGACTTTAACGGGTACTAGTACAGAACCGGCTTTTAACCCCGGTCTGTAAGGGCCTTTAGCCCCAGTGCCTGAACCGGGACTAAGGATTCGGGACTAAATGTCCCCCCTTTAGCCCCGGTTCGTAGACCCGGGGCTAAAGCTCGACCTTTAGCCCCGGTTGATAATACCAACCGGGGCTAAAGGGTGCGCCAGGTGGCGCAGGCGGGCCACTTGTAGCAGCACCCTTTAGCCTCGGCTAAAGACCTTTTTTTTTCTAATTTTGGTATTTCTTATTTTAGTTTTTCAATTAGATTAGGTATTCAAATGTGTGTATTCTACGCTTCTAATACATGTATTCGTTGCTAATACATGTATTCACGCACTTATAAGTTACCTTCAAACATTAAACACAAATAAACTATAAAACTCTATAAGTATAATATATATATATACACATAAAATTTATATCATTATTCATTGTTACTTGACTTAAGACACAAACGCTCTCACCACTTAAATATCATACAGATGTTCGTCTTGATTTGGCTTGAGTGGGACGGCCGGGTCGTAATAGAAGTCGCCTCTAGGTTTGACCACTTTTTCAAGAAAAAATCCAGCAAATGACTCTTGAATTTCTTTGAGGCGGTCTTCTTTCAACACTTGTTGCTGCAACCATAGCGTCTTCAATTTGCATTATAAAGAAACACCGTGAGGTACTCGCAAACGTAGTATCCACAGAGATTGTTGCCTTGTGGTTGCCTTAGAATCCACTGTAAGATATGAAAAGACTACCATCGTCATCATACGCATATGTTAAAGCATGATAAGGTAACAGATTACGAGAGCTAGTAGAACTTATAGGTAATATACGAGGACCCTGTAGTGTCTCTTCTAGTTCCGGACGGTGTTTCGGGACGAACCAAGCCCAAACCCTGCTCAATAATTGGATCATTACTTAATTAACTCTTGCAGTGTAGTTAAAGAGCAGGAATCCATATTTAAAGATCAAAGTTACCCCTTGATAATGTCTATCATATCTTGGTAATCTCCCGGTGGTTTTCTCAATGAGTCAAAGATTATATATGCACTTCTTCTCATATCGATGACTATGAGTATCCAGTGAAAACTGCATTTGTTTATAGAGTCAACATATATATCTTTATGCTGAATTGAGTAATAAGTAAGACAAATTGTGCAAACGACAACAACACTCACCCAAAGTTGTAGGGGAAGAGTATATATTGTCTGGTCTTTTGGTTGACGAAGAACCTCCGTAAATTCCACTTCGTTTGAGGTATCCATTGATCGCGGGGAGTGTTTGGATCCGAGAATATGATTGATGGATCAATGAAACCAATTTTCGTGTCTCTCTTACGTTTGAGCATTAACATCAAGAATCTGCATATATATGTTTGAGGATAGTTAGTTATTATACATATACATATGCTATAGTCCGATTACTAAAAGAAATGATCACTTACAGACAGTAGCAGCTCATCAAAGATTTGTCTAGAGCGTCCATGTGGCATAGTTGGTGGAGCTCACTATACGGAACAAATATAAGATCATCGCCCCGGAAGTAATGTTCTTGTCTAATTCTGACGCAAATGCATTCGTCATCTGGGTTTTTGGTACATGCCTCCATGTACCACGAGTTTAACTTGTGCATTTGCGTACCAAGATCCCTGAGGGACGATGAGTTGTACAGACTTTTGCCACGTACATAACTTCTCTTAAACTCATCGACTACAGTGGCATTTGTGATGAGTGCATTTCCGTAAAATTCATTCGTAGTTATATTAGCCCCTTTCAAAAAATCTTCCAAACCATCATAATTGAACTTGGGGCCACTGTAGTCTTCTAGCATGCTCATGTTTGAACCATATTCATTCCCAACAACTAGCGGGGGCACTGATTGCTTCGATTGTTCCCCGAGCTGTAGGACACCCTTCCCTGCTCTTTTCTTCTCGATAATTATCTTTTCAAGAGTGCGGTCATAGTCCGATATTGGAGATTTCTTCTGAGAATCACGTAGCTTTCTCTTCTTTTCTTCCAACTTCTTCCTTAGAACTGATTGGGCTACGAAGAACGGCTGTGCAACTTCTTTCTTTGCTTTACGGGCGTCTTCCATTTTCTAGAAATGTGCTTGCACATCGGACTTTACTGAAGCGTCTATTTCTTCGTCAGTCATCTCATATGGAAGTTTCTGAGGAATCTTAACAATAACTTTCCTTATAGCTTTCCTCTTTGGTTTTGGTTGGGCGGCCGACACCTTTGCTTTTGTGGCGGTCCTCTTCTTTGGCGATGGGGCGACAGGTGTCGGCGTTGGAGACCGTCGTGGAGGCGATGGGGCCGGTGTCGGCGTTGGAGAACGTCGTGGAGGTTCTGGGGCCGGTGTCGGCATTGGAGAACGTCGTGGAGGTTCTGGGGAGGAAGTCGTGTCGTGCATTTCACCATCATCATCCCTCGCAACACTATGACCAGCAGGTGATGAATGTTGACTTAGGTCTCTGGGATGAGGAGGAGGAGGCGGCGACGGTACAATAGGAGGTGATGCCCTAGGAAAAATGATATAGTGCTTGCGCCAACAAATAAATGTCTTCTCCGCTTGTCCTAAAGTCGTCTCCCCATCATCTCCTTCAATGTCAAGCGGAACATCGCGATGACCTTTTTCAACTCTATCCACCGAGACGCGAGCATATCCAGCAGGTACTTTTGACCCATAGCATATTGGTGTCTTCGTAGGGTCGATAGGAGATACAATACCGGTAGCCACCATGATTGTGGTAGCCCCCTCTAGAATGTGCAGCTCACATGGTATATTTGGTTCTGTGATGTCATCCATAGGGAAGCGTAGCTTTGCGTCATCACCAGGTTGAGGCACTTCCGCGGAAGCACATCTGCTTTTCAACTGAGATGGTGGGCTGATGTTGACTTGCAGTACTGATCCAGTAGTTTGCATTCGGCTCATTGCTAACTTCACTTGCTTTTTGATTTCCTCGGCCATTCTAGCTTCAAGTTTCTCTTCTCGCTCTTTTTCTTGAACAACTGCTTCGCGTGTTTCACTAAGCATTTGCGACATGCTAAGTTTCATAGCTTCCTCCTCTTTCTTCTTTCTGTGGCGGCTTCTATATGTATCTTTGTCTTGAGGGAAGGCATGCTTCCACGACACATCGCCATGACCTCTCGTTCGCCCACCGTGTTCCGCAGTCCCCAGGGCATATGTCAGCTCATCCTTATCTCTATCTGGTGACAATACTCCTTGGTCCCTCAAAGCTTTAGCTTCAACCAGTTTCCTTGCTGCTTCTGTGAGTCCTTCGGTATACGTTAATCTCCCGGTCTGAGGGTCCCTGCCTCCCCCGTGACCAAAAAACCACCACTTACTGCGCTCAGCCCAGTCATCTATAGGGTTTAGAAACTTAGTGGTTTAGGGTAGACACTAAGTATGTGTGTGTGTCTGCAAACCGGCCCTAAACAAGTGTGTGTGTAAACCCTAAACAAGTGTCTGTGTAAACCCTTAACAAGTGTGTAACAGTTAGGGTAGACGCATATATATCAAATCGACACTTATGGTAATAATTTGCTAATAAAAGGGTACACACTTAATATATATATAGCAATAATGGAAAGGTGTGACCCTTTTAATTTGCTAATAATGGAAAGTGTGTAACAAATTAAGTGTGTGTATGTGTGTAAACCCTAAACAAGTGTGTAACAAAGTGTGAGTATATAATAAAAGGGTTTAGAGTAACCAAAATGGTTTAGGGTAGACACTAGGGTTTACATGTACATCTATATATAGAAATCCATATATATATATATATATCAAAAGCATGAATGTGGTACACATAATACATTACTTAAACTAAATCAATTTCCTAAAACTAAATTATATTGCTAACATATATCAATTTCCTAAAACTAAAATCTAAGTGCTAAAATCTATTTGTAAAGTCTATATTTCTATAAGTGCTAAAATCTATTTGTAAAACTAAAATCTATTTCTATTTTTTACACACAATTCACCTTCTATCTTCTTCTTCCTTCTAATTCGATCTTCTTCTTCTTCTTTGATCTTCTTCTTCACCTAGAAAAACATGTATAAAATGTTAGTGTGTGAAAAACAAGAAACTAATAACATAAAATATTATCAATTTTCCTATTTTTTCTAACAAATCCATTTACAAAATTATAAAAGCATTTACTAAATTTTTATTTCTTTTTCCTTTTTTCCTTTCTTTCTTTTCTTCCTTCTCTCCCTACCTTCTTCCTTTCTTCCTCCTTCTTTCCTTTCTTCCTTCTTTCTTCTTTCTTCTTTTTTCCCCTTTCTTTCTTTCTTTCTTTATTCTTATTTATTTTTCACCTTCAATGGCGGCGATAGCTGGCGGCCGGCTCGGGCGCGGTGCAGGCCTCGGGCGCGGCGGCAGCCGGGAAGGGCGCGCGAGCGCGACGGGAGGCGGTGGCACGGGCGTACAGCGGCGACGAGAGTAAGGATGCGGCGGCGCACGCCGTGCGGACGCGCGCGAGAGCCGAGGCGAGGACGGCCGTGCGGGCTCGGGCACGGCGGCGCGGGCTCGGGCGCGACGGGAGCCGACGGCGGCTGGTGGCAGCGCGGAGTACGGGGCGGCGAGGGAGAGCGCGTCGCCGAGGCGAGGACGGCGTGCGGGCGCGAGACGAGGCGAGGACGGCGTGCGGGCGCGAGACAAGGCGAGGTGAGGAGGGGGCCCTGCGGGCCGGGGCCGGTGCGGAGGGTCGCGGCGGGCGGCGAGATGGAGGAGCTCGAGATCGATGTCGCGCGGTTGAAGGAAGACGAGAAATAGGCTAATTCGGTTGGTATTATATAGGTAGGTGACCTTTAGCCGCGGTTGGTATTACCAACCGGGGCTAAAGGTCCTTTAGCCCCGGTTGGTAATACCAACCGCGGCTAAAGGCCTATTTAGGCGCCAAACAAAATTTTAGTGGGCAGGTTTTAGATGTTTTGGTATTGGATATCGTTTAATATTTATATAAATTGCTCTAGGTCTTGTAAATTGCATAATAAATTAAATAGATGCCACAATTTTTTGAAAAAATAACCATTAAATTTGTTTTTGCTTTATTATACACTAGAAAAATGTATAACATAAAATCTTTTACCTTTTTTATAATATCAAATATAAATGTGACTAACCATTAGAATTTGGTTAATGCAAAAGTATATTGTTCAATTAAAAAAAATAAAATGTTTGGTTACCAACAGGAAATTAGTTTATGCATTATTTTAACGTTAAACTATTTGTGTTTCACCATTCATAGTCCAATTAAGCGACCTTTAAGTGTACCCTTAAATAGAAAATTGTTAATGAGATACTAAATGACCCTATGTGAAAAACTTTTGAATACAAAGGTTTTATAACTCATCAAGATCATTTATTTTAGAACTAAACTTTTTCACTGACAAATGTAGATCTTCATTAGTCACTAAATGACTACAAAAGAAGTATTAGTAAACATTAATTTGATCACTGACAAATGTAGATCTTTATTTATTTGACCAAAATGCCCAATACACATGTCAGTTGATCGACATCACACTCCTAAGCTAGCTACATCAAGCGGGCACATTAGTGATCTTCTTCTTGACATATGTCCCTTGGTCATGATCATATCGTAACCATGAAGTGTCCTCGGCATTTAGAATTATGCTTGGGTCTTTGGTCACACTGAATGGAGCATTCGGTCATCCCTTTCGTAAAGTTCTGACATGTCTGAGTTGTCCTCAATTCCCAAAATATTTCTTTTCCCTGAAAGAACTATGTGACGCTTGGGCTCATTGATGATTGATTTGTCATCGTTTTTTTCTTTCTTTGGTTTTGTAGACATGTCTTTTACATAGAACATCTGATTCACATCAGCAGCAAGGACGAATGGTTCGTCTTTGTACCTAATAGTGTCGAGGTCCACTGTTGTCATCCCATAATCCTTGTCAATTGTTACCCCGGCTCCGGTCATCTTCACCCATTGGCACTTAAACAAAGGAACTTTAAAATTAGGTGCATAGTATAGTTCCCAAATCTCAACTATGTGGCAATAATATGTTTGCATTTTTCCATTTGGGTCAATGGCATTTACGCGGACACCACTGTTTTGGTTGATGCTCCTTTTATCTTGGTCTATTGTGTAAAGTATATTTCCATTTATCTCGTAGGCTTTGTACATGAGGATGTGCCATGATGGTTGTCTAGCCAAGAAATACAGTTGGTCATCAATACTGTCATCACCAACAAATTTTTTGCGCAACCAATCGTCGAAAGTTTTCATGTGTTCACGCATAATCCAAGCTTCATTCTTCCTTGAAAACTCGGATCGTAGGAACTTCTTTTGTACCTCGACATACGGCTCCACCACGGAGGAGTTTTGAAGAACTGTGTAGTGTGCTTTGTTGAAATAATCATCCCCCATACCGATATATGTTTTCTTCCCTAGTGTTCCTTTCCCACTAAGTCTCCCCTCGTGTCTTGATTCAGGAACACCAATTGGGTCAAGGTCGGGAATATAGTCAACACAGAACTCAATGACCTCCTCTGTCCCGTAGCCCTTGGCGATGCTTCCTTCTGGGCGAGCACGTTGGTGAACATATTTTTTCAGGACTCCCATGAACCTTTCAAAGGGGAACATGTTGTGTAGGAACACAGGACCGAGAATACTAATCTCCTTGACCAGGTGAACTAGGAGGTGTTCCATGATATTAAAGAAGGATGGAGGGAAAACCAACTCAAAGCTAACAAGGCACTGGACCACATCATTCTGTAGAGCAGCTAGTTCCATTGGATCGATTGCATTCTGAGAAATTGCATTGAGGAATGCACATAGCTTCACAGTGGCTAGATGTAAATGTGGAGGTAGAATTCCTCTTAACGCAACCGGAAGCAATTGTGTCATAAGCATGTGGCAGTAATGAGACTTTAAGTTTAGGAATTTTTCTCTGACACATTTATTATATTCTTTATATTGGAGGAAAATCCAGATGGGACCTTGATGCTGCTTAGACATTCAAACATGTGTTCCTTCTCTTCTTTGCTAAGAGTGTAGCTAGCAGGCTTTAAATAATGACGTCCATCTTCTGTCTTCTCTGGATGCAGGTTTTCTCGTTCTTTCATGTCTTGCAAGTCCTATCGTGCTTCAAGTGTATCTTTGCCTTTTCCATACACGCCCATGAATCCTAGCAGGTTCACACAAACATTCTTTGTCAAGTGCATCACGTCGATCGCGTGGCGGACATCTAGGACATGCCAATAGGGTAGCTCCCAAAATATGGACTTCTTCTTCCACATGGGTGCGTGTCCATTAGCATCTTTTGGAACTAGTACGGCCCCTTCTCCCTTTCCAAAGACTACTTGCACAGCCTTGACCATATCAAGTACCTCCTCTCTAGTTTGGTTGTCAGGCTTGGTTCGTTTCACTTCTTATTTACAATGCTTTCCTTTTTTTCTGGCTTGGTGATTCTTAGGAAGAAAACGACGATGACCAAGGTACACGAACTTTTAATATTTTTTCAGATATACACAGTCAAGGTCATCAAAACAGTGTGTGCATGCATTATATCCCTTGTTTGTCTGTCCTGAAAGATTACTTAGGGTAGGCCAATCATTGATTGTTACATACAGCAATGTTCGCAGGTCGAAGTGTTCCTGTTTGTACTCATCCCACACATGTACACCTGGTTTGCTCCATAAAAGCAGGAGTTCCTCAACTAAGGGCCTCAGAAAGACATCGATGTCGTTGCCAGGTTGCTTCGGGCCTTGGATCAGTTGCGGCATCATAATGAACTTCCGCTTCATGCATAACCATGGTGGAAGGTTGTAGATACATAGAGTAATAGGCCAAGTGCTATGACTACTGCTCTGCTCACTAAAAGGATTCATACCATCCGTGCTCAAACCGAACCTTAAGTTTCTTACGTCTTCTGCAAACTCCGGGAATTCTCTGTCAATTGCTCTCCACTGGGACCCATCAGCAGGGTGTCTCAACATGTTGTCTATCTTACGGTCTTCTTTGTGCCATCGCAACAACTTTGCATGGTCCTTGTTTCTGAATAGACGTTTCAGGCGGGGTACTATAGGAGTATAGCACATAACTTTTGCAGGGATTTTATTCCTAGGACGCTCTTCGCCCTCAACATCGCTAGGGTCATCTCGCCTGATCTTATACCGCGACGCTTTACATACGGGGCATTCATCTAAATTCTCATAGTCCTTGTCACGGTACAGGATGCAGTCATTAGGACACGCATGTATCTTCAGGATTTCTAATCCCAGAGGGCACACGACCTGTTTTGCTTCGTACGTAGTGGCAGGCAATTCGTTAGGCTTCGGAAGCATCTTTTTATTAATCTTGAGTAATTGCCCAAATGCCTTGTCGGATATGCCATTTTTTGCCTTCCATTGTAGCAACTCCAGTGTTGTACCCAACTTATTTTGCCAATCTTCGGCGCTCGGGTATAGTAGTTTCTTGTGATCCTCTAGCATGCGGTCAAACTTAGCTTTCTCTTTTTCACTTTCACAACCTCTTTGTGCATCACAAATGACTTCACCAAGACCATCATCTTCAAAGAGTGTGTCCTCTGCCCCTGCCCCTGCCTCTTCTTCTTCTGCTTCATCCATTGCAGTATCATTGAAGTCACCATATTGAGCAATAATGTCGTCAGGGTCCAATTGTTCTTCTTCGTCTTCTTCCATCATAATTCCGGTTTCTCCATGCTTGGTCCAACAAATGTAGTTTGACATGAAACCCGACTTCAACAAGTGTGAGTGAACAGTCCTTGAGCTAGAATATTCCTTTAAATTCTTGCACCAGGTGCATGAACAACACATGAAATTACCATTCCGCTTATTTGCCTCAGCTGCTCTTAAGAAACCATGCACGCCATCAAAGAACTCTTTGGAGCGGCGATCAACATTGTACATCCAATTGCGTGTCATCGTCTGCATTATATGACCTAAAACATAATTAATTTTCTCATTTTGGTCAAAAAATGAAATTATAAAATACCGAACGAAAGGTCGTCTGTATTAAAATAACATGATCGAGATGGAACACCATCATATGTCATTTCCGATTCATACAAATACTAATGTATGTTCTATGAAAGCCTCGACATAGCGTATGCTAAGACCACTAGCACTATATACAGAAAACCTAAAATACACTTTAGTAGCATAATGATCTCCCGAGCAATCCCAACTAAAACAGACAAATCATTATTCTTCTGCTCAGCATCAACAGACTTCTTGAGCTGGCTCACTGCCTCATCAGCCTTCGTAGCCTTCGCGACGTGTGTAACATACTCTTCCTCCCAGTATCAGCCGCGACATCCAGTGCCATCCCACTGAAAATAGAAATAAAAAATCAACACTTTAATCAAAATCATCAGGAAATATAGGTATAAATTAACCATAACCATCAAATGTGACAAAATATATAACTCACATTGCGATCTGGACACTTATAGAAGACCCGACCGTTGTTGGGACCCGGCTTCCCCATTCGGTACTCTTTCATAGTCTTTTGCATACATTTGCCACAGGTAATGAGAGGGAGGTCTAACCTTAGTCGCTTTGGAACCCAATCAGAGGCCGAGTGTCCCAAAGCAGTTGTCATCTACTCTCTATACTCATTTTTCAAACTAGATATTATAAATTCCTTATATTCTAAACAAAAAAATAAAACAACTAAAATTTACCATGTATACAACTAAAGTATTCTAGGTTGCTACCTTCTTTATCTAAATATATAATTATTTTGAGCTCAAGTGGCACATATATAAATACTGAACAATCCACTATAAATTCATCATTTAATAATATCCTAATAAGAATCTATATATTTCTCAAACTAAGCTAAACTAATCTTGAAATGTGGAACCTATAATACCTTAGAAATGAAAGGTGTATACTTAGAATACTAATTTTAGTTGTCTTGTTCAAAATATTCAAACAATGAAGTGAATGAAACTTAAAATGGCAAAAAAGAGAAAATCATAAAGAAAAATCACATCTAGAACAAGAAACAATATATGTTGCCGCTAAAACATGAGAGGTTGAAGATAGTAACCTTTCAATGAGTCGATGGAGGCGTAGAAGTGATCAAATGAAGCAATGACCGAAGAGGAGATGAATAACAATGAAGAACACCAATAACAAGAGCAAGAACAGAAAGGGGAAGAAATGAGCTCTCGGACTCGGGCAGGGGGAGGAAGAGAGTTCAAATAGGGGGGACCTTTAGTCCCGGTCCATAGAAATAGCCGGGACTAAAGGCCCCGAATTAGCCTCGGTTTATGCCTTAAACCGAGGCTAAAGGTCTAACCCCGGTTGGTAATACCAACCGCGGCTAAAGGTCCACCTTTAGCCCCGGTTGATAACACCAACCGGGACTAAAAGTTCCCCCTGACAATGTCTGACCAACGAGCCATTGGGAGGGGACTTTTAGTCTCGGTTGGTGTTACCAACCGGGCTAAAGATCACTTTAGCCCCGGGCGCAATTTTCACCGGAGTTAAAGCCGTTTTTGAAAATCAGCCAAAAGTGGTTTTCTGTACTAGTGGGGTGCTGTTAATTTCTTATAAGTATCTAGGATCTAAGAGAACGTGAGATTTTTTTTTCATGTTCCTACGGTTTTTCCTATGAAAATGAACTGATTCCTGATAAATTTCTAAAATTAGTGTGTTCCCAATAGGCTCTAAACTATATTTTTCAGCGGTAAATAACATGCCCAATAACATTAAGACGTTTAGAGTGACTTCGTAAATTTTAAGTAGCGACTCAATTTTTTTTCATAGCCATAATTTTATAATTTAGTTATGTTTTATATAATTTTATTATCTAAAAGATACTAATAGATATATGTATAAAAAATTAATATAATCTCTCTCTTAATATAAATAAAAAATGTTAAGTCATACTTTATTTATTGTGAAATGTTAGGGGGGGGGCATGGCCCCTGCCAGCCCCCCTGGCTCCACCACTGGGCGGCACCACCACCCGGGGTGGCTTCTCGGACGTCCTCGTCATGCGCGAGCACTACGTGCTCCGGGTCCCGTCCAGCCTGCCGTCGGCGGGGGCCGCGCCGCTGCTGTGCGCGGGCGTCACAGTGTTCAGCCCGCTGGTGCAGCACGGCCTCGGCGCGCCGGGTAAGCACCTCGGCGTCGTGGGCCTCGGAGGCCTCGGCCACCTCGCCGTCAGGTTCGGCAAGGCATTCGGGATGAAGGTCACCGTCAGGCCCGTCTTAGGGGGGTGGGCAGCCGGGGCGACGGCCGGAGGCCCATGACGTTGAAGGGCCCATAAGTGTAGGCATGTGTAGTATAGGTATTTGTCTATTTGGCCCCAGCGGACGAGCAGTATTCACGCAACCACCTACGACGGACGAGTCTCTTCGACTGCTGTTGTGGCCGTTCCGCTCTTCCGCCATTCGGCCTTGGTCGCAACTCGCAAGATCGAATTTGTCACCATCAGGCGGCAGCCAGTGCAGTCCCTTCCCTCGGTCTTTATCACCGTGTAACTGTAAGTGATTTCATACTTCAGACTTCAATTTATCACTTTATCAGATATAGCCGTATATGGCTTATTAGGGCATGGCGGCCTGCACTTGCAACAACTTTAGTATTTATTTGATCTCACAAGTGACAATCCAATCCAATCCAGGCATCACTACTACAGGATTGATTTACCGCAACGTTGACCTTTGGTCTTAAGCGTCCACTGCGGTAAACCGGCGGCCAGCTTGGGCAGCTGGCCACTGCGTTGCCCGCTGCGGTTATTCTATTTACCGCAGCGGGCGGATTATGCTGCCCGCTGCGGTTATCCCCTCCCTATATATAGCAGCAGCCCTCCCTCCTTCCCCACGACTTCTCTTGCAAAACATGAGGGGGAGGTTTTGCCCGAATTTTTCACCAAATCTTCAAATTCAGTTTTAAAGCTTTGATTTGGGGGAGTAGGACACAAATAGAGGTACATGATTGCTCTCCCACCCCTCTTTCTCCCTCGTTTTCTCTCTTTTTAGTGCAATTCTCCTCATGTGGATCTAGATCTAGATCCATGGGATCCACACGCATGGATCTAGATCTAGTTTGTGTTTTTAGTCTAGTTTCTTTATATCCATGTCTAGATCATATAAAACATGTGTTTTTCACTCTAGATTCATCGGTGTGGCTAGAGTTTTGTCGATTTTGATCTCTCATCTTATTGGGGGCGGAGTTATTGCTCTTTTTTCACTAAATCATCAAATTGAGTTTTAGAGCATTGATTTGGGGAGGAGAGGACAATAAGAGGTACATGATTGCTCCACACACCTTTATATTTTCTCATTTATTCTCACGATGACTATTACGATATGTCTCATCATGTGTGTACTCTAGATTCATGAAGTAGATGTTTTTTTATATAGCACTTTGTTGTTTTGTTGTGTGTTAAGCTACGATGGACAGGTCCGAATGGATGTACCACATTCATAGAGTGCTTGATCTTCGGTACCTTAGCGCATTGAGCAAGTTTATGGCAGCTGCGAAAGCTCATCGTGCTAGTTTGAAGCGGACGACAACCGTATGTCCATGTTCTAAATGCTGGAACCTCGGAGGCTACCCAGATGGTACGGTGCAATCACATCTGATTGTCAACGGGTTTATGGAGGGTTACACGGTTTGGACTTCTCATGGTGAACAAAGTCTCGATGCGAGTTGCGGCGTATCTGGAGTGAGC
Source organism: Microstegium vimineum (assembly GCA_022036555.1). Taxonomy (NCBI): domain Eukaryota; kingdom Viridiplantae; phylum Streptophyta; class Magnoliopsida; order Poales; family Poaceae; genus Microstegium; species Microstegium vimineum. The sequence goes on from CM039120.1 coordinate 13,318,909, forward strand.
TCGTCGACGGCGAGGGTGAACAACCAAGATCATGTTCGACCACCACCACCTTCCGTTCCAGTGCCAGCCGCCACCGACGATGACAACAATTCTCGTGACTACATCACAGTTGAAGAATTGCTCGAGAACATTGCAGATGATGGTGCCGGCGACGGTGACACTACTGAAGATGCTACTATGAGGGAACCCGAAGATGTCCAGCTCTTTGAGGATCTAGTCAACCACATCGACGAGGATGATGTTATGTTTGGCAACCCAAAGTGGTTGGAGAATTTTAGGGAGATAAAGCAGGCGGCAATTGATCCTCTGTACCAGGATGGTGGAAAATGTCCGGAGGGGTGCACGGCGCTCCGTTTCAACCTCCATATGCTGGTGATGAAGGCTCGACATGGTTGGTCAGACATTGGTTCAACGAGCTGTTAAGCTACCTTTCTACGACGTACCCTACGGGAGGTAACAAGGTGCAAGCTAATACATATCGAGCGAAGAAGCTCATCCGTCCAGTGGCGATGAAAGTTAGAAAGTTTGATGCTTGCGCTAACCACTGCATTATGTACCGGGGCGAGAAGTATGAGAACATGAAGGAATGTCCACACTGTGGATTCAGTAGGTACAAGAGGAATGCCGGTTGCCGCGTGGATGCTGACGACATTCTTCCGAACAACAACAAGAAGAAGCCCAGTGCTGCGGCCAAGTAGATCTCGGCTCAGCAAGACGAGGAAGAAGAAGATTACACGCTGAGGAAAAGCCCCACGCTATCCGTGTGGTACCTACCTGTGGTCGATCGTCTACGTGCACTATTCGGGAATCCAGAGGATGTGAAGCTGATGTCATGGCATGCATCTCCTGATCGGGTCAAGAACGATGACAAGCTACGGCACCCCTCCGATGCACAGTAGTGGAAGGATTTCGATAAGGAGTACCTCGAGTTTCGTGACGAGTCCAGACATGTCCGGTTCGCGCTCAGTACCGATGGGATGAACCTGTTCGGTGAGCTAAGCAGCTCACACAGTACTTGTCCAGTCATCCTCAGCATCTACAACCTACCTCCATGGGTGTGTCTGAAGCGCAGGTACCTTATGTTAACGATGCTTATCTCTGGACCGAGGCAGCCCGACAATGATATAGATGTCCTCCTAGAGCCGCTCATGGAGGAAATGCAGATGCTATTCGATGTTGGGGTCGAGATGATGGATGCGTACAAAAAGCAGAGCTTCACACTTAAAACCATCATCTTTGTCACCATCACTGATTACCCCGGTCTCTTCTCACTATCGGAGCAGATCAAAGGGAAGACTGGATGTGTAGTTTGCATCGACGGGACTTGCTACACTTACCTTTCGAGTTCCACCAAGATGGTGTGCACTTGGTATAGAAGGTTCCTTAAGGCCAAACACAGGTAAGTGCTTGCGTGAGCACGTCATTTTCTCTATCAGACTTGTGGGCCCCTCTATGCACTTCCTCAGTGATCGTGGAAATCTTCTGGAGGAGATCGGTGACGGGTTCAGCGCTAGCGGAAAGGCTCCCGTCAGGATTGTATTGTGCCCCCTTGCGAGTAGGTAGTTCACTGATCTGGGCTGCCACTCGCTTGTCTGAGGCGTAACGCCGCTCCACTCTAGTGCTTCGACTTGGGCTTCCCAATCCGGAATCTTCCTTACGTACCCACGCGATCCTAGGTGGTGAGGATTATTTGCCCTAAGCGAGTTTGCTTTGTTTCTTTTGCTTGATGCATTGGCCTCTTCGGATAGCTTGTAAGCCTTGAACTCCTCCCAGAAGTCCCTCTGCTTGCTGAGTTCACCTCCCGCAAAATCTGGTTCTTTTTCCTCCTTGATTAGCTTGTGCAACTTTCCCTTGAAATTCTTGAAGGAGTGACCCATGATTTCCTTGGCCCTCTTCTTGACTGTCGTTTCATCACAATCATTAGGGAAAGTGAAATACCCTCTGAGCTTGTTCCAAACTAGATCCTTCTCAACTTCTAGAACTCTCCACAGGTCTTGCTCACTGTCATTCCACCTCCTGTATTTGATCGGGATGAAGTCCCTTACAAGTGCCCCGATGGTACTCTTGTATAGGCCTAATGCTTTAATAGGCTCCACCGGCTCCCCTAGTTGGTCGAACTGAGAGATGTGACAGTGTTTACTTGTCTGCGGGAGCTTTGTTGCACCAAGCTTAGTCCTTCTGGAACTCTCACCAGTACTTGGACCTTCTGGCAGAACCTGCTTTAAAATTTATAAATAAGTCCCTATCAAATTTTTCTGGCTATATCTACCGTATTTTTAGGTATGACCTAAGTTATTACCTCGTCTCCTTGTTCTAGGTTTAGCATATGGCTAGGGCTCCAAGGTCTTTGATCCCTTTGCTGGTTTTCATCGGCTCCTTGGTCACGTTCAACACCGCCACCACTAGTTCCTTGGTCATCGGCTTCGGTCGCAGGGCGACGGGTGGTGAATCGGCGCTTAATTGTCATGTTTCTGGACATAAATTTTGATTATTGGTATTAACTCATAGGTAGATAACATATATACAAGCATATGATGATGACATATATACAAGCATAAGTGTAGCATAAGAAAATCCATATATACAAGCATAAGATGATGCCATATATACAAGCTTGGCTAACTTTGCATTTGCAAACAACCTATGCACTCGTGGAGCTATAAAAAATACCACATGGACTTTACGGGTCCTCCTCTGGTCTTGCTTCCATCATTTGATGACCCTTGCTTGTATCAGGGAGTTTTACACTTGGGACATGCATCCAAGTCTTTATATTTGTCTCCACGATACAATATACAGTCGTTGAAACACACGTGGATTTTCTCAACCTCGAGGCCAATTGGGCAAATCATTTGCTTCGCAAGGTAAGTCTTTTCTGCTAACTCGGTACCCTTTGGGAACAGTTTATGTAATATACCTAACAAGTTATCGAAGCCTTTATCACTCAACTCATTCGTTGATTTGAACTCCAATAACATGATGTTGGCTTCCAGTTTACTTATTAGACAGGCCGGATACAATGGTGTTTTTGCATCATTTCTCATCATCTCCAATTTTTTCAACTGTGAAGCACGAAGGAATCTCCCATGCACATCATGTAGAAGTTGTGAAATGCCATCATTTTCCTCTGTATCGTTAACTAATGTATTCATAAACACATCATCATTGGTAGACACATGTTCTGTGTAATCATGAACATTCAGGGATACGCTAGGTATGGGCACATCATCATTGTTTTCTTGTGCAGCATTTTGACCAACCTCCCCATGCAAAGTCCAAATAGTATAGTTTCTCATGAATCCCCTTGTGATCAAGTGCAAACGTATATGCTCCACGTCGTCTCATTTTCTCATATTCTTGCAGTCTTTGCATAGACAGAATACAAGATGTGAGTCCCCAGAATTGGCTCTAGCTCGCTTGATGAAATCGTTGATGCCCGTCAAGTACCGTGGGTCTGTACGTGACAGATCGTACATCCACCCTCGATCCATGTTTGCACAGATAAAATGAGCAGAGCAGAGGTAACATAGGAACATATTAATAGGAGCATTTTTGAACAATATTCTTCGATATAATTTGAATTTGGTCGCGCTATAAAAAGTGAGACAATAAATAGATAACAATGGATGCATGAAGTATTAAATGTAAGTATTAAATGCATGCATGGAGTATTAAATGTAAGTAATAAATACCGAATCTATTCCACATCTCATCAAATATTTCATGCATGCATGAAGTATTAAATGTAAGTAATAAATATAACTAATTACAATTTTTATCCATAATTTTCGAGACGAATCTTTCGAACCTAGATACTCAATGATTGGACAATAATTACCCAATAAAAACAAAGTGCTATAATTTTTCTAAATAATTTTGGATCTAAAAGTTACAAAAAATTGACACAAATTGCAACATTCCTCTTCTTGATCATGAAAACTAGCATAGCTCTAAACTATGGATTTACACACAAAAACAATGTAAACCAACAACTCTAAAGAATTATGCTTGTTACTAACCAAGAGCAAGAAAATATGAGGATCCAAGAGTGAAGAGGAGCCAACAATGGAGATCAAGAAATCCACCAGCCGCAACAATGGAGATCAAGAAATCCACCAGCCGCAACAATGGAGAGAGTGAGCTCCTCACGCAATGTTTTGTACTGTTGGGGCAGAGGAGGAAGAGGAGATCGAAGCTTTATACTGTACACAATATCACTGCCGGTTCAAGACACGAACCGGCAGTGAAACACCACATCACTGCCAGTTGGTGGCTTGAACCGACAGTGATAGGGCCGAGAGGCATCACTACAGTGATGTCGGTTGGTGGCTTGAACCGACAGTGATAGGGCCGAGCGGCATCACTACTGGTTCAAGCTACGAGCCGACAGTGATGTTGTGTTTCACTGTCGGTTCAATCTCTGCCCCTAATTATTGGGGGTCTGTCAGAGCCTGAACCGATAGTAATGAGACATCACTGCCGGTCCAAACACAACCAACAGTAATTGTCATTTCTGTAGTAGTGAGTGTCGGGCATGTGCAACCAGCTGAAGGCTGGCTGTAGATTAATGTGCAAGCTTATGGATGGCATAAACATTCGCTGATCAGTCGAGGCAGCACGAGCAGGGTTTACGTCTTTAGTCTTCGCTGGCGTCATCGCGCGCGGACAGAGGCGGATGGGAGAGCGTTTTTGACGGATTACTCATTCCACTGGTGGTGGAAGTGAAACCTTTGCGGTAATTTTGTGCGTTCCAACTCAAGGGTGGACTGTCAATTTCTGCCCATCTACATACGTTAACCAGTGCAAACGCTATGACGGCCTACTAGTACTACTACTACTAGTTCGATCTTTTGACCGTTTGATGTGACATATAATAACGCGTTTCACGGACAATGTGTTGGAACATTGGAACTCCGAATGTGTTTGGCACACTATACGCCACAGCAACAATCAAAGTCATGGGATCGATGACGGGTAAAAGAGGCTACAGACTTGCACTATATAGACCAGATACCAGAACGGTAGCACTCGTAATACGCATTCTGGTTGAATTAATCAGCAGTAGTCAAGACGGTGGCGGCGTCACCTCCGGGAAGAAGACGATCGGCGACGGCGGCGGCTCCGGGAAGAAGACGACGACGAAGGCAGCAACCACCACGAAGAAGACGACGACAGCAGCAGCGGGAGCGTCTCCTCCAGGAAGAAGACAACGGACGGCGATGACGACAACGAATGGCGGCGGCGTTGGACAGTCGCGTAGACGCTCCCCAAAAACCTAATTGTCGATCCCTCGTGTAAGGTCTCGAACGGCAAGGGCTCCGGAGGCACCTGCCCTCGCGCTTCACCGTGCGCGCAGGTTAACGAGATGGAAATGCAACTAGCAGCGGAATTGTGTCTAGAAAAAGTGTTCTGTTCGGAACCATCTCAAGTTGTAACCGGGTGAGAATATATCTCCTGCAGGGGAGGCCAAGGGGTTGCTCATGCAGGGAGGCAGACATGTGCGTGAGAGGGAGAGGGAGAGTTGTATGCATGCATGCAAGTTACTAGAAGAAACTCCCTCAATTAATTGAAGGATGAAACTCCCGTAACTCTCTCCCATTAGTAGCTATTAAAATATTAACTACCTCGTCACGTTCGTCTGCCACGTCACGCCTCACCCTTTGGACTTCCAATCCGGTACAAATAAAATATACACAATTACATACCATAGAGTTTCTTGATTTATTGAATAAATAAATGGGGCTGACCCATAAATAAATCTAACAATCCCCACCAAACTCTAGGGTTTATAACCGTGTAATTCCAGAATCACAATTCTTTGATATGCTAGTTTTTCGATGGAGACTGTTAAGTTGAACATCCACGTAGAACAAGAGTTTCACTCAATCACAACTGAACAATGGACTATGCCTTGAATTGACAGTTTTGTGCGATATGAGATTCACTCAAGTCCTTTGCTGATACTAGGCCGCAAAAGCATCCCGTTGTTTTAAAGCATATAAGTCACACTTCAATGCCTTTCATGAGTATTTAGGAATTACCCAAATTCCATAGACTATGACCAGTAGTCTGACTCATATATGTGTACTCCTCAATAGATGTTCTGTAGGACAACATCTCACATTTGGAATACATTAAGGTAAATACCATCCTGCCTTACAAATAGGAAAGATGTGCATTAGAAATGAGTCAAGAAAGGGATCTTTCCTCTCATCTACTCCTAACTTGTTTCGCCACTCTACTTCACGGGATCTCCGATCACATAGAGCATGTTACCACCATAGTAGATTTCATATGGGTCTCATACCCATTTCTCTCGATGCACCCTCTATCACATTTCGTGATAGTCGCTTGGTGAATTGATCTGCCAGATTACTCGACGTATGGACATAGTCCACCGTTATAACTCCGGAGGTTTTCAACTTTCTGACAATTTTAATCTTCTTTTAACATGCCTTGTAGACTTTAAGTTATTCCTGAAACTGTTAACCTTCGTGATCACAGTCTGGTTATCACAGTTCATGGAAATAGCCAGAATTGGTTTTTCAACCACCGGTAAATCCAATAGAAAATCACGTAGCCACTCGACCTCAGCCCCAACAGTGTCTAACGCTGTGAGTTCTGCTTCCATTGTAGACTTCGTTAAGATAGTCTGCTTGCAAGACTTCCAGGAAACAGCGCCACCTCCAAGCAAGAACACATATCCGCTTGTGGCATAAAGCTCATCAGCATCAGAGATCCAGTTGACATCACAATAGCCTTCTAGCACTCTGGGGTTACCAGTATAATTAATACCATATGTCATAGTACCTTTCAGATAGCGCAAAACTCTCTCAAGAGCACGCCAGTTATCATTTCTCGGCTTTGACACAAACCGGCTCAGCTTGCTCACAACATATGAGATGTCAGGCCTTGTTGCACTAGCAAGGTACATGAGTGAACCAATGATTTGGGAGTATGTTAATTGATCCCTTGCTATTCTTCGATTTTTCCTCAATAGCACACTAGGGTCATAAGGCGTGGGAGTAGGGTCACAGTCACTAAACCCAAAGCGACTTAACACCTTTTCCACATAATGGGACTGTAACAAAATTACCCCACCATCACCTTCTCTGATAAGCTTGATGTTTAGAATCACATCATCTTCTCCCAAATCTTTCATTTTAAAATTGCTCGACAAAAGAGCCTTTACTTCCTCAATCACATTGAGATTAGATCCGAAGATCAAGATGTCATCAACATAGAGGCACAGTATAACAGCCTCACCCCCACCATATCGATAATACACACGTGTCAGACTCATTAACTGCAAATCCAGCAGCTGTGAGAGTATTATCAAACTTTTCATGCCATTGCTTAGGTGCTTCTTTTAGGCCATACAATGACTTTAACAGCCTGCACACCTTGTTCTCTTGACCATCCACAATGAACCCATCAGGATGATCCATATAGATCTTCTCATCTAACTCTCCATTTAGGAAAGTTGTCTTTACATCCATCTGATGAATGATAAGACCATATGAGGCTGCCACAGCAATCAAAGTGCGAATAGTAGTCAATCGAGCCACTGGTGAATAGGTGTCAAAGAAATCTTCACCCTCTTTCTGGGTATATCCTTTGGCCACAAGCCTTGCCTTGTACCTCTCAATAGTACCATCAAGCCTAAGCTTTTTCTTGAAAATCCATTTGCAGCCTATGGGTTGACAACCATATGGACGGTCAACGACCTCCCATGTTCCATTAAACATAATAGAATTCATCTCACTCCTTACTGCTTCCTTCCATAAGTCAGCATTAGGAGAGGAATATGCCTCTCTAATGGTGGTTGGATTGTCTTCCACAAGGTACACTATAAAGTCATTACCAAAGGATTTTGCAACCCTCGGTCTTTTGCTCTTTCGAGTGACTATAGTGTCATCCTCCTCAGGGATGTGCACATGAGAATCATCAGCATGATCTATAGAAATAGACAGTTCTTGCTCATGGGGAATTATAGTCTTATGACTTATTTCACTATGTGTATTTTTCATGGGAAATTCATTCTCAAAAAATGTAGCGTCTCTTGATTCCATGATAGTATCAACATACATATCAGGCACATCAGATTTTATAATTAAGAACCTATATCCAGTGCTGTGAAAGGAATAACCAAGAAAAACGCAATCAACAGTTTTGGGTGCAAGTTTACGCTTCTTGTTGATTGGCACATTCACCTTTGCCAAGCAACCCCAAGTGTGCGAATATGAGAGATTTAATCTCCTATTTTCTCATTCCTCGAATGGTGTGATCTCTTTGTTCTTTGTTGGAACTCTGTTCAGGAGACATGCTGTCAATATCGCCTCACCCCACCATTCCTTGAATAATCCCGCTGTACTCAGCATGGCATTCACCAAGTCTGTTAGAGTGTGGTTTTTCCGTTCGACAATCCCATTGGATTGTGGTGAGAACGACGGTGTCCTCTCATGAACAATACCGTGTTCCACGCAAAACTCATCGAACACATTAGAGAAATATTCTCCACCTCGATCGGACCTTAACCGTTTTATTTTCCTTTCAAGTTGGTTCTCAACTTCAGCTTTATAGGCCTTAAAATAATTAAACGCTTCATCTTTTGTTTTTAATAGATACACATAGCAAAATTTTGAAGAGTCATCTATAAATGTGAGAAAGTATCTTTTATCACCTTTATTCAAAATTCCATTCATCTCACACAGATCAGAATGAACAAGTTCTAGAGGTGCCAAATTCCTCGCCTCAGCAGCCTTGTGGGGCTTACGGGGTTGTTTTGATTCAACACAAACATGATACTTAGACTTTTTGACCAAGTTAAATTTAAGAATTAAATTCAGATTTGCTAACCGCATGAGACAGCCAAAATTTGCATGACAGAAGCGTGAATGCCATAAATCCGACTCATCAGAAATATCAACAGAATTCACCATCTTATTACATACATCATGCAAAGATAAGCGGAACAGACTTCCGCAGTCATATCCTTTACCCACAAAAATACCATGTCTCGATACAACACATTTATTCGACTCAAGTACAACTTTGTAGCCATCTCGATATAGCATAGACGCACTAACAAGATTCTTCTTGATGGATGGAACATGATGCACGCTCTTCAATGGCACTATCTTTCCCGAAGTAAACTTCAGAATGACCGTACCAACACCAAGAACATGAGCACGTGATCCATTTCCCATCAACAAGGCGCCAGACCTCCCGACCTGGTAAGTGGAGAACAAAGAAACGTCAGCACACACATGTATATTTGCACCACTGTCCATCCACCACTCTGGTGAATTACATACTGAGAGAATAAATGGTAAGGAATTACCATACTCAGATGTTCCTCCTTCAGTATCAGCGAGTAACAACATTAGTTGTTTTCTTTTCTTGTTTGAACTTGCGATCTGGGCACTTACTTGCTCAGTGCTGTTCACTGCCACACACATAGCAGCCTCCATTTCTCTTGTTGTTGTTGTTGTTCTTCTTCTTCTTCTTTTTAAACTGTGTTGTTTGAACAGGCTTTGGGGTGTTCTCTTGCTTGTTCTGGTTTTTCTTCTTTTTATTGAACTTGCAGAAATTAGAGTTTCTCTTCTGCACAACATTTGCAGTAGAGTTCTCAACGCCTTTTCTATTGTCCTTTTCTCTAGCTCTCTCCTCAACATCAAGAGTACCAATGAGCTCTTCCACATTGAACTCTTGTATCTTATGTTTGAGGGGGGTGCCAAAGTCCTTCCAAGAAGGTGGTAACTTTTACCGCCAGCCACAAACTTGTTAGGCAAAGGACAAGGAAAAAGTTCAAGTTCCTTTGCTAGTGCCTGAAACTCATGAGCCTGTTCCACTACCGATCGGTTCTCAACCATCGTGTAGTCATACAACTGCTACATGAGGTACAGCTCGCTACCAGCATCAGTAACTCCAAATTTTTCAACAAGTGCATCCCACAGCTCTTTCCCCGTGGGAAGAATGATATAGCTTTTCTGGAATTTTGTATCAAACGCGCTAATCACTGCACCTCGAAATAGGTTGTCATCAGCCTTAAACTTAGCCTCATCCGCAGGAGGAAGGTTAGCAGGCTTGCCCTCAGCGGCATAAAAACATGACATTGCAGTGAGCCACAATTCCATCTTAGCTTTCCATATCAAGAAGTTTTTACCATCAAATGCATCAGGCTTTAATACGGAAGCAAAACCTCTGACAGAAAAAGGCTATAATTAGGTTTTTGGATTGTTAGAATATTAGGCAATTTCCACGTCATTTTATTTCCGTAAATTAACATAATGATGATGACATATAAAAGATTATTTAAAGTTGAGATCATGACATCAACCGTATTCATAACCATATGAAACATGTTGATATCAAAAGCATGTGAATATGATATATATATATATATAACAAAACATAAAAGCATGACATATATATCATGACAACAACTACTACTGGACTGCATATTAAACGATGAAACAAAGCTACTGAAACGTAAACACAGCAACATATGAAACAGCATAACAGAAACACTGAAACAGATATGCAGAGCACGAAACTAGCAGAAACAGAGAGCATACAGATTACGAACCGACACAACAGAGCATGTGAAACAGACTCGCTACAACTGATGAAACAACATGGCAGAACTTTTGAAACATGTAAAAATTGTACGACGGAAAACAGAGACATGATGAGATGAACATACCCATTCATCCGCGCAGCGTTCGAGGATCCAGAATCTTGACCAACCTCGATGGTCATGACGTAGAGGACGAAGGTGTACTGTCCACTGGGAAGAAGAAGACGACGACGATCACCGGGAGGAAGACGTGGCGGCGTCACCTCTGAGAAGAAGACGATCGGCGGCAGCGGCGGCTCCGGGAAGAAGACGACGACAGCGGCAGCAACCACCACGAAGAAGAAGACGACAGCAGCAGCGGGAGCGTCTCCTCCGGGAAGAAGGCAACGGACGACGATGACGACAACGAATGGCGGCGGGGTTGGGCAGTCGCGTAGACGCTCCCCAAAAACCTAATTGTCGATCCCTCATGCAAGGTCTCGAACGGCAAGGGCTCCGGAGGCACCTGTCCTCTCGCTTCACCGTGCGCACGGTTTAACGAGATGGGAATGCAACTAGCAGCGGAATTGTGTCTGGAAAAAGTGTTCTGTTCAGAACCATCTCAAGTTGTAACCGGGTGAGAATATATCTCCTGCAGGGGAGGCCAAGGGGTTGCGCATGCAGGGAGGCAGACATGTGCGTGAGAGAGAGGGAGAGTTGCATGTATGCATGCAAGTTACTAGAGGAAACTCCCTCAATTAATTGAAGGATGAAACTCCCGTAACTCTCTCCCATTAGTAGTTATTAAAATATTAACTACCTCGTCATGCTCGCCTGCCACGTCACGCCTCACCCTTTGGACTTCCAATCCGATATAAATAAAATATACACAGTTACATACCCATAAAGCTTATTGATTTATTAAATAAATAAATGGGGCTACATACCCATAAAGCTTATTGATTTATTAAATAAATAAATGGGGCTGACCCATAAATAAATCCAACAGAGGGCACATATAAAAACATCTGCTCCGTGAACAGTGTAGTATAAAAGGATGTCACCACCCACCATAATGAAGGGAAACAACTTCCCTGAATCTAGGGTTTCATTTATTGTGGCTCACTGCCGTCGTCTAGGGTTTTTCATACAGTTTGCACTTGCTTTATCGCCATTCGAACGAACCTTCGGTCCCGTGAAGGCCTCGCGCGCCCGTGCGCCTGATTCACTCGGCGAAGGTCCCCAGCAACTTGGGAAACGTCCATTAACCTCCAGCTCCGCCGGGTCGCAATCCCTTACCCCGTTAGGAAAAGGCAGTTTTCCAACACCTGGTATTGCTGCTTGAGGTGTTGAGTGATCACTTGATCTTCACGTTACCTTTGTCTAAATTCACCGTTGCATCCATTAGACTAGCTAAATACCCCCATATATACTAGCAAACCACATTAGTCCAAATGATCATGTTGTCACGTACAGTTACCAAAATCATATATATGGTTCTAGATATAGGTGCCATTTTTCTTATATTCTTGGCTTGTGCTTAGGTGCTACGAGGACTTGGGAACATATATATCTAGACTCTGCCTTCAACAAATTTTCCATGAGCGTCTTGAAATCATGTTTTTGATTTTTTTTTTTGTCAAAACCCCAACTTGAGAGAAGGAATTCAAAATTTGTGCTGAAGCTGAGTTCTTTTTGTCAAGATCTCTCTTTTTTCGGACGCGTTTGTTGACATATTTTTCATTAAAAAGAAGTTTACCATGGATACTTTATAGTCATCGCGAGCAGCGAGGGAAGCATGATTGTCTCCACAGCATGACCCTTAGACAAGCTATAAAAACATGAAAGAAAAAACAACAAGATCTTTCGACGTGAAGGTACCCCAAGCTCATAGCACGTCGAAACAACTCACACATGGCCTCCCTCTTGGGGCTTAAGAGCGGTGATCTGAAGGTTTGAGAAAACCTTGCTGCCGCCCCTTCCCGATGCATCGGTGGAGGCGTGGAGCTGTCGGTGTCATGATGCCCCACTTCTTGAGCAGATCGAACGTTCTCTGCCTGAGCCTCCGGCCATCCTGCACATGGCTTATCAGCAAGCCTGGAGCTCCTTCGTGGGATGAATTACGTGATGGGAATACCTTCCCCAATGGTGTTGGCGAACTATGTACAAAATCTCATGAATTTTAGAGTTCATTATATATTTGCTTTGAATTTGCCTTTTTCTACAAAAAGTTTTCAAGTTGAAATGTATCAAAATCCACCTAGCCAAGTTTTAAAATAGGCCTATAGCCAGGTTTGAGAATTCTTGTGGTTTGGAAACCATAAAAATGGCCTAGGTGAGTGTGAAAATAGGCTTAGCTCATTTGCTTAGTAGCATTTTCTATTTGCCTCGTTCTTTGCTTGTTTGGCACTTTCGTTTCCACATCTTCCTAGGCTCGTTCTTCCTGCTAAGGTCAGTAGTCTGTTATGAGTACATGAACTTGACAATCTTGGCTTGGCGTTTGGGATATAGCCTACATATATATCACTCGTCTCCTTAGCAAGAAAAATTTGAGACTCCGATTCGCACACTTTCTGGCTCCTTGTTTGGTACTGCATTGCATCCCCTTCATCCTCTTTATAACCTCACAGACCTTATCACTACAAAGATCGTATTGATCAAAGATTAAGATCGTAAAGTTTGAATCCATGCGGCTCATAAACCAAACCTCATCGATACACTGAATTCATCACATGCCCTGTAGTGGTTAATAAACCAAATGTGTGTTTTCTGATTGATCTTTAATAATTACAACAAAATAACTAGTAATAATTTAACGAATAAATTATTCTCCACTGCTAATGTTCGTGATCAATGCTGCCAACCTATACGAACGACAAACTTATTATTCAAGCTAGTTCAACGAAAAATCCGAGGTCCAAGGCTCCGAGCTTATTATTACGGCGTTGCTACCTGCTTTGCTTTGCTATGGTGCGTGAGGGGGAGGTGGGCAAGATAAGTTTTTGTCGCTCGTTGTTCCGCAATGATCTAACGCCTTGCTGACAGACAATGGCAGCGCTGGTGGCGGCGGCCTGGTGGCGCCGTCGGCTCCGAGGAGGCGCCGCGTCGGTGCGGCTGCGGCGTCAGCATGCACCGATGCTGTCACGAGCAGCAGCGCAACCAACACCGCCGCTGCTCCAACCAGACCACTTGCTCTCCCTCCTCCCTGCATCTTGAATTCTTGATCAGGACTTGCGCACACTGCAGCAGATTGGTAGCTCCACCGGTCGGTCGGGAGAGATCTCAAGATGCTTGTTGAATTCTAACTAGATCAGAGCTCTCGAGATGATGAGGAAACAACAATGGTTTGTTGTGCTTCCAATGCTCGAAGCCCGTGATGTCTACTTATAGCATGCATGCAGCGACTTAAAACATACTAGTTCAGACTATATATATGGACTATGGAGACGATCGATCGTCAAGCCAACTATCCGGCCAGCTGATGTTAGCTTCCGCGACATTGCTGCGGAACGATGAAGAAAACGTTTTTGACGGATCAAACTGATCGATGACGGCATGACGCAACCTGATCGATATATGCATGCATGCATAGATTCAGATGAGATGCATGTCTTGTGATACACAGATGAAGGATTCAATGGTACGTACAACCTATACGTTTCAACGTTTCAAGAGTGGACTGAAGACTATGACTATGATTCTTTCATGCGAAAATCCAAGATCAAAAGTAGTTCGGAATTCTCGAGGTACGGAATATATGACTGAAGTTGGTTTTTTGCAGCATTATTCAGGAGTGCAGCTAGCTGATGTGCCCGTACCGTACCTTGAGGGCCAGAGTCTGGTTGAAAGTGAAAGTCGCACTGAACCAACCGCGTGCGCTGCCAAAGCGATCTTACACTGCAACAACCTGCAACGTACGTTTTGGCACTGTTGTTTTACTACTTCTCAAAGGACCGGTACTGCAACAGCCGGCCTTAGACATAGTTGATTGTTGCCAAAGCATTTTGAGTTGCCAGAACTGTACGTGTGTAGTTCAGTTTGGTTCAAACTGTATATACATCATTACAGCTATTTTCCAGCAACCCGATCGAATGGTTTGGCGCTCAAGCTGTCCCTGGTCGATCGGGACATTCTAAAGAAAAGAAAAAAAAATTGTGCCAAAAAAAAGCTGCAGGTACTTTATTGCCGTGCAATATCTCTGGCATGGCAGTGAACGTGCGCGGTTGAGTTTCTACTTTCTAGAGGTCTGGCCGTGTCAAGGTACGGTCCAGGCGCACCAGATAGCTGCACCCCGTAGTACGTGCTGAAAACTTCAAACTTGAGGCATACATTCCGGATCAGAGAATTCCAAACTACTTTTGATCTTGGATTTATGCATGAAACAATCAAATGCCATGGTCGTCAGTCCACCACTCTTGGAATGTTGAAACTTCAACCGCCTTAGCTTGATCTGTATACAGCACAAGACATGCAGCAGGCATCTAAATTCTAACGTGAATATATATATATATATATATATATATATATATATATATATATATATATATATATATATATATATATATATATATATATATATATATATATGGGCATCATCTATATATGCATGCTTGCATATACCAGGTTGCGTCATCAGTTTGCTCCGTCAAAAACGTTTTCTTCTTTCCGTCGTTTGAGGCAATGTCGCAGAAGTTAACATCAGCTGCTGGCTGCGTTAATTGACGATCGATCGTCTCCATAGTCTGAACGATGTTTTAACTCTGCATGCTATAAGTAGACACCATGGCTTTGAGCTTTAGAAGCACAACACAATTAACAACCAATTGTTTTGATTATTATCAGCTGGAGCTCTCTGATCTACTAATTAATTAGCATTTTCGACAAGCATCGTCTAGAGATCTCTCTCGACCTGTGGAGCTGCAGAGTGCACGCAAGTCCTAATCAAGATGCAGGGAGGAGGAGGGAGAACAAGCAGGGGTCCAGCTGCGGTGTTGTTTGCACTGCTGCTCGTGGCAGCGGCGTCGGTGCATGCTGACGCCGCGGCCGCACCGGCGCGGCGCCTCCTCGGAGCCAATGATGGCGGCGCTGTGCCGCCGCCACCAAAGCTGCCGGTGTCCGTCAGCAAGGCATCGTCGACAGTGCCACATTGCGGCATCACGAGCGACCCAAACACTCGTTGCCCTCCCCCATCTCATGTGCCATAGCTAGCTGTACCTGTACCCGTACGTAATAATAGGCTGCTTGGAGGCTTACTTGGACCTAGCTTGGGTGTTTCTTCGAAGTAATGTGTTACGTTTAGTTTCAATATAAGTCTGTCGTTCGTATATAGGCTAGGCTGGCAGTGTCGATCACGAACATTAGCAGTGGAGAGTAATTTATTGGTTGAATTATTAGTAGTTACAGTATTTTTGTAATAATAATTAAAGAGCAATAAGAACAGAGCATGTACTACAACCACACATACGGAGTCTCATCTGTAAGATCTTGTCGAATCACGGACATATAGCTAAATACATACCTTGTACAATGATTCATCTATTTAAACTATCCGTAAACAAATTAATACTCACTCCATTCTAAATTATAAGTCATTTTAAAAAATTTAGAACGTTAAAACATCTCAAGTTTGATTAAAATTATAAAAAATATTACAAAATTTATGACATCAAATAGATATACTATGAAAATATAATTGATGAATAATCTAATAATATTTAATTGATATCACAAATATTATGATATTATCATATAAGTTTGGTTAAACTTAAAATGTTTTGACTCTCCAAAATTTTTAAAATAACTTATAATTTAGGATGGAGAGAGTCCATACAAGTATCCATGATAAGGAAAAACAAGATTTTTATGTTCTTTGTGTTGCTTATATACAGGAATGGCTCGCATGTGAAAGAAACGA
Source organism: Microstegium vimineum (assembly GCA_022036555.1). Lineage (NCBI taxonomy): Eukaryota > Viridiplantae > Streptophyta > Magnoliopsida > Poales > Poaceae > Microstegium > Microstegium vimineum. The sequence goes on from CM039120.1 coordinate 13,335,384, forward strand.
AAAAAAATAGGTGCAAACACCTGCATCCAACTCCAAGTATCGAACCTCAGTGTTTACTGTAGATCCATCTTGGATAGAAATTATATATGTTTTAAAAATTTCATCATATGACCAGGATTGGTTGGTTTAGCCTTAAATTTTGGTATACCAATTTTAATGGGTCTTATGACAACTCAAAACTCTACCACCTCTGGGCGTGTCATATAGGTTTCGGAGAATACGTAGCTTTCATCCGAGACGAGTAAGTACAGAAGCTTTGCACCTATATTTTTGGATGACCTCGCCTGCGCTTGCTCCCACCTGGCGACAGCTAGAGGAGAGCATTTTAAAGTGAGTTTGTAATAAGTTTCGCCTGATTTGCTTCTAATTTGTGAGAAGCTAAAGCCGAAACATTGGTCTATCTAAAAAAAGAGCAGAGCTCGCCCTCCGCTCTCACGCCCTGCCTGCAGTGGCCATTAGCCGCGTCCACCTTCCCTGCCCTGTGCCCCAGGAGCGATTAGCATCCGATCAGGTGGCCGGATGCAGCCCGCCGACACCCTCGGCCCCTCCCTCGTAAAAAAAATTCCTCCACCTTTTGTTAAGTTGGGCCCAATTAAACTATTTCATGGGCCTTCATATCTGTTTCAACGCATCACGTACTTATCCAAAGCAATAGCATGCACTAAAATCCAAAAAACGATGATGTCAGCGTATCCCATACTTTTTGAAGTAAAAAAAAAGTCATAACTCTTAAGTTAATATTCCCAATTAAAATCCGATTGCACCATCGTGTTCCTTGCAATAAACTCTTCACAACAAGACCCCACATGAATACATTTCGATAAAAAAAATTACGAATATTTATCTCATATTGAATATGCATTTACAGATAATCGTCGAACATCACATTAACATGGCATCAACATCATAAAACAAAAGCATGGAACATCATACTTATACTACGTTTAAACTAACTAAGACATCCTGGGATCAAATCCTAGGTGTAGTTTGGTTTTCTTCTTTTAATCAAGTGTAGTTTGTTTTTCTTTTTTTAATCACGAATATAGGATATTGCAACCATATCTATAAATTTCATACATATTAGAACTTTTATATAATAAAATAATAAATCTAAAATTTGATTATGAGATACAATAAGAATTAGTTTTTATATTACGACTACAAGTCTACAACCATGATCATCTTAATATTGAACACCGAGAAATATGCACGCAACGCAAATAAATCGTGGTAAAAGTAAAAACTTATTGCAACCATCAATAAAGCGTTGCAATATGAACTTAGAATTGCAACGCCAAACAAACCGTACGCAACGCAAACAAACTCGTGGCAAGAGTCACAAGATATTGCAACCATCGACTAAAGAGTTGCAATATCATTTTAGTTTTGCAACGCCAAAAAAAACCCCTGCAACCAAAAAAAAATGTTGCAATATTGACATTTTTTTTGCAACCATCAAATAAAAGTGTTGCAATATCAATTTAGTATTGCAACGTCAGTAAAAGTCCCCGCAATGCAAATCAAAGCGTGGCAACAGCGGCAACTTATTGCAACCGCACTATATTTCGTTGTGATAACAATTACTTGTTGCAACGATCTTCATCTTTTTTGCCATGAAACAATTTTTGTGGCAAAAATTTCATCCATCGCAACGAAAAGGGCAAATGGTTGCGAGAGCACTCCTTTTTGCAACGAAATCATTGACGTTGCCCCCGAAAGAGCGTAGCAAAAGGGTCGGAATCTAGTAGTGATGCTATCTTGGCCAGGCTTGGAGGGTTCATAGCGGGGTCGGCTGACCCCCTTATGTGGCCATCTAGGTCCTGTTTTTTGGCCAATTATTATCTCCTGCATGAACACATTTCAATGTACAAGTGGAACTAGTTATTGGTAAAATAATGTTTTTGAGATGTTATTTCCCCCTTGAATCAGAAGCTGTTGATGGTGTTTTGAACATGTAATTTGATGGTTTGTCTACCATCAACAACATACGTTAGGGTTTGGGTTTTTCTTTAGATCAATATGTCATTGAATAGTTGTTGTTATCGGTTTGTGAAATCCCACATTCAAGATCTTAATCATATATTTGCAATTATCACTATACTTGAGTTGCGTGTTATCTTGTTCTTGCTTGTGTTAACTAGAGGAGACATGGTGCTAAGGTTGCAGGGTTTGGGTCTTTGTGATCTAAAACCAGATTGGTGTGTTGCTCTCCACCAAACCGATAGTTATCTTGAACCTAACGAAAGATCGGGAAACACATCCCCATCATTACCTCTAATGAAGCGATCAAACTTTTACCAGAAAATACAACAAACTTTATTTGTGATGATGAAATCAAACTTATTATTGTACTATTCATTAGGATATAGTTGATAGTCAGAATAAAGAACATGAGGTCATTCAAAATGTAGTTAACACAAACAAACAAGCACATAGATATTGGAAAGAACACATAATAGTATTTCATTACAATGTTCTAGTAGTGAAATTGATTATAGCCCATACAAAAAATAGTAATAGCATTTGACACATATATATTGTCTTCAACAAGCTAGTTTTACATGCATCTATTGATACTAAATCATAAATAACTAGAAAACATATGTATGTACATTTTAATCCACTAATTATGAACGAAGCCTCATCTATTGATGGCCAATACAAGTTGTCTGGTAGCTCCCAGCCCTCTCCGTCACTAAAACTATAGAAGAACTAGTAGATGCCAGTTGACCTCTTATCTTAGGTAACTACTTGGTTGTTTCTCACCATGGTTTCCCCCTATTGATGTCATAGTATTTTGTGTTGTAAGCACTACCAATGAAGGAAAGCATCTCCCAGCTAGGAGAAGTATTATGCACCATCTTTGGAGGTACAAAAGAACTAGTTGTTTGTTGACCTCTAGTCCAAGTAGCTACTTGGTTGTCGCTCTTCAGATTAGCACTTGGAAAGTTGTTCATGGCATTGTGGTGTCCATCAAAGTCATAGTAATTTGTGTTGTTAGCACCTCTAGTAAAGGGGAGTGTCTCCCATCCAAGAGAGTAACTGTGCACCGACATTGGATCTATGGATGAAATAGCTATTATATGTTGATCTCTAGTCCAGGTGGCAGCATGTATATTGCTCGCTTGGCTAGCATATGAGAGTTTATTCAAGAAAACATGTTGTCCCTCAATATCATAATGATTTGTGTTGTAAGCACTATGGCCAAAGGCAAGAAAAGAGTTCTTTTGCACCCATGGCTCTATGTCATAGAGGTCGACATCATTGATGTTGAAGCATTGTTTCCTCATGGTGCACTCCTTCCTATGGAAATACTTCTGCGCATGGCTACAGATCTGGATTGGCATCCTTGTGGCAACAAAGTACCTAGATATGCTCTTCTAGTTACTCGGCCATACACTTCTAGGCCATGGAGGAAATTCCTGTATACATATATATACATATGGTTTAGACTTAACAAGTCAGATGATAAAATGTCTTCATAAACTAAATATTGGTAAAAAAATCTCAATGTCTCATGGTCTGAAATACTATACACCAATAGACTATTACTTGTACAAAAAATTAACACTAATATGTAACAAACATTTTAAATATAGAGGAGAAATGAATTACTTGTGCTCGTCATGAGTCCAAACTTTCACTGGGTATTGCCTCTTTTTCTTAGGAATAGTATTCAGCTTGTGTGATGGTCCCTCTAAAATCTTCATGGGCTCACATCATCCATTATATAAGTAATATAACCATGAAACATGTCCATGTTATCCATGTTTGTATCCTCCGTTGGCATCCCAAAGTTATCATTCACAAGAGCATTGTTCACCACAACTTGTTGGTTGTTGCTCTGCATTGTATTCATCTCAACTACCTGATGCATCTCTTTGTCTGAGAACCTTGCTTGGAGGTCATCAACAACATGATTGTGCATCTTGCGTCATTTGTATAGGTGTTGGTGGTGTTGTGACTAGTGATGAATGACTTCACCATATCTATTCATTAGTGCTCCACACACCATTGAATTTGGGATCCATGGTTAGTGAGGGTTGAGTACTACACAACAAGTTAATGTATGGAACACGATAGTTGGATGGAGAAAATGGCAAGCACAAGGCCAAGTATTTATAGGCCTTATGGTGAATCTTTTAGTGTTGGTTTTCAATTTATTATACAATAAAGTTTTATATTATAGTTGTTAACACCATATTTTGGTGCAATCAGATAGATACGAGTAAGGATCAAGGATAGAAAAATGTGTTGCACACATGTGGACCCGGGCGGCTGGTTAAGGAAACTGACTCGGAGGAGATGACGCGTATCGGCTGTTGAGATACGTTCGGTGGGCTACACCGATGATTGAGGCCCAAGACATCCATGTTTCCTTATTTCGGCCGACGGCTGGTTTTATGCTAGGGTTATGCTATGTGGTCTATAAATACCAAGGGTTAGGGAACGAGAAGGACATCCAATCAATCAAATACACAACTTAGTCCTTAGTTTCCGGCCTTCGGCCACCCCTAGGAGTAGGAGTAGAGTAGATTTCGGTGAACCTTCGATGGATTGGGCTGCATCGACTAGATCGACCTTCGGTTTGATTGTAAGTTTAGCCTTGGTTCATGTCTCATTTGTACGGCTGTATTGTGTAACTCGTGAAAGCTCGGTATGAGCTAGTTATTGGTTTGAATCTATTGTTCATGGGGCTGTATTACTTCAATCTCATATAAATCATGGCTTCAGGCTAGTTATCGGCTCTATTAGATTGACGATCTAATAGATTTATTAAGTTATCGATATTATCTGTTATACTTTGTTTAATCTATTGCTACAATATCTTGCCCAATCTCATCTAATGGATCGGCCCGCGCTTTACTTCCAATCTAGATCTATTGCCTCTGATGCATCTGTTATTACATTTAGAGGGACGATAGGTCTAAGATCATACCGGCTAGTTCATTAGATGCGGTTGCTACATGTTGCGGGTTCGAGACATGTGTTTGGTTATCATATTGGTTTGAGTGTGTCTGGATCTAGCTTAACACATGTGGTACGGCTGCATCTGACGAACCCCACTGCCATTGCATGTTGAATTATGTTTGTTCAGACTTAGATCTATCCGAGGTTGGATACATGGATCTTGTTCAAGACTCATGGATCCCATATTGACTAATACAGCTGATTTGGTTATGCTTCAATCATATGATGCGTGTACGTTATCATCTCAATCTATTAGATCTATTGAGTGTACTAGACGTGGTTCGACCTGTTTACTATTATGGCTACATGGAAAGACCCCAATGCTAGTAAACTGGCCGGGTTATCGGGTTAATTGTCATCATGGCTGCATGAGAACACACCTCTGTTGATGGTTAATCTTTATCTGGTATGTTTAGTAGATCTGATGGTTTGGTAATGATAATGTTACATGTGTCGCATCTTTACATTGTTATCATCATATTGTCACACCCCAAAATTTCACATTTTGGGTTGTGCTTAGAAAACACTAAATAAAATCAATGATTTCTATGTTCATATAAAAATTTCCAAGATTAGTTTGATTTGCACAAATTTAGTATAGGAAAAGTGAATTTATAAACTTTTCTAAATCAATTTGATAGACTTTAATTTTTGTGGTAGTTTTTTATTGCTTGTCTTGATGCATGCGAGTGTTTAAAGTTTTTAAAACGCGTTTAGTAAGTCGTTTATCGGTCTCTGGTTCGTCTCTACCTTTTTCTATAATCAAATTCTTGTTCTCGATCTTAATCTTTCGTTTGGACATTCCTAGTTTCCGTTGTCTCTTGATCCAAATGATTCCCTTGAGTTCATAATTCATCAACATGTCTCTAAATTCTTTTCGGAATTTTTCTGAATTTTTCCAGACCTTTTTTCCTATTTATCTACGAGCAAATTCTAATTTTTAGATGCTCCAAAATATCTTTTCATGAGCTCCAAATACTTTATTTGGGTTCATTGTGTTCAAAAGTATCTTCGAGAATTTTCCCTGAATTTTTGGAGCATTCGGAGTATTTTTCGTGGCTTAATTATTAGTTCTAGACTTTTCTAGAATTATTTTATTCACGAAAATAATTTATTCCGAAAATAAATACTGAAGAACTCAATTTCCCACCAGCCCACAAAGCCCATGTTCAATAATCCTCATAAATCACAAAAGTCCAAGCATTTTATTTACTAATGGGCTTTGATGATTAATTTGGCCCGTTAGTAAATGTGAAGGTGCACCATCAATTAGTATCATATCGCTAGTTGATGTTGAGGTGGAGAGTCTTCCTCCCTATAAATATGTACCCACCCTCTTGACCAAAGCACACCACGTCTACCACAAGGGGTGCCCCTAGTTTGGGAATACCTAACGGTAGAAAATCATATCTTTTTCCTACTCTGCTGTTATCGTGCAGCCTACTCCAACCGTGGTGATGCTCTCCGATCGACATCCCTTGCCCGGCATCCGATCGACATCCCTTGGCCCGGCGACCCCCTCCTTCTGCACGAACGAGCAGCAGCAGCATCAAGAGCGTCCCTACAAAAGTGAAGGAAGGAGACAAGTGTAATTTTCTTTGACGGTATAATCTCTAATCACCACCGTTTATTCGTTTTAAATCCGTTTTCATCCATTCAAATTGCGTTAGATTCGTAGAGTTTTTATCTACATGTTAGAACTATAATCAATCTGTTTTGCAAACTTTGAAAAATAAATATTTATTTAATGCCTTTTAATTTCCTAGTTTAATCTTTAAATCTTGTTTAAATCCTATCTTCCACGTTTTAGCTCTGTTTCAATCCGTTCAAGCTGCGTTGGCTTCGTATCGGCGTAACCTTTTCATTAGTGATCTTTAATACCATGATAAAATATCTATAATTTTATGGTTAACTCCTAAACTTGATTAATAACTATGCAACTTGTTTTATATATAAAATATGATTAGTTCTACTTTTGTTTTCAAGATCCAAATATAACTTTGACTTAATCTAACTTGGGTGTTCCTTTGAAATACCTTATCCATCCTTTTTCATAGCTAAAACTAATAAAGCTCTAAGTTCTTGTTTCAAAAAGCAAAATCCCCGTTAGTTGTATCTTGATCTTTGTAGCTTCGATTAGCGTGTTCTTTGCGCCTGTGTGATCGTAGAGATGCGTAGTTTTCTTTTAAAATCTTTTTAATTGATTGTTGTATTGTTCTAAGTAGATATGTATGTATGCTATGTTTGGTCAGGTGTTTGAGTGGTGTTTGTGATTTTGTCCAATCGGTGAGTGTTATGTTGGAGATCAAGAAGTTGGCTTTTTAGAAGATCTTTTTGAAGACTAGAACTAGAAGAAGGATCTAAGCTTTTAAGGCAAGTATTATATGGGATCTTCCTTGATGTCCTATTCATGATGTTTCTTTAAATCAAATCATATGCATGTGTCTAATCTTGTTGTCATACGGCTTACCTAGAATTGTTACCTTGAACCTTGGAATCCTATGGGTTATTTGCATCTGGGTAGTTATTGCTAGTGCTCCATTAAATAAGCATGATCTTTAATCTTGATTAATGACTATATGAAATGATAAAGTAAAACTTGACTTTTTAGCAACATGGATTTAGGACCCTATCTGTCAGCAAAAGCTGGGACATACAGTACAACTATGAGGGCTATATGGCTCTGGCTTTAGTTCAGTATGAGGGTAACTCTCTCGCATGTGGCAGTTCGCGAAAGTTTCCATTGACGAGCGGTTGCGGGTTGCGGCTGGAGTGTCGACCGTTGTGTGTGTGTACCATCGAAGGGCTCCCGTACACCCCTTGCCCGTGGATCCGTAGTGTCTGTTGTTTGTCAGCGAACCCCTTTGAAAGACTTCATAGTGAACCCTGTCGGCCTTCCTTGGAAGTGGGTTAAGAGGATCGCTACCTCTGGCGAAAGGGCAAATCACGACTCATGGGTAAAGATGTACAACCTCTGCAGAGTGTTAAAAACTGATATATCAGCCGTGCTCACGGACATGAGCGGCCCGGAAAACTCACAGACTAATAACGGAAAACTCACAGAAACAATGTTTACATGTTGGTTATTACTTGCGAATCACTTTATCATGCTATTTGTGTTATTCATTCAATTGCTATATGATCATGTGGTTTAATTTGGGGGCTTAAGCATAACTTATGACACATCAATTGTAAAGCTTTGAATCAATTAAAAATGCTTATCGCAGTAAACCCGTGTCAACTTTTTGAGCATCATGAACCCCATATATACTTGTTGAGTACGATATGTACTTACGCTTGCTTTACTTTTCAATACTTGGATAAAAATCCCGGATGGGTACCAGATTGCAAGAGTCTCGAGCAGTTAGGCTTGTGATCAACCAGTCAGTTGGTCCCTGTGGAGTGGAGTCTTCACCTGAAGTTCGGAGTGTCTTACCGTTGTTTGCTCTCTTAAGGTTATTTCTTTGACCTTATATGTTATGTATTTAAGTATTGTCTTTTGATATTACCTTGTTCTGTGGCTATATGTGAGATTTGACTTCCTGGGCTCACATATAGGATATATCTGGTTTTGTTCTTAAAACCGGGTGTGACACATATGATCGGCTAAATTATGTACCTCAGAATTGATATCTTACGATAGCCGTTCATATACCATCTTAATGCTTTTCACTGTTCAGGGTTGACTCTTTAGTCAGTCTCTGGGATTCATCGGCTATATGAGAGTCGCACACTCATGGAACTGTCTGACAACAACCGGCAGGTTCCATAATTTGACATTTCATCTCCTTGTCAATTATAGGTCAAATTGACTGGCATGCCTGGAATCAATCCTAGAAGTGGCCTAAGCCGCTTAAGGGGTTTAGGAGATCAAGCTCTACTGCTACACGGTATCTGCAGGCCCTACGCAGTGCTGACGCCGAAAGTCCCATTTTTGGCGTCAACAATAGTCAAACAATATTTTTTAATCATAATACTAAATATATTTAGCATATATATTCATTTCTCAGTGGTACACTAATTTTGTAGTTGACACACTTCAATTTCTTAGGTCAATGACCAAGGACACATGACACATAAAAATAACTCACAGTTACATAATTACTAGTTTCACTAAAGAAATCTCATTTGAGAATAAATGGTCTTTCAACATAAATCAATATTGGGCATGCAATTTAGGTTGGTTGGTTAGCTGCTTCAAAGAGTAATTCTTGTTCATAAGCACACAATGTTTGCACATTACACATTTTTCTCTCACATTTGATAAAATGAATGCAGCACCTAGGATGTGCATAGGCCATACCACTATTCTCGAGCACACGGGTTGGAAGGACATTAATGTCTCAATTTTCTACTATTAGTTGACTCAATCTTTAGTGGTTGCAAAGTGTTGTGTCTGCAATTTTTAATAACATTACTTTATGTCTAACCAAATTCCTTATTAGTGTGTTCCTATTAAACAAATGAATGTGAATTGATCAAATCATGTATGCATATCTTTCCTTGTGATTGACATTTATTATGTTTCTATCCGATGTCCACATATACTAGAATCTTGAGACTGGAAGCCAACTTTTGACTTTAGGTACAAGTCTCTTTTTGTTTCCCTCTACATCTATATATCTATATCTATATCTATATCTCTATATCTCTATATAGTATATATATATATTTATATTTGTATCCATATCTATATTTATATACAATGTTTACACATCACAATTTTTTCTCCCAAGTTTGATAAGATAATGCAACACCTAGGATGTGCATAGGCCATATCACTATTCTCAAGCAAGTAGTTTAGAAGGACACCAATGTCTCAATTTTCTACTATTAGTTGACTCCATCTTTAGTGGTTATAAAGCATTGTGTCTAGAATTTTTAATCACATTACTTTATGTCTAACCAAATTCCCAATTAATTTGTATTTATAATAAATAAAAGAATGTGAATTGATCAAATCATATATGCAAATATTACCTTGCGATTGGCATTTATTAGTTTTGTTTATGTCTGATGTCCAAATATACTAGAATCTTGAGACTAGAAGTCAACTTTTGACTTTACGTGCAAACCACTTTCTCTCCCCTTTCCCTCTATATCTATATCATCTATATCTATATGCAATGAGTTTTTTCTCATTTCTATGCCATCCTGTCCTTCTAGGTGATTATAGAGTGTACAAAGTGCATTTAACTCCATGATATTTTATATGTATGTATACTAGTCTATCTGTTGCATTGTACCACATAAATGATGTTAATGTGAAAACTGAGTTAGAAAAAAAGGTCACCATGAATGTATGTTTTATCCTACACTCATCATGAGAGACACCCACATTATTCCACACATCTTGTATTCAAATGGATATAGGTTGATACATTTGAGGAAGAAACTAAATTAATGTATAATGTGTTCAATATTTTTAAATTATTACTTATATTTTTCCTAGCAAATAAAGTTCTTTTGAATTGAATAATTAGATTCATCTATGCTTGTAAATGGGCACTGAGAAGGTCGAGCGACCCAACTATGGGTTAAATGATCCAGACTAAGCCCAATGGACCTCAAACTTAGTCTAGGACATCTCTACTCAACAAGAAGCCTAAGGGAAGCAATGTTGACCCTAGAAGCCAAATTGGACTTTGAGAAACCAACCTAAGGTTGGGCGAACCAACCATAGGCCCAGTCAGAGTCTACTTCATCCACATGCAAAAGAATCACACTCAGGATTCATCCCGCATGTTGGTTGAATGCTGGTTCACACATCAAGGAACAAAATGAAGCCAACTAGATATCACGTTGATCCATGGGGCCATCCAACTAAACCAAATGAAGTTTACTCGACCGGATGCTTCACCCACATTTATTAGGACTGTAGATCAAGGTACTAATAAAAAATTGGATGGTGGGTATGTGGAGGTGTCAGGTTTGTTGACCTAGCATTTTCACAAAAACCTACTCGGTGATGGACCAAGATCCTAAGGGTTCCTCATGGGGTTGATGAGGGGATATGACCTGCATATACCCTCGTGGCTATACATGGGCCACACCATCGGAGATGGCCCAGCCCACAAGACATAGACGTGCAGCACACGACACACGCCACACAAATAGTACCATATTGGCTACTTTACTTGTAACTCTATCCCTTCGGCATATATAAGGAGGGGAAGGAACCCCCCCAAGACACATCTCTCACATCCTCAATCACATCTTGTATTGTATCTCTCAGATCAATATAGCCATCAGAACACAGGACGTAGGGTATTATGGCGACTTGCCAGCCTAAACCTGTCTAAATCGCCGTGTCTACGCTCTCTGTGTTATGCTTGACCATCGTCGCTACACCTCCGCCACATAATCTACTACCTTGGGGTACCCCCTAGGTAGATTGCTGACCATATTTTGTCGACAATTGACACGCCAGGTAGGGGGTGTGTGCCATGACGCCATGGCTCATCAAGCGATCACCTTCCCCGTCGACGACCCTCGTCAATGTATCTCATTGATCTTGTCGACGGTCCTCGTCGTCCTTTGCCGCCAACCTTGTCGACAGCCCTCGTCGTCCCTTGCCGCCGATATCGTCGTCATCCCTCGTTGACGACGCGCCGCATCTCTCGTTGTCCCTCATCGACAACATGCCTCGTCCCTCGACGCACCCCTGATGATTCATCACGGCTCTCGCTAATCTTTACATGATTGTTGAGTTTCTCCAAAGTCCATATGTACATCATGTACTACCCATTCTATGTGTTTGTATTGCAGGTACTAGATCGTCGCCAAGCCTATTATTGACGCTTGCAAGCTGGGTTGGATGGTACCATTCTCCAAGCAGCCTGGCTAGAGCTGAAGAGCTTTAGGGCTGGGGCTGTCGGTCCAGCCATAAGCGTGTAAGAGCGGCTACCCTCTGCACTATGAATGGTCGGTCGTCCTCCCGAGTGACGCCCGACCTCTCTACGCGTGCACGAGCGTCTGCCCTCTATGCTGTGAAGGAAGGGATAAGCTCGGGCTGAGGTCTCTAAAAGCTACACACCAAGTTGCTCAGGGACTAGCCTCGTCGTTGACCCGCCATGGCTCTTGCCAACCGTATCGCTCTTCATCGTCGACCCGCCATGGCTCTTGTCGACCACATTACCCTTCGTTGTCGACCCACCAAGGCTCTTGCCAACCACATCGTCCTTCGTCGTCGACCCACCATGGATCTTGCCAACCACATCGCTCCTCATCGTCAACCTCGTCACCCTTCGTCGTTGACCCGCCACAGCTCTTGGCGACCACATCGCTCCTCGTCATCGACCTCATCGTTCCTTGTTGCTGACTCATCACGGCTCTTGTCGACCTCATCGTTCCTCGTTGTTGACTCATCACGGCTCTTGCCAACCACATCGCTCCTCGTCGTTCCTCGTTGTCGACTCGTCATGGATCTTTCTGACCTCGTTGCCCCTCATCGCCGACTACATTATCGGGGACTAGCCTTGGCGATGATTTGTCATGGCTCTCGCCGACCTTGTTGCCCCTCGTCGCTAACTACAGTCTCGGGGACTGGCCTCGTCTCCGACTCATCATGACTCTCGTTGACCTTGTCAATGACTCGTCGCGGCTCTCGTCGACCTCGTCTATGACTCACCTTCGTCGTTGACCAGAACCTGTTGGCTGAGCTGGTGTGCATCAAGTTGCTCCATGCTATCCGGATCAGGGTGCTGATTTTGGGTAGCATGTTGGGGGCCTTGATGGGCATGCTACGCCTGCAGTCTCGGGGACTGCGCCAACCACACTACACTCTATAGCTCAGCACCACGTTTCTTACTACACCTACTACCAAGCTCGGGGACTAAGTGGATGCACTTCACCTTGCAGTGAATGTATTTGCTTACTTCTTCGATAACTCGTTGGAGTTCGCCAAGAAGGACTTGTACAGACTTCTACTAGGACCTTGTTGTTCCTTACAGTCTTGCAAGCTCCAAGTGGATACACTTCACCAAGAAGAAGTTCTTCAAAATTTTCTTCAGCACCTTACATCCTCCTAGCAAGCAACTACAAACTCCGATGAAGTGACCTGCTTGCTAATCAAGCTTCGATGGTTCTAACCAGTCTGACCTGGTCAGAAGGCTTCTCCGAATCATGTCCCAACCAGACAACCTGGTCAGAGATCCTCGATGACGCTGATAAAGGAAGGCAACCAGATCAAACCTGTTCATAAGACTCCAGAATAGCTTGCCAGAAGGATGCAACATGCTCGGGGACTAGCTGTGGGGATATGACCCCCATATACCCTTGCGGCTATACATGGGCCACACCATCGGAGATGGCCCAGCCCACAAGACATAGACATGTAGAACACGGCGCACACCACACAAATAGTAACATATTGGCTACTTTACTTGTAACTCCATCCCTTCGGAATATATAAGGAGGGAAAGGACCCCCAAGACACATCTCTCACATACTCAATCACATCTTGTATTGTATCTCTCAGATCAATATAGCCATCAGAACACAGGACGTACGGTATTACGGCGACTTGCCGGCCTGAACCTGTCTAAATTGCCGTGTCTACGCTCTTTGTGTTATGCTTGACCGCCGTCGCCACACCTCTGCTGCATAATATACTACCTTGGGTTACCCCCTAGGTAGACTGCCAACTATATTTCGTCGATAGTTGACTACCCAGCTGTTGACGGTAGTTAACATCAACATTTAATATAATTATAAACATGATAAATGGATCAACCATATGGAAAGTATAGAAGTATAGGCTTTATCTGACAAATTTCACGAGCTTTGGTATTCTATTATTTTTCAGAGACTATTCTAGAAAAGAGTAATAAAGGGAATCAAATCAGATTAAATATCAGAAAAATCCGAGACGAGATATTTGCCATAATACTCAAGACGGATCCAGAAGACACCAGAGCGAAGCGGGCAGCAAGCTGCTGCTAGGTGGGGCCGGCCAGCCACCTAGTGGGCCCCCCTTCTACCGCCTTCTGTAGTGTTCCTCCACCACCTTTAAGGAGTCATCTCATCCCTACATTAAGTAGGTTTGATCCAACAGATGTCGTGCACCCCACCGGGATATAAATAGAGGGCAGATCCCATCCCCGGGGCACTAGAGTTCAATTTAGTCTAAGTCATTTGAGATCTAGTCATCCAGAGCCACAAACCCTAGTTCATCTAGATCCTCTCTAGTTCATAGCATAGCTTAGTTAGATCAAGAGTAGAGGAAGTCAAGATACGTCAATCGATCTTGGACTTCCGACATTGTCAAGAGATTGGAGTCTGGTATAGTTCTTATTCTCTTCTCTCTTATTGTGATTATCTTCAGTTGTATGATATTTATGGGCAACACTTTTCTTCATTATTATGTTCTTGTTTACGTTAATATGTCTAGTATAGTTAGTTTGCTATTGAGTTCATGCACATGTTCATATAGCGCTCGTCTACTAGATTGTGTGGCGAGTGGTAGGCGGTATGTAGGCGTGGTGCTTAGATACTTTGCTTATCTGCGGATGCCCTCATCTGTGTCGGGTCGTGGGGTAGATCATGGACGTGACATGTCCATTGAGTCCTCTGTTGGCCTCCCCCGTGCAGTGGTTTGTAGGGAGGGATTGTCAGGTTGAGGATATCTTCAGATATCTGAGATTTCTGAACTCGACTATCGTGTTCATGGCCCCATTGTGGTTGGGAACATTGGTAGTATTACTTAACGATGATTGCTAGATGTACTTGCACTAAATAGCGTAGCTTTGACGGTATCTAGAATACTTAGGAGTTATTTCTTTATTACTTGTATTGTTCTTTGCTTGTGTAGTGACTAGAGTGCTCTAAGAACTTTATCTTTATTATTATGATGACCGATCAATTACCCTTATTATATATATATACATATATAATTAAGAGTAGAGTTCTTGGTTGGTTAAATTCCTTCATTCATTTCCATATGCATGTTATTAATACTATAGATTATCAGTTTAACTAGACCTTCCCAGTGGTATAAATATAAATTGACAACCTGGTAATACTCTAGGTAAAATGCTACAATGGTGTATTAATCTGTCCGCTTGCAGAATCAATTGTTCTTTATAATTTCATATCCATCATTATTTATTTTTGCCTAGTCACACATAAAATATAATATTTAATAAGTACCATTAAATATTCCTAGCTCTATAATTGGGGATGACAACCTAGTTCCATGCTTAGGAGTATAAGGTAAAATATAGTGGCTAGTTGCTAAAGACAAGTTAATTACATACCATACATTTTTGGCGCCATTGCTAAGAACTTCTATTCTTGGTGATGACGTTAGAAATGCCAATACCAACAAGGACACAGGCTGACGTATGATCTACCAGGAAGGCATAGAACAAGATGGCATGTCTGCCAATGCAAGGATTGACCTAGTCGGAATATAGGAAAGTCTATCTTTCTAATAGGATTATAATTCTTCTATTGTAACTGACTAGGACTAGATTATGCACCTGCCCTCTGGACTATATAAAGAGAGGAAGGGGAACATCATCATACACAACAATCCATCATAAGGAAACATGCCACATAGGACGTAGAGTATTACACTATTTAGCGGTCTGAACAATTATAAATCATTATCTTAGGTTCATAGTCAAGTTTACCTTACGCCAAAGTCCACCGATCCTTGTTATGGATAACCCCATAACAAAGTTGCTAGTCATCACACAACAGCTAGCGTAGAGGCTTTTAGCAAAAAGATCATCAAAAGTTTGATAGACCTCTAGATCAAAACACGTTCTTGGCGGGACATTCACCTTCGGTTCATGACCTTCATAGCAGATGACTTCGACATTCTTCAAGGTCAACTCATGTAGATTTCTGCATATCAAGCTCCTCTGGCTCCTTGATAAGACACACTGGAGGATCTCGCTAAGAAATTTGATGAATGTTTAATTTGCAGTCCTACTTAGACATGGACACACCTTAAGCAATCCAAGTCCTACTTGGACACAACTAGGTTAGTTAAGCCGGCCTCTAAGCCATTATACAACCATGGTCAAAGCCTAGCTTGACTCCCTCTAAGACTTAAGAACACCGCCTTTGTCTACAAAACGATGGCCTTAAGCCATATGCTATCCACTCTGATCATGAAGGGGGAACAAGAAGAGATCCCATTGATGGGTGCCCAACTCGTCCTAGTTGTCACTGCCACATCAAAAGCCAAGACAGTGCACTCTCTAGGTGCCTGACTACTCAAGAACTCTGTCTATGCCTAATCTACCCTAGGTTAGCCCCACCCGTAGTGGCCCAAGACGGAATTTGCATTTGTCACAAAGACAAGAGAGGGAAGGACTTACCATTCCTCTAGATAGTCCCCATTGTTTGTTGCTTCCCTACATTGATTGCTTGCACCAGTAGCGGACCTCCGCTTGGGATGCCATAGATGGTGTGCGATGGTTGTTGACACCAAATAGTGGCAAATGGAAATACCACAAGCGCACAGTAGTTAATTGCAGCTCTTCATTGGGAGTATTCTAGGTATCGTATTTTCCATGAGGAACGTGAAGTGCACTAACTAGATTCAAGGACGTCCTATGATGAATAAAAGAGCCAATACTCGTTGGGTAGAGAGGTTATGTGTATAGCAAGGATATCTGGCTGGTGTGGTAGGTATAAGGATTGATTCAATCCCCCGCAAACCGAGGCAATAGATGAAACAACAGGAGACAAAAACCCCGGCCCGAAGTGACTATCCTTTTAATGGAGCCTAACCCTTTTTAAAAAAACTTTCCTATAACACATGGCGGGGATCAAAGACATAGACAGAGCTGTCACTTCTGCTGGCATCTGCTCGAACCGTGCAGCAAGCGGCCTACCCAGGTAAGAGAGAGTCTAGACACCACGTCTACACAACTCTTACTACTCTATCACTCATGTAGAACTAGAGCACTCTACTAATAAAGTAAAGCGGGATACAAATAAGACATGTTATATAACTACTAAACCAATGCAGAATATCAAATACTATAGATAACTTGGTTGAAGTACTTACATAGAAGAACTTACATCCGTTGAGGAACTCCTCGGAGAAGACTCCCGACAGTCCCGGGGCTTTCTCCTTCGGACTTGCCTCACTCTCGCCCTTTAAGCATAGCACACCGACAGAGCTTCACTAAGCTACTAATGAGTGTACTACTATATTGTGTCATGAGTTGTGATTAAAGGCCTAGGGGTTATTTATAGTAGGAGGTAGAGTAGGGGCTACTCCGGTGCCACGTCAGCAATCCGCGCCTTCTCCGTCTTGCTCCTTAGGATCGAACCGATCTTTCCACCGCATTAGATAAAAGGTGGAGATCAAGTCGATGCATGGAGGCATGCAGAGAGGCGGTGGGGACTTCGGAGTATGCTCAGAGGCACAAGGAGGGGGTCGGCCAACCAGCCCATGACATGTGGGGACATCTCCCTTCTTCTAGAAAGGTGTCCCCACTAGTTAGGGGGCTTGATGGTGGCCTCTGGGCCCAATAGTCAGGTCGGCCGACCTGGTCTTGAGATCTTTCGACCTCCCTCTAGTGTGGGACCTCCTTGATAGGTGTGGACTCTATTGGTGCAAAGGGCCGTGGTTGTTGGGCCCATAAGCACGTCAGCCGACATGCTTTTGTGGCCAAATCAGCTCATCTTTTGTAGGTAGCTTCTAGAAGTAATGTCCATCATGATGGTATACCAACTTGCTTATTTGACATACTTGGAAATGTGTCAAGCTAGGCCCAAAACATGACATTATGTGCCTGCATTCAAATAGAGGACATGTACATGTGGAACCAAGTTATTTGAACAAAAATCATTTCTTCTTTGCTTATTCGGTTCCCAAAATGGTCCTTTCTTGACGGTTTTGAGTATGTAAAAGTAGGGTATATCTAGCGTCAACAATGGTGAGGCAAGCACCTCGACGACAGGGGCAGGTGCTTAAGCAGAGGCAGCATGTACCCATGATGCCTAGGTTGAGGCATGGTGTCACACCAGCATGGGAGATGGCGATCCATGGAAGTGGTGTGGTTTGTGTAGGGGGAGGATGAGGCATGGGTAGCCAAGGTTGTTGGCACTAGGGATGAGGCTGCTCTTGGCTGCATTGGGAGGGAGGAGGGAATTAATGACAAGAGGAGGAAGGAGACTCTAGGCTGATCAAGTGTGTTGTGTTCCTCTGGTCAAACTTGCAGATGGAATGAGAAAAGAGGTAGGGGCACAAGTGTAAAGTGGGGTCAGCTCTTTTTCCAATGAATCAAATGACTTCCTAACTCCCGAAAATGCATTCTAGCAGCTTTACATTAGTTCCATGATGGCAAAGTAATGAATCCAATTTGAGATATGGTAACCTAGTTTACAATAATGGTGGAATTGCAAAATTCTCACTGTCGCCACCCCTAACCTATTAGCTTCGTAAAAAACTAAGGGGGTGTTTGGATTCAGAGACTAAAGTTTAGTAGGTGTTACATTTGATGTTCAAATGCTAATTAGAAGGTAAGCTAATTATAAAACTATTTGCAAAAGTCCTGACTAATTCACGAGAGGAATGCCACGTTTGGATCTTTGAAATTGAATTCATTACAATAATTATAGTTAGCCATACAAGGAAGATACTATGATAGTCATAAAAGGAAGATAGTTATAGTTGTGAAGTAGAAACATAGCATGGTGATTTATAGATTCAATTTCCATCTCCCATGCTATGAATTTAAGATAGACTTATATGTGAACTTTTGAAAGTGGTGGAATATCAAATTCCAAGCTAAATAGCCTAAGTTGTTATAGTAGATTTCAATTCCTCCAAATGAAGGATCCAAACGGACCCTAAGCATAATAAATATATCATTAGCACATATTTACTATAGCACTATATTATCAAAACATAAATTAATTAGGCTTAATATATTGGTCTTGTAAATTAGTTCCTTAAACAAAGTCTAGCTCATTGGAGATGCATCGTCTCTCTATATTGTAAGACAGGTTGATTAAATTCTTAATGTGATCCGAGTGGCTGAGTGCAGCAGGGATGTTGACCTACAGGACATCCTAGAAGGAACACACCTATATGAGTTTGATTGCTAGTCACAATCTATGAGATATGGGTAAATCTCTAGACACTCATGAAAGGTCAGGAAGTGTGACTTATATGCTTCAAACAGAGGGGATGCTCTATGTAGCTTAGTATCAGTTAAGGGTTCTAGTGAAATTCATCTCACACAAAACTGACAATTCCAGGCTTTGTCCATTGTTCAGTTGTGGCTGAATGTAGCTATTACTCTTGATGGATGTTCAACTTAAAAGTCTCCATTGAAACACTGATATATAAAAGAATTGTGGTTTTTTAGACCTATCTGCACCGAACCCTAGAGCCTGGTGGGATTGTTAGATATAATGTGGGCTTGGCCCATTAAACATTTAATCTAATAATACTATATGGTTCTATGTGCATTAAATGGTTTAGTACCATACGGGATATTAACTGAAGAATGAATCAACTTAAATGATTGGTCTTCCACGGTTACTTTGAGAGGTTGAGAAAAGAATAACTGGCTGCCACAGGCGCACGCGCACGGCCGGACCGTGGCCATGGTCGTGGCGAGGCAAGGGAGGTGAGGCGGGCAGGCAGGCGGCGGCGAGCGGACAACAGCTGACCCTTCTGCTTCCTCTCCCGCGGATGCCGCCAGGAGACCCTTCGGTCGTCTGTGCCTCATGGCCTCTGCTCCCACAGGAGTATCTCTGTCTTCCTGCTTTTGGGCTCTTGGTAACACCACCACATATCCAGTAACACTCGAGCTTCTTCGTTTCATCTCCTGCGTGCACACGAGGTGGAAGAGTAGGCCTCCGGAACATCTATGTCCATCGAGTTCGCCTGCTCGGGTGAAGGGTGACAATCACGTTTTTGGGGAGTGTCCATCGGCGACACGACTACTCGCTTCGTCCACTCCTTCCTACTGGTTTTGGTGCTCCGTTCCTGGCGTTCGTTCTCAGCGTGACGTCGAAGACCAGCACTGCAACCTTTCTGCACGGCATCGAGCGGAGGACTACTTCGACCGATGCTACGTTGACTAGCGTAACCGGCAACGCTGCTGGGTATGCTGCTGAAATAATCATGTTTGTGTTTTCTAGTATCGTCTACATGTTTGCAATTGCTAGTGCACATGAACACATACATGTTGTCATGAACATTTTGTTTATTGCTATTTTCTGGATTAAATTACTCGTTAATTTGCCTAATATTCCAACAGAAAATATAAAAAAAAAAACAGAAGAGGAGTTTTTAATTTTCCCCCCATTTTCGTTAGTTTTATCCCTACTTGCTTCTGCACCTATGCTCTTTAGAAACAGAAGCCATGCATGTGTGTCCGCCAAAGCCAAACCCGAGAGAAACATAAGTGATTTGTGTTTCTAGGAGCTAGGCACGGCGAGGCATTTTGCATCCGGGCGGCCAAGCTGTGGTGTCCATTCAGGGAACCAAACCGCGAGTTCAGCGCATCACAAACCAATACTACTTAGCCTAGATGCAAGGCACCAAACATGTACCAACAAACTACATAGCAGCAGGCAAATGTTGTGCCTCCTGCATTTTTACATATATAT
The DNA here is from genome assembly GCA_022036555.1 of Microstegium vimineum. NCBI lineage: Eukaryota > Viridiplantae > Streptophyta > Magnoliopsida > Poales > Poaceae > Microstegium > Microstegium vimineum. The sequence goes on from CM039120.1 coordinate 13,355,946, forward strand.
TGTCTTAGTAGTGAAATTGTTTGTAGCCCATACAGAAATAAACATCACATATGTAATAAGATATAAAAAATAAAAATAAATAGATAATAAAATTAGTGAAGTAATTAATTATACTCAAATAAAAAGAAGAAAAAATGATATCAAACATCACAAATATTTCGTGGAACGTCATATTAAAACTCCATGAGCATCACTATATATTTCATAGAACATCATATGTATAATAAGTGAACATCACAAGTATAATAAAAATACAATATAGAGATAATGAAGTAATTAATTATAGTAAAAAATAAAATAGTACAAGACCAGATTCTAACACCGAAGTCAAACACACGACAAAAAAAAACACAAAGGAAAAAAAAAGAGGATGAAAACTAGAAGGAAAAAAGAACAAAAACATGAACAAATAAGAAACATACTAATTAGAAAAAATAAAAAATAAAGATTAAATAGTACCTAGACAAGAAATTTAAATTAAAGTAAAAAAATACTAATAACAAAATAAAAAAATGAGAATAAAAAAAAAAGAAAATATGGACAAAACAAAAAGAAGCAGAGTAAAAATAAAAGAAAAAAAATGAAAAAAATAAAAACAAAGAAGAATAAAAGCTGACATAATAAATGAAAAGAGAAAAAAGCAAAATTAATATTAAAAAAGAAAATGAAATGATTAGAAAATGAAAAGAATAAAATTTTAAAAGAATATTGAAAAAAGAAGAAATGGAAAAGGAAAAGGAAAAACAAACAAAAGAAAAGTAAAAATAATCACGTAACACTAGTGTCGGATACTTAATTTTATGACAAAATTCCAAAAAATAACCATGACCAAGAACTTAGTGAAGCATCGCCCAAAGGAGACATACGGCCCATTATGAGTAACAACCACGACGGAGGGCCCGCGAAGGAAGAGGTGTGGGAACCACGGTCCGACCGACCCGGGGCGGCAGACGAGTCCCGGGAAGACGTGACTCCGCAAAGGCTCGAACCACCTCGAACCGGCTCGGGTCTTCATGGCAAAGGCTCGGGAGACATAAGATCCCCGAGGCAGAGGAATGACCCATTTGCCCCTACGAGGTGGGGGGAGAGGTCGCTAGTTTCTAGCTGCAGAAGACACACCCTCCACGAGATAAGAACGGAGCCCAGGGGCCGTAATGGATCGTACACCCCACATAGTCCGGGGCCCAGGATAACGCTCTGCCCACTGCCCGAATTGGGACAGGTCGTGTTCCCAATAAGAAGAAAAGAAGGAGCAAGGTCTCTGGACGGAACGGAACCATACTCCTCTCTGAACAAAGTCAGTCTCAGGCTACCCCGGCCCCCACATCGACTCTTCAGATGGGAAGTACGACGGGTACAGGAGAATTCAAAGGAGCGGACGCCGCTGACCAGGTAGGAGGGAATCCCGCCAGAAACGGAACGTAAAGAATTGGAATATGGTACAAACGGAGTACCTCGGACAAGTGGCCGCGAACCGGCCCCACATCGACGGTACAGCAGACAACCATGCCTCCTCCAGGCAGTCGGTCTGGCCCCGAAACCCCCCCCCCCCCCCCCCCCCCCGCAACGCAAAAAGGGGATCAACACTCGTCTCACCCGCCCAAAAAAAGGAAATGGAATATAGTATTACGAAGTGCCCACTCCCTTTTCCCAAAAAAGGGAAAGGGTAAAGCAACCCCTGGGGAATCCTTCTCGGCCCACGCTTTTAAATCCCCCTCCCCTTTCCTTTGCGACTATAAAAGGAGGGCGGGGGGGGAGAGACCCCGGGAAAAACCCGAAGCTAGAACACAACCACTCACGCAACACCCAGACATTTGGGGGACTCTAGCCCTCTCTCGTCCGTTGTAAACCCCCCAACGAGATAAAAACACGAACAGCTCCACATGGACTAAGATTTCTTACCCATCCAGAAAAAACCTCTTGCTTTTTGTCTCATATTCGAACCCGACATGCGTAAAAATTTACTTGTTTACAGTTTCTTAACACCGACAACTAGAAAAAAAAAGATAAAGAATAAAAAGAAAAGAAAAAAAAAAACACCATATAAAAAAAGGGAAAAGGGGAAAAAAAAAAAAAAGAAAAAGAAAATATCACGTACCCGGATACCTGCGACATACTGATCGGTTTTTAGGCCTGGTTTCGCGTACGTGTTTTCCTCGGCCCCGTTTCCTTACAAATTAACGGAACAAGTTGAAAGGAGGGAGGGGGGGGGGGGGGGTCCGAGGGCGGATCCCATACGACTGGTCGGCGGGGTGCTTTTTCCTGTGCCCCCCCCTGCTCATCTTTTTTTCTGCATCCCCTCGTTGAATTCGTTTTTCATGGGTGAGCTTGAACACCATTTTAAGGGGGTCATGCCCTTAGGGTTTAGGCCTTGGGACAATCCATGTACACCCCAACCAGATTTCATTATGTGTATTTCTATAATGGTAAAATTTTTTTTCGATTTTTAAGGAGTATTAAAACATTTCTATATCAAGACATATAAATTTTTTTAAAATCATTTTGTAGGAAAAAAAAATTTTATAAAAAAAGAAACTTTATTTCACTAAAAAAACTTTAGTTTTTTTAGTGCAGTGCAAACTGTTTCACCCTCATAAATGTGGGAATGGGGTTTCCCAGACCCAAACCCCATGGGGTTTTTCCCCCTTAGAAATAGGGATGGGTTAAAACCTTTCCTATGGACATACTAATAGGGAAAATGTTATCCCATCGGGTGGGTGTGGGGGTGGGATTAATCACCCATACAACAAACCCCTGGGCATAGGTTTAAAACCCGGGTTTTCTCTAAAATTCAGGTTATGTTCTTTTAAATCGTCATATGCATATGTTTTTTCTCTTATAGCTACAATTTTTATATATGTTTTT